>CM056169.1:43182109-43672430 GCA_029691765.1 Entomobrya proxima | reverse complement strand
CGAGCATTTTATTAAGTATCCCTAAAGATACTTGATAATGTTGTGTTCCGGCCGTCCGTGCGCCGGCCGTCCGGCCGTATGCGTTTTTCTCAGCAACAGCTGAACCGATTACAACCAAACTTGGTACACAGATTGTACATGACCTCAGCCACAACCCTATTGAATTTCAGGTCAATACGTCAACTCTAGGTCAGAGGTCACAGCAATTTCACAACTTTTCATAATAGAACCTATGGCATACGACGCATGATTTTAGGTCAATTTTTAACCAGCATTACAAATTAACAACTGGTTTGTTAAAATTCGAGCACTAAGGGCCTGATGCAGGACCTTAATTGCAAGATATAGCAGTTTTACAGCGTACATGCTGTGGGACACGTAATTTAACAGCCAAACTTGGTGTACAGACACAATAGCACCTCAGTAACAACCATATTGAACTTCAGGTCAATAGGTCAACTAGAGGTCAGAGGTCACAGCGATGTCACAACTTTTCATAATAGGTAGAACCTATAGCATGCGACACATGATTTTAGGTCAGTTTTTGACAAGCATAACAGATTAACAACCAGTTTGTTAAAATTCGTGCTTTAAGGGCCTGATTCAGGACCTTAACTGCCAGATGTAGCAGTTATACAGTCTGTATGATGTGCGACACATGAGTTTAGGTCAGTTTTTGGCCAGGATTACAATTTTACAGTCAGTTTGTAAAAATTTGTGCTTTAAGGCCCTGATTAAGTCTTTTTAGGGATACTTAACTACTCTCTCTTAGAGCTTTATTATTACCATGTAGCAAAGCTAAAGCAGAAAGTCGTGTAGTCGTGTTGCGCAACGCAATATTTTTTGTGAACAAAGTGCCGCACATATAAAATATGCATTACACCAGGAGAAAAGACGAGCCAGAGGGTTGATAATAATGTCTAGTAGTACATTGCGTTGTGGAACAAAAGATAAAAATGTTTGTTTGAAGCGTTGAGTTTGTGCAAGTAGATCCATAAACGTTCAGTGTCCAGCTTAATCATGTTGCAATTAAAATATTGCCAAAAATATTATGTCGCTATAATATAATGTATAGTACAAATCAGCGCGTTATTCCTACGGCGACGGCAATAGCATGCATCCTGTCTATGTATAAAATACATTACAAGTATGCATGCTATTGCCGTCGCCGTAGGAATAACGCGCTGATTTGTACAGTAAGTATACCTACTCGCAAGTCATATACACAATATGTATATAGCAAATTATATACCTATACGTGAGTCATGTTTTAAACTTTAATATATAGCGAATTCTAATTATTTTCACATTTTCACGAATTTTTGTACTTTTTAATAAACTTACATATATTTAACGAAACTTATGTTTTGACAAAGTAGACGTATGTATTTTTTGTGCGTAAAATCCTGACTGGTATAAATAATTTTGGTAGATATACATACATACATAAATTCACAGCTCTGGCTTAATAAACTTGTATTGGTTTTGGATACATGCAACAACGAGATTTATATATTTCAAAAATAATATTTGAAATTTTTCTTCACCGAAGCAATAAAGTTTTATAGGGGAATAAAGCAGTACTGCAGTTGAAACGTTTCAGCCAGATGTTTCTTGTAAACTGAGACGGCCACCCGCAAGGTCCAAAGGAGGAAAACTTGGAGTTGAAATTGGAAATTATGATGCAGCATAAATGCATTTCTTTGTTCATAAAGCATGCAAAAACAAACCATGACGCAGATACGGTACATGGACCTTTTTCAACTTTCAAAAAATCTGTGCATCTTGAACGCTCTAAAATGCCTTTCTAAAAAGTCATGTTTATATTCACCCTTTCTTTCAAGTTCTTAACGTTTGGGAAATCCCCTGCATAACTTTAACTTAACACCTACTCCAGTTCCAGGAGCATTCTAAGGCTATGTAGAAGATTTATTACAAAAATATACATGCATATCCTTTGTACCTAACGGACAACATTCTCTGACAGGACAAGGGCAACTATTTTTAAAGGGCGGATACCTACTCCATTGCGTCTTAGAAAGTCACCAAATGTGTTTATTGAGAAATATACATGCTTTGCTTATACGTTTTTTATATGTAACCCAAGAAATAAAAGGAAATTCGAGTATAGCAATCTATCTACCCTAAACAACCGTCGTAAAACAGTAGCAGCAGCATTTTAAAAAGATGAATAACTTTTCTAAAGCTTAATATATTACATAATATGCAACAAGAGAACAGAAAAGGAGATATACCAATCCAAATCCATCCCATATAATTGCAGTTTACAACTTCTAGTGATGAGTTCAAGAACTGGAATGGTTATTGTCGTTATGTTTTCTCTGTTTTGTCAATGCCCTTACATAATATTTTATAACGCTATTTTTTAAGCTTTAATGCTTTAAAAAGCTTTCAACCAGATCACTCATATCAGAGCAGGCACACATAGAGCATCTTTTTTCAGAATCGACCCGAATTTTCTTCACCTTCTCAAAAACTCTTTAAACTTTCAGGGCTGATTTGTCTCTACAAATAAACAGCAAATTTTAAGTATTAGCTCAAACGACCGTCATAATTCGGAAAAATTGCAAAAAACGTGTTATTTTTAAGGGTCGTTAGCTTAACCGTCATAACTTTTTTGTGTGCAGAGATTAACCAATGAAACTTTGCATGCTGATACACAACTAAATGAGTTATTTTCATACGGAGAATTAAGTTGTTTGCTTTACTACAAAAAAATCTGCGAGGCAGTTTATCTCAAATTTTGGTCTTGTCCAACACATATATGACTCTCCAGTCCATACCAAACAGTATTTTGCAAAAACTTAAAGATGGCCATAAGGGCACTAATATGTGCTACTAAACGTAACAAACCGCATGAAAAGATCTTGAGACGTTGTCGAGATATTCCGGTTTTAGTGCTAAAAATCGTCAAAAATTGGCCAACATTTTATTAATGAAAAATTTAAATGACATTGACTTGTAAAAATTTAACTCTATCTTATAGAGAATTCTAAGTTATCAGGTATACTGAAAGATTCATTGCGTTTTGCCAATTCAGTGAAAAGTTATATAAGTTTGAAATTTGTATGTTGAAATAGCCTGGTGTTTGACCACTTCATATGTACAATTTGAGTAATTTTCTCCTAGCAATTCCTTGGAGGGGTATATGCATTATATTCAGGTACCATTCGAAACTGCTTAAACAGGGCTTGGTTACACATATTTGTACGTCTTATTTTATGGACTGCAATGTTAAAGTATATCCAACTTTCTGAACATAATACTTGTTTCTAGTACTAGGATTAGTATTTTCAAACCGAAATATCTCGACAACGTCTCAAGATCTTTTCATGCGGTTTGTTACGTTTAGTAGCACATATTAGTGCCCTTATGGCCATCTTTAAGTTTTTGCAAAATACTGTTTGGTATGGACTGGAGAGTCATATATGTGTTGGACAAGACCAAAATTTGAGATAAACTGCCTCGCAGATTTTTTTGTAGTAAAGCAAACAACTTGATTCTCCGTACGAAAATAACTCATTCAGTTGTGTATCAGCGTGCAAAGTTTCATTGGTTAATCCCTCCACACAAAAAAGTTATGACGGTTAAGCTAACGACCCTTAAAAATAACACGTTTTTTGCAATTTTTCCGAATTATGACGGTCGTTTGAGCTAATACTTAAAATTTGCTGTTTATTTGTAGAGACAAATCAGCCCTGAAAGTTTAAAGAGTTTTTGAGAAGGTGAAGAAAATTCGGGTCGATTCTGAAAAAAGATGCTCATAGTAACATCCTCTTGAAAGAAACGGGACGTTTTAATCTCTCATTTTTTCTTTTCTTGTACACTTCATTTCCCAATACGTAATAATTATGTAACACTATTATCGCTGTTCAGCTCACCCAAAACTCAATACTTTGTTCTTCTCTTGGTCTTAAATCATGTTTGTTGCTGCTTACAAGTGTGAAGTGACAAGATTACAACTTCTTTCTTAAGAAAAAAGGGCGAGAAAAGAGAAAAAAAGTCATTTTTGTATGTGCCATATTTTCTATATCGTTTAGACCATAGCTTACATATATATTTTGCAGCATAATTTCTTTTCTGTTTTAAGTTTTAAAAATTATTTTTGGATTTTGACGCAAACAAAACTGCGAGTGACTCCTGTCTTGTTTTTATGCAAGAGTGCAATTTATTTATTTTCTTTAAGAAAAGCGGATGTAACCAGTGCCAAAAAATATTGCTATCGGACTATTTTGTTTTTCCGTCCATTTTCTCCGCAGAAAACCAGTTAGTCAGTTAGATTTTTTTCTAGAGGAACAATTTATCATTTTTTGTGTAAAAAAATGGGCTTACTTCAAGCTCAAGTGCCTTTAGGTTGTACACTTATCTTAGTTTGGGCGTGTCTAGTTCAAAGTGCACCTCAGCCCCAAAGAGGATCTTCTTCGGGAGACTACTCCGTCACGTAAAAGAATTTATTTTAAATTAATTGTGTTCCAGGTTGTTAATTTCTGTGAACATTTTATTTTTATTGAAAAGGCATTTGGACATCCGAGATGCTATCCTTAGCTTGGTATCCGTTCTCCGTGATCAAATGGACAAGCTGGAAAGGCATGAGGTTAGGGAGAGACAGTTGGGTGAGCAGTTGACGAGATCGCTGGCTAGCCTTGAGAAACGGACGAGAGGGGAGGAAAAGAATATTGAGAATATTGCGGGCTATATTACGAGGATTGATGAGAAGATTAAGTTTGCACAGGCGACATTGGATAAGGTAAGCTATTCACTTGGCTTTTAAACTCTAAAGAAAAAATGCACGCAGTTTGAAGTCTAATTCAAAATCAAGAAATATACAACGTTAGAAATTCGGACATTACAAAATTTTGAATTTAAAACATAATTAAAACAGAACTTAGAATTTTATAGAAATCTGTGGATCTCGGATGAATATAGGAAACCCCGGTTACTAGATTACTAATGCAAAATAGATTTGAACACGAAGTGAAAGTTTTCAATAAAATATAAAAGGCTTTGAAGCTTCCAAATCAAAGTAAGGAAAATTCGAATTTTGTGACCGAATGTTTGGGATTCTAGGACTTTATAATCCGATAAATTAAGATTTTCTGAGCAAAAAAAAAAGATCTCAAGTTTTGTTTATGATCTCACGTTTCATTGAAATTATGCAAAAGCAGGATTTTGATAATGCAAATTGCATTGCTATTAAACATCCAGGTATTCTGAATAAATTAAGAAAATGGCAGAGTAATGCAAACTATTTTAGTTTTGCAACGAATTTAGGGAAAACATGATGTTTGCATGCAAACGTTTGCATTATAAAATAGTGTCTTTGTCATTTTAAAATCACGGTTTTGTCACTAACTAACAAATTCACTAAAATAACAAAAAGCGGTCATTGTAACAGTTTAAAAATAACTTGGACTCCTGATAAAATAAGCAATAAAATCAAATTTGCACACAATTATGCTACATAAATCATTCCTGCAAAAATATTTGCACTTCGTAATGCGTATTTTATTTTCATTCTCACTTCTCCCCATTTTCCAGCAAAACGAGGACCACCGCACAGAAAACCACCGGGTTCGTTCCGACCTTGAAGCCTTAAAGCACCTGGCATCCGGGGAGGGCAGTACTGGCTCTGCACTAGCCGCCTTAGACGCCAAAGTGTCCAGCTTAAATGACAAGGTAACTTCCAAAATTCCAACCAAACTCATAAAAATCCTAAATGCAAATTCATTTTAATAAAACTTTACAAAATTTTATTAAACAGCTAAACATGCTAAAGGACGCTGGCGACCGCACCTCCGAAAAACTGGACTCTTTAATGACCGCATGGCGCGCCACCGGCACCTCCCTATCCTCCCCCGCCGGCTCCGCCTTCCTCTCCGACTCCATCCTCTCTGAACTCTCCGACATCAAAGAATCCCTCTCCCGCACCCACGAGCTGGAAACCCAAATCCTCACCCTAAAATCCTCCGATTCCGGTCACTCACCTTCCGACTGGCAAACCGAACTCTTAGAAAATCTAGACAGCCAACGCAAACAGTTAGCCGTAATGGAAGAAGAAATCGGCCAAGCGCTAAATCTTTTGGGCACCTTAACCAACTCCAGTACCGGGCTAACCTCAGTCCTTGCCACTTTAGAATCCGGTGCCAAGAAAAATTTTAAAATTTTAGAAAGCCAATTGCTCGGACTTCAGGAAAATGGCACTGGTGACATTGACCGGAAGTTAGGAAAGCTTCAAGAGGTTCTCAAAGGCGGGCAAAAGCATTTGGAGGAAAAGTTACGTCAACAAGACTCCGGGTTGGAAACCCTAGAGCGTAAAATGGACGCTGGGTATGCCCACTTGAGTGGGGAACTTAAAGGACTGGCCAATGTCGAAAGCGTCCTACTGGACACGGGTGACAGCGTGCTGGACACTAAGCGCAGATTGGAATACGGTGTGCAGCAAATTTTGGGAGAAATAAATCATCAGCTAAGTACCCACACGGGTGGCTTGAATTCAAGTCTTCAGGCTCGATTTGATGGATTGGCTAACGCGGTGTTGGGAAATCAAAGTGTGGCACTGAGCAATCTAACGGGCAGAATGGAAGAGGAAATAAGTCAGGTTTGGAGACAGATTGGAATATTGTACCATCAAATGAGCAAGAGTGCCAATTTGCTGGATGAGATTCATAGTCAGACAAGTAAGTACGTGAATAACAGTTTGGATACTATGAGCAGCATGGATGATAAGGTGGGACAGGTTACCAATAGAATGGGCGAGGTGGATGATAATTTGAATTATTTGCTGGGAAGGATGAGTTTGGTGGTGCAGGAGTTTAATCAGATTAAAAGTGGGTTGGGGGATGCGCTGACTAGCTTGAGGGATAGTTTTACGGAAATTAGTGAGTTTGAGAAGAAGCCGGAGGGGGAGAAGGGGCAGAGTGCGGGGGAGGAGCCTTCGGATAATACTGTGGAGGAGTAAAAGAGTTGGGTGGGGGAGCTACAGAATTTCTTCTTCTTTTTTGTTAAAAATGTTAAGAAACTTTTGTAACTTTTAGGCATGAATATTTTAAAATTTTGGAAAGTTGTAAGCTGTTTTGCAAAAAATAAATTGTAATGGTAGGTTAATTAATGAATTTGTCAATGGCAATATCAATCATGTAATTTATTCTGGGTTAATAAAGTATGGTTAATTATTTATTTCTCTAAAAAGTGAATGAACGAGTTGTATGTTTTTTGGCGTTATTGATTTCCCTATTGACCGAGGAGAAAGAGGATAGGATTTTGCACATGGCATACAAAACGGGAAACAATTTTGAAGATTTTTTAAAAATCTGGCACATTGAGTTTAGACTCAAACGCATAAACACATTTTAAAGAATACTAGCTTTTACCGAAATAGTTTGGGTTGGATTGAAAATTTACGTTTTTTTCACTCGGGCTTACAAGTTGTAAACTCTGACTATAGTGGCTTCCCTAACTGTAGCTTACAATAACAGCTTAGTATCAAAATTTGCAAATAATCCTGATATTTTCTTATTTCATGGCATCATAATTTTTTTCCAACCCGTACAAAATATTTTATAAATAATATTTTATTTTATTACAGATATTAAAATTTGATTTAGTACTTAATACAGGCTTCAGTAAAGCAAACAAATTTATTGTTTATAATTGTGGCTAAAATTTGACGCGGATTTTCTGAACACTTTATACGTTTTGGAAATTTTACTATGCGTTATTTAAAAATTCCTTTCTGGAAAACTAATTATAATTAAAATCTGAATATTCAAAATTTAAATTCGTATCAAGTTTGCAAGATGGAGTTTTCTCAGTAGTCTAATTTAGTTTCCTGAAGCTAGACTGCTTAAGCCTATGGAGACTACAATGCAAACTTGTAAAGTTGTTCACGTATGTATGTGCGGTTTTCATTGCATTGGACGCACTATACCCACTATAGGCTAAGCCACTATAATCAGACTTGACCGTAATCTACAAAATATACGCAGTGCCAATAAACTTGCAAATTATTCTTGAAACAGAACCTCCAACACAACACAACCAAGTGCAAACAAAACTATGCTCTAATTTCCTACGAAAGAACTATGCATGCCAAAAATAAATCTTCAACTCTTTTCCAAACCCCAATTTTTTTTGTAGATGATGATGATGGTAGTTTTTATTTTTGTATACATATTATATCATAATGGTAGCCGTAAAACCACAGCCGTACAACAAAACATCAGCGCATTTTTCATAACACTAATTATTTTAATTGTAGCCTTTTGTGTTTGTGCATTTAAAAAACATTTCTCAGTAGTGGCATTCATTTAAAGTTATGTACTGGATGACAAAAGTGTACACTTTTTTTTGCAAAAAAGATTTTAGAAAAACAATAATAATAATTTGAAAAAACCAAAAGATGTCCAGAGTAACAATAAAACATAATTCTTCATTCTCATAGATCTTATTTTTTTATCTCTGCATTATTTCCATTCTTTAAAATTATTTACATTTTTTAGGATTTCGTTCTTTTTCAAACATTTTAATGGCAAGCTATCTCTCTGTGTAAAAAAACGTGTTGTTTAAATTGATGATGATGGCTTTTTTTATATATATATATATTTTGATGAGTTGATGGTGATGATGATGTAAAATATTATTTGTTGTGGATGTCATTGCATAAAATTTTTTATACAGAAAATGTTGCTGCTTTTTGTGTTTTTTTTATCATATTAAGTTTATATACAAGATGTTAAGATGTAAATTTTTTTCAATGAAAAGCTGAAAATGCTAAGCTTCTTAGAAGCACTTCCTGTGAACAATTCCTGGGCCAGACTCGTCATATTCCTGCTTGGAGATCCACATCTGTTGGAAGGTGGACAAGGAGGCCAAGATGGAGCCACCGATCCATACAGAGTACTTACGCTCAGGGGGAGCAATAATCTTGATCTTAATTGTGGATGGAGCCAAGGCGGTGATTTCCTTTTGCATTCTGTCAGCAATACCGGGGTACATGGTGGTACCTCCGGACAAGACAGTGTTGGCGTACAGATCCTTACGAATGTCAACATCGCACTTCATAATGGAGTTGTAAACGGTTTCGTGGATTCCGCAGCTTTCCATACCCAAGAAAGAGGGCTGGAACAGGGCCTCGGGGCAACGGAACCTTTCGTTGCCAATGGTGATAACTTGACCGTCAGGAAGCTCATAGGACTTTTCCAGGGAGGTGGAAGCAGCAGCGGTGGCCATTTCCTGTTCAAAGTCCAGGGCAACGTAGCACAGCTTTTCCTTAATGTCTCGGACAATTTCTCGCTCAGCGGTGGTGGTGAAGGAGTAGCCACGCTCGGTGAGGATTTTCATAAGGTAGTCGGTCAAATCCCGGCCAGCCAGATCCAAACGGAGGATGGCGTGGGGGAGGGCGTAACCCTCGTAAATGGGGACGGTGTGGGAAACACCATCTCCAGAGTCCAGGACGATACCGGTGGTACGACCGGAAGCGTACAGGGACAGGACGGCCTGGATGGCGACGTACATGGCCTATAAAAAAGGGACAGCATATAGTTTAGAACCTTGGAAAATTCAAATTTTAGAATTTTTTTTAGAAATTTTTTTATAAAATGGGTAATTACTGGGGCATTGAAAGTCTCAAACATAATCTGTGTCATCTTCTCCCTGTTGGCCTTTGGGTTGAGTGGGGCCTCAGTGAGCAGAATGGGGTGCTCCTCTGGGGCAACACGCAACTCATTGTAGAAGGTGTGATGCCAGATCTTTTCCATATCGTCCCAATTGGTGATAATTCCTGCATCCCACGCATTTTAGCATTAAGTTTTACAGTTTTTAAGTAAAAATTGGTTCATATTTGAATTTACATATTTTGGGGTCATAAATACTTACCGTGCTCAATTGGGTACTTGAGGGTGAGGATACCTCTCTTGGACTGGGCCTCATCACCTACATAGCTGTCCTTTTGACCCATACCCACCATGACACCCTGGAAACGGAAAAATATTTAGCATTTAGTATTGCCATAGTAAGCTGCCCTAAAAATATTTCTAAAAGATGGGCCATTATATTGTAAAGCTAAAGGAATGTGGGCTGCGTAGGTTAAAACACTTTCAGTCTAGAAGTCTAGTCTGCTTGAAGAGATGATGATCATGATGATGATCAGCATTGCATAGCTTGGAAGCTGCTTCCGCTTTCATTTCTTAAGGTTATATAACACGCTTGTATACTAGTTTGCTTATATGCTTATATAAGATATAGGTATAGCGTTTAGAGATCCCCTGCTTTGCTGGCTTATTTGAGAAAAGCAGACAGAAGCTGCGTTTTTTGCTGGTGCTAATACTGCTGCTGGTTATAAGCTATATTCTATTTTTTGAAGGAGACGAAAGTGAGAAAGGGAAATGAGAAACTCGTGTGTGGGGATGTAAACGAATCCAAAAATAGATTGGGCATCTCCTTTTAAGGAAATGTGCTTTCTTTTACCCTAGCTACTGCTTAGATATTTCTGACTGTTTAAAAATACAAAATTTTCATGAAAAATTGAAATGGAAAAATTAATTTAGGAAAGTGGACAAACAAACGCAGTAAAAGTTTGAATAATGACTCGTTTTAAAATGTAGCTCTAAATTTTTTAACGGAAGCGAAAAAATGTCTGGCTACTTGGAAATTTTGAAATTCTAAGAAAGATATAGGATTATAATTTGAAATTATGTTTTTCGTACCTGATGTCTTGGGCGACCGACGATGGATGGGAAAACAGCGCGGGGAGCGTCATCCCCGGCGAACCCGGCCTTGCACATACCGGATCCATTGTCTACAACCAACGCGGCAACATCGTCGTCACACATTGTGATAGGTTTTGATGGGTTTTCACCTCACAAACTGGAAGTAAAACACAAGAGAAAAAACAATTAAGCTATTTAAAAAACACTTTAGAAATCCACTGTAGAAATATTTTTTGATGTTGAATTATTTAGAAAGTATTTTTTTGAAAAATCAAAATTTAAAAAAATCCTAATTTCTAAATGCTCAGATTGGATAAATTTTTTCAAAATTATAACTAACAATATAAATATTTCAGATTTTCGTGCACTGGAATTACAATCGAATTACTAATTTTTTCAAATTTTTGAAATTTCTAAACAACTCAACTTTGAAATAATTTTTACAAGTTTTTTGTACTTAGATTTGCTTGTATAAGTTTTCTACCTCAAAAGCCAAGGGAAGATGAGAGGATGTTTCTCAACTGCGAGAGAGATCCGAAATCAGGTCGCGGCTGCTAGTTGTGAATCGTTTTAAAGCTCTCAGCTCCCCGAGTATATTTCCTCACCCGGGTAGACCAAAAATAAACTCAACGCTGAGCGAACCAAGCCGTTGTATGCGGTGGCGTTGCTAAGGCAAGAACCGGGCGGGAATGCACTCTTTGCAATACATACATGTACATGAATGGTGCCACTGGCTTTTTCTTAATAACTTAAAATGCTTAGAATATTTAAAACCAAAATGATTTTCTAAAATTCCACATTAGTGATGCAAATTATTGTTAAATTTGTACAAACTTTTCTTTGTGCAAATCAATTTTTTCAAAAATTCGCAAAATATAAAATGTTTTGCACAATTTATTTATAATCCGACTAGATTGCTGATTACAATATTTTTAAGCAATAAATTCCAACCCAGAATAAAAACATTAAATTTAAGCCGTAAGCATGTCGGTTGCCTATATTTTACTTAAATTGCAAATTTTTACCCAAATTCCTAAACTATTTGTTTTTGTTAATTTTTGCAAGAGCAATATAATGGATAAACTTCGTAATTTTTAAAAAGTATTTCCTATGTTAGTATATTTGGAGGCACGTAGCTAAGATACCTGCTTTGGCTACGTCATTCGTCATACCTCCCTTGGCCTTATAAGGCCATCTAAGAAACATGTACACACACACTCAAACCTCCACCGTTTTGAAACCTAAGCCCGTATTTTCACACACACACACTCATCTCCCTACATATTCACATAATCTTTGCGTTCGGAAATACATCCCGTCTCGTTCATTATCAACCCATATTCCAATATGTAGTGCCAGTTACCTACCGCCGTATAGTAATCATCGTTTCATCACCAGACGAAGCTCGTAACACCACCACCTCCAACATTTACTATATTTTCAGTGGAGTAACAAAAAATGTAGTGTTAAACGATGTAGCAAAACTTCTTCAAAATTATGAAATATGTCACAATTAAAAGCAAAAAAGCGACTATTTACAATTACAAATTACACGCTTTGGTTGAATATTATGTTTTATACCAATTGTTGCGTAATTCGTTTAAATTATATTAAATTGCAAATTCTGTAAATGGCTTTGCCTATACTTGTTTAAAGCTATGAATTCAGTTTGAAAATTCGAAATGTCGATGAATTTTTTTTAACGTTTGAGAATAAATTTACAACATAAACTCCCAAAATGCAAAACAATAATAGTCATTTAACCGACAGAGAGACAGATGGACGAAAAGTGTACACATAATGTTTTTTGAAAGTAAACAGTACAAGCTACCACACTACGCCCATACAACAAAAAGCCATGTGCATTCTCTGTACAGGAAGTCTCCTTCGTTCAAAAAATGAAACCGATGATTAGGCAAGAGTAAAATCTTGTTTTCTCAATTGATATCCTAGTACGAAAAAAAACTAGCGTCTGTGTGTACACTGTTATGTATTTTCAAGCATGTGTTCATGCATTGCCGTTCAGGAATTCTAGGGAGGTGATGATGACTTAATATGGGGAGCAAAATGTAAAGAAGACCATTTTCGAACAGAGTTATTATTATGACCAAAACTTTCATTTTTTATTTCTAAAAGGAATAAATTATGCAAAAAATAACTACATAATGCGTATGTACAATATTTAAGGAACTTTACTGATTGTTTTATGCAATTGTTACAAAGCATGAAACCATAGGAATCTCAGAATCAATATAATCAAAAATAAAGCAAAGTTTACATTACAAAACAAAAGCATTTTTCTTTAAAATGCATGAGCGATAACTTCCGTTTTATGGTTTTTTCTCAATCTTCATCTTAAAAGACGGTGTCTCTGTTCAAACTCAATTTATACAGCCAACCTCAAATTGTTCTAATCTGCCCTGATTCCCTACTCCAATTTTTCTTAAAATGACTAAGCCCAACAATTTGCTAGCCTTTTTGTCGGGAATCCATGTACGGTAGCCAGGATTTTGCCACCGTGCTCGTAGTGTATTTTACAATGTTAGACAGTCCAATTATAAACGTGCCGTTTTCTCTAAATTTTTTAACACTTCAAGTTATTGCTGTCGGGAATGTAGTTCATTCCATGTATGTATTTTATATATAGGGATAGAAATCTCTTGAGTGGGAGGGTATTTTTAGAGTAAACCTGTTAATACACGACATGCATGTTTCTATGCACTTTGCATATTTGCTTAAAAGTCAAGCATAGGTTTATAGATTTTATAAACACGTTCTTAGATAGTTTTGCGTTTGCTAGACTTAATACTATAATAACAATTTATTGATGCAATGAGTTGGGTATTAATATTAGTCATCAGTCAGGCCAAGCAACATCAAATTTTATCTATTTTGCACATCAATGCAACATTTCCAAGGACAATATTGATATTATCAATTATATATTGAATGCCTTTCTCCTTTTAGCTTTAAATCTTTCACTAGTTTTTAATTTTTTACAGAACTTACAAATTGATAAATAATTTACAAATATAACAATTATTGAAAAATGTTTTACATTCTTGAGAAAAGTATTTTTGGTTTAAATGAATTATTGAATATTTCCGGGATCAAAGTGGCAGTGCAATGGCATTGCTATATGAAGACTCTCAGCAAAACGCATTACCATATAAGGAAATGTTGTTCCAAACCGCTAAACGGTTTTTGACTCTTCTCAAAGCCAGTGAGCTTTTTTCCACAAATAAAAATAGATATCTGGCCTTGCTTCAGCATTTCCAAGTTTTACCTTTCATTGAACTTCTCCCGTAAAATAAATAGTAAGCACGCATTCCAGAATTAACGCACCGGATGGAATATAGATGACTAAAGAGATGCGTAATTCTAAATGCTATTTTATATATGCTTTGGCTAAAGTGCGATTTAGCTGTAAGCATGTACATAGTTCCGACTCAATTGATAAAACAGACAAGCCGGGGATTTCTTCCGAGTTTTTTAATGCCAGTAGTAGTCTGGTGCATTTTTAAGTTTGGCAACTCCCTTCATTCCGAAATACAAAAATAGAACATTTGGCCAACCGTTTTATTACACGCTTTTCACTTTCATTGAGCTCTCTAGTTGTAGGCTTGCAAGCGGACAAGAAACGTGTTGCATAGCGTAGAATGATACGCTTCCGCTTCTAAGGCGATAAGAATGGGCATACCCAAAAATGGTAATTTCAAAGAATAGCTGGTTTTAATTTTGCAATGCATTAAATTATAAAAGTAAAATTTTGGAAACAGTCTTAATTGTAATTATACTACATTCAAGCTTCCGCAGAAAAGGAGAATAAATTTTGGTTGATCAAATTTATTCTACTGAAATGTGCAGATATTTGTAATAATGAAACCGTTTGCTTTGTCAGAGTCATCTTCACTGACTTTTAACAGACATAAGGGATAAGTGTTTTGGGAAAATAAGCTTACAGATGGCTCTGGTTTGAGGAACGGTGATAACAAAAACGGTTGGTTGCGCTTTTGGAACAGCTTTATTCAATAATCTGCATTTGAGTGAACTAAACATTTACTCTTATACTAGAGCATAATAACTTACTATACAGAAAACATATTCCTTTAAAATTTTCTCAATGAAGCAACTTAAATTATTAATAGGGTAAGTAGGCTATTCCCACTTAAGGATATAATCATTCTGTTGTCGTACTTTTGCTTGCCTCTACACAACCAAAATGGAAATGCGATGGAAAGTGAAAACTATAGCAAATAGTTTGTAGCGCACATATTCTTATACAACTTATATAAAGAGTTCTTTCGGAGTGCATGTGTTAAGGATGAATATGCAGCAAGCCTAGGTTCTATTTTTGGTTTCCGAACAAAAAACGGAGGAAGAAGAGTACGCTTAGCATACAAATTTTTTACAGCATTCACACAAGTAAACTTGAACACAATGCAAGTGGTATTGAGAGAATATAGATATAGCTGTTGCCACAAAGACTGAAAGTTGACTTTATAGGGAAGCACAACTGAGAAATCAGTTTCTCAGCAAAAAACGCTAGCCCAGCACCCTAACACTGTAAAAATGGTAAACAGTATTCAACAAGCTATCAAGTTTTAATAATGTTTAGATAAATTAAAAATATTATTGTAATTTACTATTTATAGCGTAGTAAGTTAGTTGGTTGGTAGTTTATATAGTTATTCAAATACTACGTAACAATTGATTAGAACTATCATTTTGTAGTTTGCCGGTAAACATTGAGGGGGAATGAGGGGAGTGAGTCAAACGCATAAAAATAAAATAACGTTAAATGTACTAACAGTGTACTAAAGAAAGAAAATGCTCAGTTTGTTTAAATATGGTTATCGATGAACGTTTACAAGAAAACACAAAGTGTCAACTGCTGCTAGCAGTCTGCTAGTATTTTGAAATATGGTATCAACTGACAATAAGTCGGAAGTAGTTTTTTGTTCATTGCACTATTTATAGCAAGCAGAGTTTTTACGCAGCTACTACGCATTACGCAATACTTCATTCATGATCTCGTGGAATATATTCCAACGTAGCTACGTCCAAAAAAGGTAAAGACGGTGAAGTCGAATTTGTGAAGCAAGACGACCCAGAAATATTTTGGTGTACATTGGGTAGGGACGATTCAAAATAAAATAAGTTTGACATGCTTTCAAAAAAACAATTTTTAAGTTCTTCCTTTGACTGGGTCTCTGGCTAAAACACAAAAAAGATGTTGCGCTTTGCGCTTCATAAAAACATTTGAAACCCCATTTTCTTTTTAAAGGTGTATTTGGTAAAATAAAATATATTTGGTTTAGTGATTGCCAAGGAAAACAAATAGAAATTGTCTAGTAAAACTGACAAGAATAAATTGAACTATAATCATCCTACTTTTTTATATTACACCTGCATTTTCCAATTTGCATTAACTTTAATATTATTACTTTGCAGTGCGTAATTAATGGGATTGAATATAAAAGAAAAGATTCGCTCTGTTAAAACGAAAAACAATTTTCGGTATTCCATCATTTATTATAATTTTGCATTTTGGAAATTCTTCCTGAATTTTTGCTGATGAACACATCTGTAGCCATCAGAATCCTATACAACCTTAAAAACTCAAGTGTATGGAACTAAACTGTGAACATATTCGGTCACTTTCAAGTTTATCGGATGAATTCAAATTCTCAGTAATTTCCAAATTGATTATCACTCAGCTTTTGATCAACTTGCTTTTATTTGACTTAAATTTTTTTGTTGGCAAAGTTGATAAATCTTGCCAAAATCTTATACTTTTTATTGTATATGAAGCTGGGTTTATATGCAGTTTATATAAAGTTTAATGCATTAACGTACTATAGAATTTTGAATTACAAATTGTAAGTTTGAAACAAATACATAAAATTCAAGAAAAGAATTATGAACCATTATAGAAAATGGTGTTTGGTATTATTAGAAAAGCAAATAAAAACCCAACATTACATAATAATGTTTTACATTTTAAGTTTTTACAAAGTGGAAACCTTGCTTGTTATCCAGTATATTGCAAACTCCACTAACAAACTGGTTATTGTTCAAGTTACTGCCAAAATCTATTAACAAGTCAGACTGCTTCCCAACAGACTGACTGGTTGATGGTTTGGCACTTAAGTATCCATCGTAATCTTCTTCCACTTCCACTTTCTCTTTTCCCTTAAATGATATTGTTGCATAAGTTTGATCTGAAAAGTTGAATTCCATTTGATCGTAGTATTCACAAACTTCGTTACACAACATCTTATTGAACTGCGTTGCAAGGTTGGAAAAACTGGGTCGTAAGTGTGAATCTTCAGACCAACCCTGAAGCATAATGTTGTAAACACTTGACGGTGCAAACCCTGGTTTGTCCATTCGATATCCGTTGCTGAGTTGATCAATGAACTTGTCAGTTACTTGAATTCCTAGAAAAGAAAAGTATAATAGGTAAGTTTGATATGTGATATTCTGCACTAATTTACAAGACTAGTAGTCTTAGACTACCAAATTTTTAAAAATAGTTTGCCTGGATAAGGTGTGTCTCCAAGACTAAACAACTCCCAGAGAACTATTTCATACGACCAGCAGTCAGATCGCGCAGAGAAAACGCCACACTTGAGTGACTCAATTGCCATCCACTTATATGGTACTTTGGCATTTTATAGATATATGACCATTAATCTGATATGCACTTCTGTGACATGGAGTAATATTACAAATTATGTAATAAGTTGTAAAGCACAATATGTAATACCTCTATGTTCTTCTTGTAATCGTAATTATAAGCCCTCGTCAACTCTTTTGAAAGTCCAAAATCACAAATCTTTGCAACATTGTTCTCAGCCAATAAAATATTTCGTGCTGAAACAAATAAACTATCTACATATGGTACTTACTCGTTTAGACGCTAGATACTCCTTTTTACAGGCTGTTTGAAATGTCCAAAAGATCAAGTCTTGTGCGCTAAAAGCTTTGCTTTTATCAAAATCTTGGTGAAAATAGTAGGAATTATCCTTTCTAAATTGGATATCGATTTTTGTTAAAGTGAGTTATAAATATACAGAAACACACACAAGTCGAGTTTTAAACGGACAATGTTTAAAAGAAATTTACGTTTGAAATTTCGTGGTACTTGATTTAAAACCGCTTTGGTCGTTTATAAAGTGTTTTCGATTATTAAGCACAAAATCTTGCAAGTTTCCAAATTTGCAGTATTCAATTATCATGTAGAGTTTTCCTGCAAGAAAACGGTAGCAGTTTAGTTTATATAAGTATTCAACCAAAACTGACATGCACATTATGTCATTGGATTACCTGTGCAATTAAATTCCTTTGTACAAGCGCCAGCCAAATTTACAATGTTAAAATGTCTTCGCATGTTTGAAAGTATTTTTAGTTCAGATTTCAAGGCAGAGAAGTGGTTTGAGTCTGCATTTGCTGAAATCACCTTAATAGCCACTGTTTCAGAATTTGAAGACGTCCCCAGTACTTTGCCTTTAAAAACGTTGCCAAACGCACCACCACCTATCATTTTGCCTATAAATATTATTACGCAAAATCTCTGGTTTAGTTCCTATTCACGTGCCAAACAACTCAAAATAACTTAAATATTATATCAAGCTATAAAAGATACGTATTATGTACCAAGCAAAAATCGCTCAAATGGAATTTCCCAACGAGTGTCAAACGGTAACAAATCCACTTGATCAGTTATGTCTAGCTCCGGATTAATACTGCTTAGTTTGCCTTGATAAAAGTCGTCACCCAAAAGCCATTTGTAATTTTTATTTCCTTCCTACAAAAGTATACAATAATTTATATACAATAATATTTAGGAATTATTCAATCTATTGTAAGGAAAAGTACACGTATTTTTTAAAAATTTACTTAGCTTATACATCACATCATTGCCTGGTGTTACTGGTCAATTATTTTCATTTTACTACTCCAAGCTTGCATTGGAGGGATACCATTTCCCTTGTAATTGGCCATGGTGACCCACCCACATACAGGGAAACCAGTTCTAGCCCCATGTCCCAAAGCTTCTTTTCTTGGCTACTTCAAAATTTGGTTATGGGGTAAGAACTTTTTTACCCAACGAGACCAGTAACTATGACCAATAACGGCACGGTGATAAAATGCACTTTATTTGGCGGCGCAAAGGACAAAAAAACCGATTTCAATAAAATTGCACTACTGTCGTTTGTACTGAGTGTCTATCTAAAAGTTTTTTAGTACCCAGCAATGACGTCAGTAGTGCAATTTTATTGAAATCGGTTTTTTGTTCCTTTGCGCTCCCAAGTAAAGTGCATTTTACCACCGTGCAGTACCATTTTTTCGCATTTTTCAAAATCGATTTATTAAAACAAAGAGATAACACCATCGAGATTAAGATTTTAAAAATATCTCCAAAGTATCTAGTATCGAATTTATATTTTGGTTTTCCTTTAAACGTGGGTTATAGGTGAAAATCCGGTTTGAAATAGGCACTGAGTAACTATTAGCGGATGTTGACACCAAAAAATGAATTTCCTTGAATTTTCAAACTTTTGATACATGTTGATAGTACGTCTAATGTAAATAACCTGTGCAAGGTTTCAGCTCCCCCAAACCGTCTGAGGAGTCGGTGGTGACGAAAAGTTCTTTTTATCAGTGCTGAAGGACAAAAATTCAAATTTCTCTAAAATGGATAGCTGTGGGGTTGTGAATTTTTTATGAAGCTTAAGAGGTATATAAACAATTTAGTAGTGCATTTACTTTATATAAAGGCTTGTGCAATTTTTTACAAAAAATAATTTTGGAAAAATTTCAATTTTTGGAGGTTATAACCGCGTCCATTTTTAGCTACCAGTCAAAACGCTGACAATTTGCTATGTCCATCTAGAGTAGTGTATTGCTGACCTATTGCAGCAAACCCCGTGAAGAAACTCGATATACTTGACAAAATATAGAGAAAAGTGGAAACTGGAAGTGCTTTGAAAAATTGAATGCAGTATAAAATTTGCGACAGTTGTCTTGTTTGGCGATATTTTAAAAATCTGAGTGTGTACAAGAGAGCTAAGTGTATTAGGATTCTTTTGACATATCAGCTGCCAATATCCGACGGCAGACCACGGTGGCAACCTTGGCTACTTTTGGCACATATTTTATTCAGTACACCTTGTGTTAAATTTCACAAAATCGGTTGTCGTTAAGCAATTCTTGGACTTACAAGTAAAACATCTAAAAAATCAGCTTCGTGTTTTAGAAACGCATTGATTATTGTTACAAGAGTAACAAAACGCAAGAATTATGTAACGACAACCGATTTTGTGAAATTTAACGCAAATTTATTTAACGCCAAAAGTAGCCAAGGCAAAAATTGCACAAGCCTTTATTTAAAGTGAACGCACTACTAAATTGTTTATATACCTCTTAAGCTTCATAAAAAATTCACAACCCCACAGCTATCCATTTTAGAGAAATTTGAATTTTTGTCCTTCAGCACTGATAAAAAGAACTTTTCGTCACCACCGACTCCTCAGACGGTTTGGGGGAGCTGAAACCTTGCACAGGTTATTTACATTAGACGTACTATCAACATGTATCAAAAGTTTGAAAATTCAAGGAAATTCATTTTTTGGTGTCAACATCCGCTAATAGTTACTCAGTGCCTATTTCAAACCGGATTTTCACCTATAACCCACGTTTAAAGGAAAACCAAAATATAAATTCGATACTAGATACTTTGGAGATATTTTTAAAATCTTAATCTCGATGGTGTTATCTCTTTGTTTTAATAAATCGATTTTGAAAAATGCGAAAAAATGGTACTGCACGGTGGTAAAATGCACTTTACTTGGGAGCGCAAAGGAACAAAAAACCGATTTCAATAAAATTGCACTACTGACGTCATTGCTGGGTACTAAAAAACTTTTAGATAGACACTCAGTACAAACGACAGTAGTGCAATTTTATTGAAATCGGTTTTTTTGTCCTTTGCGCCGCCAAATAAAGTGCATTTTACCACCGACTCCCCAGACGGTTTGGGGAGCTGAAACCTTGCACAGGTTATTTACATTAGACGTACTATCAACATGTATCAAAAGCTTTAAAATTCAAGGAAATTCATTTCATCAAACATCCGCTAATAGTTACTCACTGTCCACCATTTACTCCCTTTTTAAGGATAGTTTTGTAAAAACTTATAACTTTGGATTCGCTTGTCCAAATTCAACGGGTTTTTTGCAGTGCATCTGGCTTCTAGACTCTAGAATCTAGAGTTCTATCACCGAGTGTAAACTTCCAGAAAAGCCCACGGTTATATGGCGAATGAGAAACCTCCTTTATAATGAATATTAAATGCTATATTCTCTTTCACAGATTTCACAAGTTAGTTAGGATTTATGAGTTTCCGAAAAAAAATCAGACAAATACAATAATAAGAGTTGAAGAAATTGCAAACTTCTAAATTATATGGTTAAGGTGCCATCTATACAAATACTGCTGTTCACGGTGTTTGCTACTCAAGAAGTTTGCCATATATAAAATTTTACTCAACAAAAATGGTAATTTAAAAATTTCAAACCTGTAAACTTTGATGTATTTCACCGTGTTGCTGATGGTGTTTCCATAACCAACCTTGAAGTTGAAGCGTAGCACCGTAGATATCATGAAATGGTTGCTAATTTAGAAACTCATCCAATCCAATCAACATGACCAGTCTGTCAGCGAAGTTAGAATTGCTCAGTATACAACTGGGCAACATGAAAAACATCGTCAGGTTCAGCAAACATCTGCAGCTGTGCTTATATTACATAAATAGAGGAACAAGAGTAGGCATACCATTTGACAAAGTGACAGATAGACAGAAATATCAAGTTTGCATAAGGGGTCATAATCAAATTTTCTATGAGCAGGAGAATCCAAAATCGATATCCTTGCTTCCAGTTTTTTTCTTTAAATAGATCTGCCTCTTGTCAAAACAGCAAACAACGTCTATTAAATCTCACACGCAACCAGTACAGTATTTGTTCAAAAAGTTCATTTATATTGAATACTTTTATACATTTTCAATTATAAAACACGCACAGGCACGTACTAGTTGTAATTGATGTTTGGCTTACGAAATCAAAATTACATTAAATGGCTTCGTTCCATAACGCTTTTGTTTATGTTACCGGAAATTGAAGTTTAAAAATAACTTGAAAAACCGCCACGTCCATCAATAATTTTTTAAACTCACATACAAACCATCTCGCCTATCTAATTCATATTGTACACTAGGGGGATCAAGACAATCCTGTGAAGTTTTTGAGGATACATTGCAAAAATTAAGCTATTTATTTTAAATTTAAAGCAGTGTATTAAAATACTTTATCTATGAAAATATCAGCATCGATATATCTTCTAACGGTATGTCTACTTCAAGTTAGTAGAATAGCTCAAAGTCATACAAACTTGAAGTTTGGTAGGATTGACAATTGTTTGCAATCATCAGATACCACGGTTCTGTACACACATGGAAACATTTCACTGGATGGCACTGTTTGCATTTCGGAAGTCTTTCAACAAGTAAGGTTTTCTGAACAGTATGAACCAGAGCTTTGGCTTATGCCTCCTCGCTACTCTCAACATATTAACGTGATTATTATTTCCGAAGTCTCACTCATTCATAATGTGTTGCCCAAACAACTCGAAAACGTGTTGCCCAAACAACTCGAAAACGTGTTGCCCAAACAACTCGAAAACGTGTTGCCCAAAATATCAACCTTTTGGAAAATTCTGATAAACATGGAAACAGTTGTACTTATTTTATCTCCATTCCCCAGCAGCAATTTGCCAAATACCGCCAACATTCAAAATTTTCTAAACTACCCGGCACTAAAACTGCACGTATGGATCAACGCACAAACAACCGAAGAAAAACTTACAGTTCTCTGCGTTGACTACTGCCCTACACAAAACTACAAAGGTATATCCACAGATTTGAAATTAAAAAGCAAGGGAAATATTTTAAAAACCCATAAGCAATATTTCCGGACAGGAAACAACAAGAAAATCAGCGCATTTTTTTCTTTTGTAAAATATCACATATTAACGAAAAGCGATTCTCGTAAGTCTTTCTTTTGTGAGTATGTTTATTTACCGAGAAACTACAAATTGTTAGCTGCAGAGAATTACTGCTGGGCAGAGTCAATGTTGGCCACGTACCTTTCCAAAACTCACAACATAACGTTTCTAGGCGCACCACACTCAGTTGCGTCGATTATAACTCAGTGCTCTCCGCAGTGCATAAAGACACACCAAAAGAAACTTCCGTCAGTATTTTTTCGATACAGAGCCGGTTCGTTTTATTTGTACTGTAAAAGGATGGACCGAAAAGATAGCAGTTTTGGACTGGCAAGTCAATACGTGTGGACCGAAACCCTTGCAAATGACTTTAGATGGACAGCAAGCATTTGTTGGATAGTGTGTTCAATTTGGTTATATTGCGTAATCAGAAATAGAGAAGCTACTCAAACTGGTTGGTACAAGGTTTTAGACAGTATGGTAGGTAGACTTATAAAATCGTTTTTATATCTTACACGTCAGGGGCTACCAATTTCAACAAGGCACTTTTTTCTGCTCACTTTAGTATTTGCTGGTATGTTTGGTTGCGGGGTTTACGAAAATGAAATTACAAGCCTTACAACGGTAGAACGTAAGGACTATGTGTACACCAAAATAGAAGAGTTAGTGTATGATGGCTGGAGGCTTTATGTTAAGCTTGAATATCAACATTTTAAGTATATGTGCCATAAATTTACCAACAGTTGCACAAATGAAGGCGCATCCTATTACGAAACTTTAGCTAAACGTATTGCTTGGGATGAAACAAGCATTTGGAAAAACTATTATTTATGGTATTATAATTATTGGTATAAAAAAGAATTTGGGCCTACGGTTGAATGCTTTAATGTACCAGAAGAATTTGACCAGCAAGAATTAAATTTCGTAGCTTTTGGATTAAATCAGCATTGGCT
Organism: Entomobrya proxima; assembly: GCA_029691765.1. Taxonomy (NCBI): domain Eukaryota; kingdom Metazoa; phylum Arthropoda; class Collembola; order Entomobryomorpha; family Entomobryidae; genus Entomobrya; species Entomobrya proxima. Next base: position 43,648,681 of record CM056169.1, on the reverse strand, counting down.
AAAGCAAACAACGTCGTGGTTGCATGAAGCCAACTTGCCTAGCTTTTGGGATAACAGAGCCTTGTACGCGTGGAAACAAGCCCACAGTTTGGAATTTGATCGTAACAAGCTTAATATAAGGGATCCAGATATTATTAAATTTTACAAGCTTGTTCCTGTACTTATTACTGTATTGTCCTTACTGGCGCTTTCAATACTAATGTTTTTGTTAGAATTTGTTTCTATTAGTGTTACAAAATGTAAGTGCTTTGCAACTTTGTACTTAAATAAGCGTTCAAATTTTGACACATTAGGAAAACCAAATATAATTGAAGTGGAACCTATTAAAGTAGATTAGCGTTAATAAGTCAGCAGATCAAAAACAGCATAGATAAGTTTGAAACAATTCTATATATGCCGTTGCCAATACAATGTATGTAATGAGTAAGTTTGACGGTCTTATAAGTTAATGCATTTTAGAAGAAGTTTATTTAAAACGTCTTTAAAATAAATAATCACACATAAATGACGTCGGAGGTTATGTTACACAACCCGTAGTCGTAGTACATAAAATGAATGTAATGTATTCATATAATCTACAAATAAAAATTGCTAATTTATGCTGAATCGGCCTAATTGTTATAAAACATTGGAAAAATATTTAAACATTTTTCATCTTTAGGAAGTCAGGCACTAATAGATCCCACAACATTACACTTTTTGCCCTTAGTTATTGAAACTAGCAATTTAAATGTATTAAAATGTGAATATAATCACGTTAAGCAGATTTACAGGAATATTCATCCATTTTAAGTAAAAGCGATTACACCTAAACTGAAATTTCCGCATAGCCCCGGAGACTTCTAGAAATGTAGACGCACAAAACCAACTATTAAAAGAAATAATACCGGCACCAATACTTTGATATAGTAAAAAACTCATTAAAATTTACTGTCGGTTATATATGCTTTCATGAAAAGCTGTAAGTACAAAAGCTATTATATTACGATGCCAGCAATGCTATTATATTCAAGTTAAAAACTTACTGCGCGTGCAGGAATTAATACCACGGAAACGTTGCGTCATTTGCATCCACGTGGTCCCGGGTAATTACGGCCCAGAATAATTTACTGTGCTAAATTACAAGCATGGCTGTCTGATGAGGTGATGGGTTTCGTAACCAAGTAAGAATATTAATTTTAAAACAATTATGGTAAGCATAAAAACTCTTGCTTCTAAAAACGTATAAAGCCAAGTGACACTCTACGAAGCGTAGAGCCCATGTATCCTGCTTTAGAGTCGATTTAGCTTAGCTTAAGCTCATTTCACCTAAGTTAATGCCAATTTTTCCTCGTTTAGAAACTAATTAGTCACACAGCAACACGAAAAAAATTGCTTATTAAGCTCTCCTGTAGAAGCAGCTATCAATATGTAAGAATAATTTAGCAGACAAAATCAATTTGGATTACATGACATGTGAATCCTCTTGAGGGTTTTAGTTTTTGATAGAAGCTACTGGATAGAAATTCGCTGTTTTTTCCAGCTCGGTGGACTGGGTTATCAACATTTCAAAACCCACAAGGAGTTTCATTCGAAAGGTAATGCCCATTTTGCTACTTCACTAATTGTAAGAAAAAGTATACTTGAAAATTTAAAAAACGTTTTATTTATTACCAGCAAGTTTCCCATTGGAAGCCTTTACTAATCAAAACTTATTCTCAATCATTTCAAATTGTAAAGTAGAATAGATGGCGAAAATTTAGAGTTATCGTTGCTAGAACTCAGGAAAAAGCAAACTGTTGACTCTTAGGAGAAAACATTTTCAAAATCGAGTTATTATTTGTATGAAAAGTCTAGATGTCTTTTTTGAAAGGTTAAAAATTTGGAATATAGAACTTCTAAACCATACGACGCAACCTAAAAACCAATATTTTTAAGACAACTGACTGATGGCTGTTGGTAGTAGTGCATGGTATTATTAGTATGCCATTGTAATACTTGGTAATATCAAAGTTTCAATTCTTCTGGGAAACTTGGTAGTTTTCCAAAATGCCTGCTTAATTCCTAAATTTTGTTTTGCGCACATTCGAGTTCAAAACTAGAGAGTCAGTATATCAAGCCATGCACATGTGTACACGTCTAATGGTACACTGTTATACATTTTTTGCAACATACAAAAATATATAAAGACGTACTTGCACATCACTGGTGTTTAGACATATTTCAATACCATTTGAATTAATGGATATCCAACACATTGCGTTAGTTAATTTATGTTTCAATCTGCCTGTAATGGTTTGCAGTTTGTAGTGGTATTTTTCAATACTACGATGTTTGTTCTAAAGCTACTTCTAAGCATAATTCTGTTGTACAAGCATGTTCACAGCCACGACAAGGCAGACGTCGCAAGGCTTGCAAAACCATTGGTTGCATACGACACCACGGTTTTATACACACATGGTGTTAAATCCATTTATGGTATCATATCCTCTTCGGAGGGATTTCAAAAAGTCAGATTGTTTAAGCGGTATCGAACTAAATTTGTCCCAGTGCCTCCTCGATACTCTGGACATACAAACGTGGTTGTTATATCCAATGCCTTATTGTCAAGCCAGTCCAGACATTCAGGGGCAAAACTCAGAATCTTTGAGAGATTTCTAGAAAAAACTGAGACACTTGTGCTTATCGTATTTTCGTTGGCATATAGTAAATTGCCAAATACAGGTAACATAAACTGGTTTATAAAATATCCTGCACTAATTTTGCAAGTGTGGATTAACCCAACGCAAACTGATGCACAGTTTTCAGTTCTCTGCTCTAGAATCTTATGTCCAAATGAAATCTGGCAGTCCATTAGAGTGAACATGCTAACCAATGACATTTTGAATATTCACAAAAGTTATTTTAGGGTTGGATATAACCATCAAATATGGGCAGATTTCGACTTATGGGGAAACTTCCCTGAAGTTGAGCAAACTCAAAATAAAAACTATTTCTGTGAGCAAGCATTTAGATATGTTGACAGGTTACAAAACAATAAGTGCTGGTCAAATACAATGTTGGCAGTGCAAATTTCGCTAACTCACAATGTGTCTTTTATTTCTGCAAAAACAAATCGATCCATTAGCAGTAACGCCCCAGTAGAACGCTTTGATGAACATTACAGTTTTCCGGCGTTTTATTATCGATACAAGGCAGGTTACACATATTTTTACTGTGAAGACTTAGATACAAGTTGGAATACGTATGGTAATTCAAGCAACCATGTGTGGACAGAGACACTCTCAAATGATTTCAGGTATACAGTAGCCTTTTCCTGGGTGACATGTACAGTCTGGTTAATTTTCGTGGCTAAAAATGTACCAAGTGGTAAAAACAATTGGTACGCCAAACTGGAAATTTTTGTAGATAGTTTTCTGAAAACCTTTCTGTACCTAACTCGCAGCACAGTCTCACTACCAAAGAAAATATATTTTCTGAATGTGATTCTTGTGTTTGTTGGCCTTTTTGGTTGCACGCGTTACGAGAACGAAATCACAAGTCTTGGTATGGTAGAAACTAAGCCACCTGTGTGCGACACATTAGAAGATTTAATACTAGATGGCTGGGAAATCAATTATCATCACGAGAATAGTCTCACAAAGCGGACCACATTTCCTAGACCCAGTTACTATAAGGAGTTTGAGTTATGGTGGCACATCGAATATTATAAAACCTATGTAAGTAGTACGGTTGAATGCTTTAATGCACTTTAGGAAGTAAATACGAGCGAACACTATTTTGTAGCTCAAACAGTGAATCAACACTGGCTGATACAAACAGTAACATGGTTGATTGAGGCAAACTTGCTAAACTTTTGGGACAACACAGGTTTCCATGCATGGAAACAAGCACACAAGCTTGGTTCGGGAGGTGTAGATAAACCACCAGATGTTATAAGATTTCACAAGCTAATTCCTGTTCTTTACACAATTGTAGGTTTGGTAATATTTTCAACTGGAATGTTTTTGTTAGAGCTGCTTTCAGTAAAACATAGGATCCTCACAGGCTTAAGGAAAGAAAAAAATAAACACAAACAAAAACATCGAAGGTTGGAGCATTCTAAAGAAATGCTTCAAATTAAGTTTAGGAATAATATAGTGATCGCTCGTTACGTAGCTAGTTTGCTAATTCGATACGTCACCACCACTCATTTGTTGGAACTGCTCTCATTATCAGTGAAAAGGAAGTCAAACACAGGCTTGCATAAAGCAATGAACAAAAGCAAACAGAACAATCCACGTGCTGTAAATTTTTACAAGAAACCTCTGATTAAAGTGGCAACTAACATACTGAAAGGGATAGTTTTGTTTTGCAAGAATATCGTGCTTTACGTTGCTAGTTTGCTTGAAAAACGCGTTACCACCACTCCTGTACAAAAGTTTTAGGGATATTCAGTGTTACAACTTGATGTTGGATTGTAAATTGCTACTGGTATTGCTTTATGGTTAAGCGTTTTAACATGGCGCCATGTTCCAAAGACTAAGGTGCTTACAAAAATTTAAATGCTATGATAAAAAATACTTATAATTCAAAAATTTAGAACTTGTAATTATATCTTGATAGTTAAGTAAGAAACAGTTACTTAAGTATAGCCTAGGCATTATGTAGTTTGTAAAATTATGAATTCACATGATTACATGAAGTCAAATAATGAATGCACATTGCAATTATGAAGTACTATGATATAGATGTATGTTTATGCACACAATTATTATGCAAATTAATTGTAAGACTGTAAGCTTATGCAAAACTCTGGATATTCGTTTGTGCTCACAACATATTTTTAAACTTAAACTTGAAATTACTATAAAACACGATATTCTATTATAAATCGTTATATTAAGCAATTCAACCATTGTAAGAATAGTGTAATAATAAAGCAATAAAACCAATAAGGATAGCTAGTCTCTTTTTGCCTTGTACTACATTATTATTAGCATTAAAACCTCTAAGTACAACGCAAAAAGCATGAATTAGCTTTCATGTTATTTTATATTTTGAAATGTTAAAAGATTGCTAGTAACAGTATGTGTGATAAATCAGTGTATTCTTAAAAGTGTCTGCCATAAAAATTTCTTCTCTTTTTAAATTGCATTAATCTTGAGTGTCATTGTCACAAGAGATAAAGTGCATTGATTTTGGAATACTTGTCCAACTAACATGAGGAAGCATATGCTTCACTTAAAAGCAAACAACGTGTTTATACATGCTTTAATAAAATGTATAAAAGGAATAAAAACAACATCCTCCTGTAATGCTCTAGTAGCGTTATAATTATTTTTAAGCTTAGTAGAGAAATAATTACAAACTATTAACATTACTAGGTTACTTCTCTTTTAGTGACAAAAAGTACACATTTTGTACTAGCTAAATGTGCATATAGTTTTATTAATTGTAATGTCTTCAAATTTGCATAAATAAAATTAAATAAATACATTAATTAATTGCTAAATACTATGTGTAAGCCAATTGAAATACAATACACGTAGGTAACAACTTAGTTAGAAATGCGTGTGATGAGGTACATTTATGTGTTACAAGAAGCCAAAAATAGTTTTTAAAAAACTTCTACATATAAGCAAGTGTTTTAAAGTAAATAGGGCTAAATATTATACTGTTGCAAATAGCAAGGAAAACATAAGTATGGTATGTCCATATTTTTGCAATTTCATCATTTTACATAGTGAAAACCTTGTTTGTTATCTAATTGATTGCATACTCCACTGACAAACTGATCAATGTCCGAGCTACTGCCAAAATCTATTAACGAGTCAGTGTGCATCCCAACAAATTGTCTGGTTGATGGTCTTGCACTTAAGTATCCATCATAATCTTCCTCCAGTGCTGATGAACCACCTGCTTGTCCCTTTCCTTTAAATAATACCGTTGCATATGTTTGATCCGAAAAGTTGAACTCCATTTGGTCATATTACAAACAAAGTTCATTAGGTAGCAATTTATTAAACTGTGTAGCATTAAAATTAAAAAATAAAATATTTTACCTGAGCGGTCCATATCGGAGGTCTAGTTAATAAGTACTCACAAGTAAGTAGTATGGTCGTTACAAGCATTAGCGCCACTCCAAATATTATTCCAATCACTACTACCACATGCTTTCACGGATCTGATACAAAATATTCAATTTGGGGTTTTTGTAATATATAAAATTTGATACACTGTACCAAAATTTCTAACATACACAAAAATTGTACTCGAAACTTCTTGGTTGACTTCAGAACCGAATGTGTTTGTTATGGTTGATAAAGTTGACGTCACAATGTGTTCCGTAGATTTCTCAGTAATTAGTTTTGTAGCACGTGGTTTTACAAACATAGTAGTTGACGTTATAGTGGTGATGACTTCCTGATGATTGTAGTGACTTGGCTTTTTTGTTTGCTGTTCTGGAATTATCTCCTGCGTTGAGCTTTTCTCACTACGGAACTTTCTCCATTGTAAACTTACATCGTTTAAGGGACAATTCGAAGTTAAATGCAGTATATTTACAATATCATATTTTGCTGAACCAATCTGCCCAGTTAAGTCAAACATTGTATGATTAGTTGATATCAAGTATAATGCCAAGGGCCTAATTTTAACACATTTGTTTGTTTGATTATGTATGAGCAAAATGTGCTCATCTAAGTCATCCACTTGACGAAAATACCAGGTAAACTGTATATTGTCAGTCAGACCTGGGCATGGCCTATACCGTAGATATTCCTTTTTGGTGTTAAGAGTTAAACATTTATTGTCATCGGTTTGAAACGAGTGAGGATTGAAAATCAGTTTGCACTAAAACGAAAGAAGCCACAGGTCAGCAGGGTACATTAAAATGAATCACTAACGTGAGGCTATTTGAAACTCTGTACCGCGGACGAAACTCTGTAGGAGTTAAGAGAACGGTTCCGTTGAACTCAAAAAGTACGCCCAAATTGCACAAAAACCTCCATAGTATTTAATGTACAATAAGTTTTGTCCGCGGTACAGAGTTTCAAATAGCCCTACTTTAGTGATTCATTTTGTTGCACCTTGCTGACCTGTGGCTTCTTTCGTTTAAGTGCAAGCTGATTTTTAGTGTATACAGCTGCATTTTTTCAGTACCCATGCATGATGGGTTACCCATAAATCATAGAAAGAAAGACATTTTTGCAATAGTAAATGTGGATGATGATTGCTGAGTTTTAGTCTCTCGAATGACCCCTAAACCATTCAGCATGTGTCGGTAGTGTAAAAGTTATGCCCACTTATGTACATCCAGTTACTGGCGTTTTGCTTGCGTCAGGTTGCCAAGCTCGTCATTTTCAATACTTCACAACTTTTGAAATATTGGTCAGATCTACGTGAAACTTTGACTGGAATGTATCGTTTTGGTTGTTTTATGACTCTAGAGCAAAAACTCGATTTTTATTTTGGGGGCCCAAAATGGCCAGTTATGCATATCGTCCTTTCAAAAATTTATAACTGGAGTTTCAGCTGCACATACCTAATTTCAATTATAACCAAAACGTGATACTGCGTGATTGAGATTTAAAATTGCTTGAACGTATTCATAAAAGGTAATTAGCTTTTTGAGCTTGCCAGCACAATTGTATTTGAAGGAAAGTCTATTTTGTGCCTTAACAGGACCGGAGTTAAATTATTTTCGTCTTACGACCGCGTACATGCATCACCGTGCCATACTCAGCATTCCTTTAGTTTTCAGGACCAATTTAAAATAACCCCAACTGAAGAAAACAGTAAATATTTTGTTCTATCAACTCACTCGTTTCAAACCGATGACAATAAATGTTTAACTCTTAACACCAAAAAGGAATATCTACGGTATGTGATCTATGTGTACCTGACTACCAACAGATGAGCTGTGTGTTTGAATATGTTTCCGATGTTCTTTTATCACTAAGCCGATTCAGCTTCAATTTGAATTTTTTACTTGTAAAGTTTACATTAATATATATTCATTTTAATACGACTACGAAATATTTAACAGATTCTTTGATGACCATTTATGTGTGATTTTTAAATTTAAAGTCGTGTTAAAAAACTTGTTCTAAAACTAATTGTTTTATATGCTTTTCTTCATATACAATTGTGCTGGCAAGCTCAAGAAGCTTATTTCCTTTTATGAATACGTTGAAACAATTTTAAATCTCAAACACGCAGTATCTCGTGCTGGTCCTAATTGAAATTAGGTATGTGCAGCTGAAACTCTAGTTATCATTTTTTGAAATTTAAAACATAGCAATGATATTTTTAGGGTAAATTGCACTTTATCTCCTTTGTAGCTATGCATGCTACTCACGGTTAATAAAATTTAAAAATAAATAATTGCGGTAAATCTCCTTATTGAAACACTCTGAAGAAGTAGCCTAAAAAGATCAAATGTATGGTTCATTCTCATCAGTTTTGTTTTAAAATTATAAGTATCTTGGAAAATTGATTTATCAAACAGCAGGTGGTAGTTATTTTTATTAACTTTTATTGTATAATTTTTACACTAATTTTTGAAATGGTTGAATCGCGCAATTAAATGATTTATAGTGGAACATGTTATAATAATAACATCTTATAATTATCAAGTTTAAATTTAGAAACATTTGATTATGGGCACTAACCAATATCCAGGGTCTTGCAAATGTTTATTTTTTATTTTTATAATAACTTATTCATAGTCCGTGTATAGAATATCCACTTACATAATTACTGTGTATATCTACATATATATTATACTTCTATTAGTGCTATTGCTACTACTATTACATGTTATATGTGACTTCATAACTTTATAAATTACATAATCCTTTAGCTATACATAAATTACTGTATCTTATTTCATTTTCAGGATCCAAGTACAAGTTCTGAATATTTGAAGCATATAGAAGTATTTATTAATTTAGCAATTTAAGTTTTAGTGAGCCCGTTATTCACTAGCGCATGTTAAAATGCTAACTATAATATAAACTTAACTATAAACAGAAGTTGTAACACAGTAAATCCTAAAACTTTTCTACAGGAGTGGTAGTAATGCGTTGTTCAAGCAAACTTGCAACGTAACGAGCGATTTTCTTTAAAAACAAAACTTGCGATATGAATATGCTAATCATCACCTTAATAATTGGCTTTTCACAAAAACCTTTGTTGGCTCCACCAATATACCTTTTTGCTTGCTTTTATTCTTTTCCCTATGCAAGCCTGTGTGGGATCTACTTTTCACTGATAATGAGAGTAGATCCAACCCAGAAGTTGTGGTAATGCGTCGTTCAAGCAAACTAGCAACGCACCGAGCAATCTTGTTGAAATTGCAAAACAAAACTAGCGCTTCGATTCTGCTTTTCAAAAGCTTAATCAGAATCTTTTCATAAAAATTCTTCGCGCTTTGGCTTTTTTGTTTGCTTTTATTCTTTTCTTTACTCAAGCCTATGTGTAACCTACATTTCACTGAGAGCAACTCTAATAAAAACATTCCAGTTGAAAATATTACCAAACCTACAATTGTGTAAAGAACAGGAATTAGCTTTTGAAACTTTATAACATCTGGTGGTTTATCTACACCGCCTGGCTTGTGTGCTTGTTTCCATGCATTGAAACCCGTGTTGTCCCAAAAGTTTGGCAAATTTGCTTCAAACAACCACGCTACCGTTTGCATTAGCCAGTGTTGATTCACGGTACGAGCTACAACATAATTGTCGCTTGCATTTACTTCCTGGAGTGCATTAAAGCATTCAGCTGTACTGCTTACATGAGTTTTGAAATATTCGGTATGCCACCATACCTGAAACTGCTTATAGCGATTGAGCCTAGGAAAAGTGGTCCGGTTTGTGAGGCTAATCTGAAACTGATCATTGACTTTCCAGCCATCTAGTATTAAATCTTGCAATGTGTTGTATACAGGTGGCTTAGTTTCTAACATTGCCGTACTTGTGATTTCGTTCTCGTAAAGCGTGCAACCAAAAATGCCAGCAAACACAAGGACAACATTTAAAAAGTATATTTTCCTGGGTAGTGAGAGGGTACTGCGAGTTAGGTACAGAAATGTTCTCACAAAACCATCTACAGCAAAGTCCAGTTTGCCGTACCAGTTGTTTATACCAGCTGGTGTGTTTTTACTCACGCAAATTACCCAGACAGTACAGATCACCCAGGAAAGGGCTACTGCATACCTGAAATCATTTGAAAGTGTCTCTGTCCACACATGGTTGCTTGAGTTACCATACGTGTTCCAGTTTAAGTTTTTACAGTAAATATAAACGTAACCCGACTTGTATCGATAATGAAACCCCGGCAAACCCCAGTATTCATTAAAGCGTTCTCGTGGGGCGTTACTGGAAATAGCTCCATATGTTTTTGAAGCCATAAAAGAAATATTGTGAATTTGCGAAATTTGCACTGCCAACATTGTATTTGACCAGCACTTATTGGATTGCAACCTGTCGACGTATCTAAATGCTTGCGCACAGTAATACTTTTTGTTTTGAGTTTGCTCGATTTGATTGAGGTTATCCCATAAGTCGAAATCTACCCATTCTCGATGGTTATGTAAAACCCTAAAATAACGCTTGTGCATGTTCAAAATGTCGTTGTACAGCATGTTCACTTTAATGGATTGCCAGATTTCATTTGGGCAGTAGACCCTAGAGCAGAGAACTGAATATTGTATATCTGTATGCGTTGTTTTAATCCACACTTGCAACATTAGTGCAGGATATTGTAGAAACAATTGAACGGTGCCTGTATATGGGAATTTAGTATTTGCCAACGAAAATACGATAAGCACAAGTGTTTCAGTTTTTTGTAGAAAACTCTCAAAGATCCTGACTTTTTCCATTAAATTTCTGGCCTTGCTAAACAATAATGCTTTAGATATAACAACCACATTTGTATGTCTGTAGTATCTGGGAGGCACTGGAACATATTTAGTTCGATACCGCTTAAATAATCTGACTTTTTGAAATCCCTCCAAAGCGGTAATTAAACCATAAATGGATTTATCACCGTGTGTGTATAAAACCGTGGTGTCGTATGCAACAAAAAGTTTTTCAAGCCTTGCGGCGTCTGTCTTTTCGTAGCTGTGAACATGCTTGTACAACAGAATGATGCTTAGAAGTAGCTTTAGAGCAAACATTGCTGTTTAAAAAACCAGCACTACAAGCAGGTAATGGTATAATGAAAGTTACAATTGATATTGGGTATCCATTAATTCAAATGTTATTGAAATATATCTAAAGACTAGTGTTATGCAAATACGTCTTTAGAATATTTTGCAGGATACTATAAATGCATCACAGTGTACTATTAGACGTGTACACATGTTCCTGGTTGTATAAGTATACTGACTGTCTAGTGTTGCACTGAAATATGCACAGAACTAAATTTAGGAATTAAGAAGGCATATTGCATGACTACCAAATTTCCCTGGACGTTTGAGAACTGTGATACTACCAAGTTCACCAATCGCGTTTTAAGAATAGTATATGTACTACAAGCATTGATATGCATCAGCCAGTGGTCTTAAAAATTATGATTTTAAGTGGCGTCGTATAGTTAAAAAATTCTATATTCAAAATCTTTAACCGTCAGAGAAGACATCTATACTTTTTCTAAAAGTTATTAAGTTGGCTTTGAAAATTTTTCTCTCTCAACAGTCAACAGTTTCTTTTTACCTGAGTTCTTCCAACGACAACATCAGTCCATTTTCGTATTTGTATTCTACTTTGCAAGATGAAATGTTTGGGGCAAAGCTTTGATCACTTAAGGCTTTCAATCGGAAACTTGCTGTTAAAAATTAAAACTTTCTGTATTCTCCTGTAAAGTTGTTGTTCATAAAGCAATAAGTTATTTCTTACCTTTCCGGTGGAACTCTGTAGATTTTAAAATGTTTATAGCCGATTTCAAAAAAACAGAACATTCCTATGTAGTAATAGCTATTCCTATGAAATTGAAACCTTATTTAAAAGTGAGTTTATTTTATGCTAATCTAGCTGGATTACTAATGAACAAAACACAGCTTACAAATATGTATAATATCTGGAACCATCCATGGACTTATAAGTACTGAAATGACGATAAAAAACTAAAGCCTTCCAAAGGGTTTACGTGCAATATTATCCAACATGATTTTGGCTGCATAACTAATTTAAAAGCTAGCTGCTTCTTCAGGAGAGCTGATTAACGGATTTTGTTCGTGTTTTTTTCTTAAGCCTGTTTAGATAAGCCTAGTCCAGGTTAAATGCGGTCTAAACTTAGGAATATGGGCAACAAGTGCTCTACGCGGCGAAGGCTTTGCCAGTTGGCTTTATGCGTTTTTAGTTTTTAGCAGCGAGAGTTTTTATTGCTTACCATAGATGTTTTAAAATTGATATTCTTACTTGGTTGCGAAACTCATCACCTCATCAGACAGGCACGCTTCTAATTTAGCACAGTTAATTGTACTGGGCAGTAATTACTCGTGACCACGTGGATGCCTGTGAAGCAACGTCTTCGTGGTCGAACTTCCTGCACGTGCAGTACAATTTTAAGTTGAGTACATTAGCATTGCAAGCATTGTGATATATTAGCTTTTTTACTTAGCTAGTTTTGCATGAAAGCTTATTTAACCGTAAGTAAATTTTAGTGAGTTTTTGAATATAGTGATATGTAAGTCTAAGTGTAATCGCTTTGACTTAACACGGACGAACATTCTTGTAAATCTGGTTAAAGTAAATTTTATTAATAGTTGAATACACTTGAATCTCAGCTTTTTATATCTGAGACCAAGAAATTGTTATACTGTGTGATCTTATTGTACCTGACTACCAAAAGATGAACTCTGAATATATATCTGAAATTCTTTATTCACTTAGCAGATTCAGCTTCAATTTGCAATTTTTTATTCTAGATTTGCAATAATACTTTCATTTCATATACAACGACTAATGGATATGTTACATAAACCCTGATGACAAAATATGTGTGATTATTTAGTAAACTTGTTATAATGCTTATTATCTTACAAGACTGAGAAACTTACACTTTACATAAATTGTATTGATATTGATTTACACAGAATTTTGTCAAACATATGCTATTTTTAATCTGTTATATTTAAACGCTAACAATTATTATTAGATGTCACTCCAATTATCTTTAGTTTTTCTAATTGGGCAAAATTTGAGCTCTTATTTGGGTACAAGGTTGCAAAGCACTTACATTTTTGAACGCTAATGGAAACAAGTTCTAACAAGAACATTACCATTGAAAACACCAGCAAGCCCAATACAGTCAATAACACAGGAATAAGCTTGTAAAATTTAATAACGTCAGGTTCCCTTGTCGTAACCTTACTACGGTCAAACTCCAATTTGTGAGCTTGTTTCCACGCGTATAAGGCTCTGTTATCCCAATAATTCGGTAAATTCGCTTCATGCCACCACGACGTTGTTTGCCTTAGCCAGTGCTGATTTAATCCAAAAGCTGCGAAATTTAATTCACGCTGGTCGAATTCTTCCGGCACATTAAAACACTCAACTGTGGGCCCATACTTCTTCTTATACCAATAATTATGATACCATAAATAATAGTTTTTCCAAGTGCTTAACTCATCCCAAGCTATACGCTTAGCTAATGGTTTATAATAGGACGCGCCTTCATCTGTGCAACTGTTGGTAAACTTACGGCACATGTTATTAAACGGTTGATATTGAAGCTTAACGTAAAGCTTCCAGCCATCATTCACTAACTCTTCTATTTTGCTGTATACATAGGGCTTACTTTCTACCGTTGTAAGACTTGTTATTTCATTTTCGTAAATCCCACAACCAAACATACCGGCAAATACCAAAGTGAGCAGAAAAAAGTGTCTTTTTTGAATTGGTTGTCCCTGACGTGTAAGATATAAAAAGGATTTTGCAAGTCTACCGACCAAATTGTCCATAACTTTGTACCAACCAGTTTGTGTAGCCTTTTGATTCCTGATTACGCAGTGCAACCAAAATGAACACAATATCCAACAAATGCTTGCTGCCCACCTAAATTCATTTTCAAGTGTTTCGGTCCAAACGTATTGACTAGCCAGTCCCAAACTCTTATCTTTCTGGTCCAGCCTCCTGCAGTAGAAATGTAACAAACCGGCACTGTATCGAAAAAATATTGCCGGAAATTTCTTTTCAAAGTCCTTTATGCACTCGGGAGAACACAGGGTGTTAATCGATGCAGTTGAATAGTTTGCGTTTAGAAACGTTATGTTGTGAGTTTTGGAGAGGTACGTTGCCAACATTGACTCTGCCCAGCAGTAATTTTCTGCAGCTAACAATTTGTAGTTCCTCGGTAAATACGCATACTCACAGAAGAAAGTATCAGATTCGCTTTTTGTCACTATGCGATAATTTACATAATGTAAGAAAGCGTAGATTTTAATGTTGTTTCCGGCCTGGAAATATTGCTTGTGGACTTTCAGAATATTGCCATTACTGTTAAGTTTCAAATTTGGGGACATGCTATTGTAGTTGTCTTGGTAACAGTAATCACCACAGATAACTTTAAGCTTTACATCAGATGTTTGTGCGTTGATCCATACATGCAATTTTAGTGCCGGGTATTTTAGAAAGTTTTTAATGTTGGTGGTGCTTGGCAAATTGCCACTGGGAAATGTAGATAAAATAAGTACAAGTGTTTCTGTGTTAATCAGAAGTTTCAAGAAGGTTGATATTTTGGATAGTGGGTTGTCAGGATTACGAATGAGTGAGACTTCGAAAATTATAATAACGTTAGTTTGTTGAGAGTAGCGTGGAGGCAGAAGTCGAAGCTCTGCTTCATAATGCTCTGAAAATCTTGCTTGCTGAAAGACTTCTGAAATGCAAACAGTGCCATCCAGAGAACTGTTTCCATGTGTATACAAAACCGTAGTATCTGATGGTTGCAAGAACTCATCAAGCCTGTCAATTTTCCAGTTGTTATGGGTTTGAGCTGTGCTACAAACTAAAAGTAGACATGCCGTTAGGAGATAAATCGACAGTGACATTTTCACAGATAAAATATTTTAATACACTGCTGCAAATATTTAGCTTTATTTTTTTGCAAGGACCGCACCACAACTACATAAATTGCTCTTGATCTAGCTAGTATGCTGTATTTACCATAAAGAGAAGTTGGATTGTAGGTGAGTTTTCAAAAATTTAATGGTCACGTGGCAGTTTTTCATGTTATATTTAAAACACAATTACCGGTAACCTAAATCGAAGCGTTGTTGGAAAAAGCCAATTATAAACATGTTATTTTGTAAGCCAAAGCTATTATAACTAGAACGAGGTATGTGCGTGTTTGATAATTAAAATGGTATATAAGTGTTCACTATGAATACGCCTCTTGAGTCTGTTAGAATAATTGTATTTCTAGAAAGCCAGCTTTGCCCCAGTTTAAAGTTTATGGATTCCGCATGCTCACCAAATATGTTTTCCATATTCGCCTCTTTTTTCCTAAAACATATATTAATCAATCGATGAAGGATCTAGTGAAAAGATACGTTCGTGGTACCTGAGATTGATAATGTAGCATTTAATATTCAAAACAAATTAGTATTTGGATTTACTTGTAGTATGTAACTGTACTGGCTGTGTGTGAGGTATAAGATTTTGGTACAATTGGACTCCCAAATCCCCGACAATTATTTCTGTAAATCCAGTTAAAGCCCATTCAGCTTCAATTTGCAATTTTTATTTGTAGATTTGCATTAATTCCTTCATTTAATATACAACGATTACGGGATATCGATGGGTCGCATACGAGAAGCCCTAAGTGCATGAGAAATTGAAAACAAAAAAGCCCTAAGTGCACGCGAGTTTAAAATCAAAAAGGCCGTATGTGCTTGCTAGAATTTTATGCAAAAGGCCTTAACTGCAACTTTGGGGAAAACTGAGATGTATAAATGAATAAATAGAGCACAAAATTTCCTACATTTTGATGTGTGCATCATAGCATCTTACCTTTCTTTGCGGGAGAAACCTTTTGTGTAAAATGACGATGCATAAGACGTTTGTTATTGTCATTCATCTTGTAAAAATGATAAAATAGAATAGAAATGGAATTTTTAGTCGGTGTTTTTGGAGAAGGATTGCCAAAGCGATTTTAATAAGGATATGAAAGTTTGGAAATGTTTCAGTAAAGTGGTACATTTTGGCAAAGGTGACATCACCAAGCCCCGCATGGGTCCGTTTAGACATTGGTACGTTTAATCGTGCTTTACTCAAAAGTCCGTATTTTGCAGATAGGGCTGTCTGTCCCGGCCGCTCGCGAGCACATAAGACCTTTCTGTTTTTAAACTGGCTTGCAGTTAGGGCTTTTTTGGTTTCATTTTCCCAAGTACATAAGGCTTCTCGTATGCGACCCATCGATATGTAACATAACCTCTGATGACCGTGATTACTTAAATTAAAGGCATTTTAAAGAAACTTGTTCTAAAATTTATCAGCTATCGAAAATTTACTTTAACAGTACATAGTTTGTATTGATATTAATCCACATAGAATTTTTCATTTGCTAAATTTTCCTTGCTGAAATATCATATAAACACTAACCTTCGTAAATTGGTTTCACATAAATTGTTTTTGGCTTTCTTAACTTGTCGAAGTTTAAACGCTTATTTGTATACAAGGCTGCAAAACACTTACATTTTGTAACACCAACAGAAACAAGTTCTAGCAAAAACATCACTACTGATAATGCAAGCAAGCACAATACAGTGAACAGCACAGGGATAAGCTTGTACAGCTTAATGACATCAGGTTCCCTTGACGTAACCTTACTACGATCAAATTCCAGCCTGTGAGCTTGTTTCCAAGCGTACAAAGCTCTGTTATCCCAAAAGCTTGGCAAGTTGGCTTCATGCATCCACAACGTTGTTTGCCTTAGCCAATGCTGATTTAGTCCAAAAGCTGCGAAATTATATTCACGCTGCTTAATTTCTTCTGGTACAACAAAGCATTCTACCGCAGCCCCATATTCTTTTTTATACCAATAATTAAGGTACCATAAATAATAATTTTTCCAAATGCCTATTTCATCCCAAGCCATACGCTTAGGCAAGGTTTTGTAATAGGATAGGCTTTCATTTGTACAACTGTTAGCAAATTAAACGCATAAATGATTTTTTTTGTTAAAAAGAGAGTTCAACATAACAGGAAATTTCCAGCCCGCACGTACTAACTCTTCTACTTTGCTGAATACATAGGGCTTACTTTCTACCGTTGTAAGGCTTGTAATTTCATTTTCGTAAACCCCGCAACCAAGCATCCCAGCAAATACCAAAGTTAGCAAATAAAAGTGTCTTTTTTGAATTAGTTGTCCCTGACGTGTAAGATATAGAAAGGATTTTGCAAGTCTATCGACCAAATTATCCATAACTTTGTACCAGCCAGCTGGAGTAGCTTCTGTATTTCTCATTGCGCAATGTAACCACAGTGAACACAATATCCAACAAATACTTACTGCCCACCTAAAGTCAGTTGCAAGTGTTTCGGTCCACACGTGCTGACTTGCTAGTCCCAAACTGTTGTATTTCCGGACCAGCTTTTTGCAGTAAAAGAAAAACATACCAGCTCTGTATCGAAAAAATATTGCAGGAAATTTCTTTTGGTATTTGATTATGCATTCGGGAGGGCATTGATTGTCTATCAAGCCAATTGACAATAGTGCGTGTATAAACGTTATGTTGTGAGTTTTGGAAAGGAGCGTGGCCAACATTACCTCTGCCCAGCAATAATTTTCTGCAGCTAACAGTTTGTAGTTTCTCGGTAAATACGCATACTCACAAAAGAATGCGTTAGATTCGGTTTTCTTTAATAAGTGGAATTTTACAAATGATAAAAATGCGGGAATTTTCTGGTTGTTTCCTGTCCAGAAATATCGCTTATGGATTTTCAAAATATTTTCTCTTGTGTTTAATGTCAAATCGAAAGTTATAGTATTGTAACTTTGTTTAGGACAATATTCTCCGCAGAGAACTGTAAGTCTTGCATCGTTTGTTGATGCATTAATCCATACGTGCAATTTTAGTGCAGGGTATTTCAGAAAGATTTGAATGTTAGTGGTATTTGGCAAATTGCTGTTGGGAAATGGCGATAAAATAAGTAAAAGTGTTTCCATATTGATCAAAAGTTTCCAAAAGGTTGAAATTGTAGCCAGCACGTTTTCAGAATCGCGCATCAGTGTGTCTTCGGAGATAATTATCACGTTAGTTTGTTGCGAGTAGTGAGGTGGTACAAAACGAAGCTCTGTTTCATACTGTTCAGAAAACCTTACTTGCTGAAAGACTTCCAAAATGCAAAGAGTACCATCCAGAGAAATGTTTCCATGTGTATATAATACCGTGGTATCTGATGATTGCAAAAACTTATCAAGCCTAACAGACTTTAAGTTGCATTGAGTTTGATCAATGCTACTGACTAGAAGCAGACATGCCGTTAAAGAATAAATCGACGCTGACATTTTATAGCTTTTTAAGTATTTTAATGCACTGCTTTAAACTTTTAAAAAAACTTTAGGTTTTACAATGTATCCTCAAAAACTACACAAAATGCTCTGATCTATCCAGTATACAATATGAACCCAGAAGATGAGCAGATTTGTATGTGAGTTCAAACAAGTTATTGATGGACGTGGTTGTTGTTCTGGTTATTTTTAAACTTCAATTACCATTAATCTAAATTGAAGCGTTATGGGACGAAGCCAACTAATGGAATTCTAATTTCGGAAGCCAAACAACCCTAACAACCAGCACGTGCGTGTGCGTGTGTGATAATTAAAGTGGTGTAAAAGTATTCAACACTAATGATGTTTTTGAATTGTATTCTTGTATTGTAATAATTTTAATAATATTAATTGTATTTGAAAGAAAGCCAACTTTGCACCAGTTTAAAATTTCCGTATGTTTCCTCAACTCATATTTCTGTATTCGTCGTCGTTCTTGGGAAGATGAGCGAACAATCCATGAAGTAACTAGTGAAGATACAGCATCGTGAAATCTGAAAATGAGAATATTTATAGCATTTGAAATTCAATATAAATTAGTATTTGGATATATATGTGGAATATATACTTATTGGCTGTGTGTGAAACTTAATAGACGTTGCTTGCTATATATTTTAAAAAAACATGTAAGACGTACATACATGTACTTATAGTAGAGTTTGATGAGGAGGAGGTGTAGAAAAGAGTCAAGAGTTACTTGCACTTTGCACATTGCTAATTGATTGAAAATTAATAAGTTGGAATTCTATTACTGAAATAAATTGTTCTGTTAAAATTTCCATTCTAAAATCTGTTTCTGAGTCTCCGTCATTTATCTACTTGGCTTGTGAAGTGCATTCCCAGAAGGAAAAGCTCGGGAATTCGTTGCGAGTCATTGTGCATCCGAGTGAGATCCAGCTCAAAGGCATTGTAAGATTGATTCGGTTACCGCAAGCGCATGCAATTGAATTCTAAATTTAGATTCTAAATTATGGTGTTAATAGAGGTTTACGGTTTACAGGTCACATAAGCACAGCAACAATCCATGCCGCATGTTTGTATTTTAACCCGTTGACAAAACTTTGGTCCTAGATTTGGCTGCTAATTTGTGAAACGATACGCAACATTCATGACCATCTTCGACTCAAACACATTTCCCAGTATTTTCGTACTCTGTTTAAAAATCTGCTGGATCGTGCAAGCAATGTTTCCTGAAGTGGCAAAAGTACTGTATACCCATCTGATGTAATATTTGGAAGAAGTTCAAAAAGTTATGACAAAAAGCCGAGTGGTAAGCCACCATTGGGAAGACAGTGTAGATGCGGTTTTACAAAATCTGCCTGACCCACGACATCCGTTATGGCACAACATGCGTACTATAGATTACTATAAATATGATATTAAAAATCCTTATCACATTCGTTTACACGATTTTTCCCAAAGCGACAACATAACACGATTTCGACAACATTTTGCGGAGCTCACGCAGGTAAAAACAGAAACCCATTTACGTGCAGAAATGTATTTTTTCGTTATGGACCGGGATCAATGGAAGATCACATTGAACAATTTTTGCAGCCTTTGCGTGTATATGGACAACACATCCGGCATTGCGTTATTAACAAG
Source organism: Entomobrya proxima (assembly GCA_029691765.1). Taxonomy (NCBI): domain Eukaryota; kingdom Metazoa; phylum Arthropoda; class Collembola; order Entomobryomorpha; family Entomobryidae; genus Entomobrya; species Entomobrya proxima. Next base: position 43,628,560 of record CM056169.1, on the reverse strand, counting down.
TGAAAGTTGGTACAGTCCTTTGGCCGATTAGACAAAGTTGTACGGGATGCTGAAATTGATGCCCATCCTACAGAGACTTTCTCTTGCCTCTTATTCCATGGTAATATACGACACAACACATGACAGTCTGGAATTGTTCACTAAAACACATCCTTTTCCAACCCTAAAGAACCTCAAATTCCTTAAGATATTTGACGTACCACGGTCATTGTCTAATGCCATCATGCTTGCTAACCCACAATTTGCAACGCTAGATGTTGTAAACAAAGTGCATTACAAAAGTAGGGAAGAAAACATTTTTACATTTGAAGAAAACTTGCCACACCTGGAGCAGCTTTCACTCTCGTTAAACAAAATAAAAGGCTTTAGAAAGCTGGAAAAACTGAACTTCGTTTGGCCATTAAAACATCTGTATCTGCAAGTTACACAGAGGGTACCAACAAAAGACTTGTTTGACCTTTTGGGAAAACATTGGTCTGATACTATAACCAAGCTCTCATTAGGGTTTTTGGAGGATGCACAATTTTAAATATGGAACCATTGAATCTACCGAATTTGAAAGAGTTTTTAAAAATGAGTTTGAGCTTTACACCGGTGGATTTTCTTCTCCCAGCCAAGCATTCGTTGAAAACCTTAAGCGTGCAAGTAAATACTAGGACAATACCTAATGCACAAGAAAGATTGCAGGCTGCTCTGGAAGCCGAGAATACTGTTAAATTAATAAGCTTTGAAAACAACCTGCTTGAATCAAATATTTAGTATATTTTTTCAAAACTACAAAGCGTCGATTACAAGGTCTACGGAGTTGGAAATCCAGATGAGTGCCGACAGTTTGATTGGGCACTAAGACAAACTTAAAATATTTAGTTCTGCATAAATGCTGAGTTTACTTGTATACAATACAAGTTTTATTTTAGGCTGTATAAGCCTTTAGACTGCAACAATTCACATTATTGGTAAACTAGCAAAAATATTTGATTCTAAGTTACCACTTTTATGCAAATTATATTTTTGCGTACAGGGACACTTTAATGCTATAAAATTCTTTGATTTAATATTAGGTGACACAAATTTGAGTGATACATTGCTTGATGGTAATCAGCTACATCTAGTGAAGAGGTATGTCTTTTAGAGTCTCGGGATGTTTTAAATAATATATCAAAAAACTCAATGAATTACTTTGCGTTTTATCAAATGAAGGCACTGATATTTGTTCTACAATTTAAGAGCCAGTTTGTTTGACTTTTGGAATGTCTGTTTAGGTATTTTAAACCGATGTTATATCTAAGGAACTTAGTTTGTAAAAAACAATACGTGTGACAAGTTTGTATATTTTGCAATCAAATGTAAATTTCCCTATATGCAAGAAATTATGAGTTTGTATTGGCATGTTTTAGTATGTAAGTAGGTTGTGATCACAACATTAGCATTTAAATCTGTATCTACTGTATATTGCTTCAGTTTTTGCGTAAAGTTAGTTCTAGCGTTTGGTAGTAATTCGTTCAAAATCACTGATATTATGTATTTAGTTAATGTTTGCATCACACATCATTTCAAAAATCAGTCAAGGCCCACGTGTCTATTTAGACACCCAACGTGTCTATATAGACACGCTGAGTGCCTATTTAGACACGTAGAAACGTGTCTATATAGACACGCTGGGTGTCTATTTAGACACGTAGGAAAAATTATTTTATTTTATTTTATTCACGTGTCTATATAGACACGTAGCGTGTCTAAATAGACACCCAGCGTGTCTAAATAGACACCCAGCGTGTCTAAATAGACACCCAGCGTGTCTATATAGACACGCTCCAGAACATTCTATTAATAAATTCACGTGTCTATTTAGACACGCTACGTGTCTATATAGACACGTTTAAAAGTTAAAATTAATTATTTCGTCATGTTTACATTTGAAAATTTCTTTTAATTTCCCCTTAGATACACAAAAATATTCTTGATAACATGAGATACCGATTGAGAAAAAATATAACAACTCAAGGTTCGTAAAGAATTTTAAAATTTTTAGTCTTCAAATTTTGATATTTCAAAAAGCTTCCGGCAGATTTTGCTCAAAAATTGACAGAAAATCAACTTTTTGTTGTAGACTAAGGAATTGCGTTCAAAAAGCCTGGCGTTTGAAAGATTCACTCACAAATAAATAAATGGAGAGTCAGCCAGTGTTAGAAATGGCGTTATTAGAAATTTTACCCATTTAAACTTCAAACGCCAGACTTTTCGAACGCAATTCCTTAGTCTACAACAAAAAGTTGATTTTCTGTCAATTTTTGAGCAAAATCTGCCGGAAGCTTTTTGAAATATCAAAATTTGAAGACTAAAAATTTTAAAATTCTTTACGAACCTTGAGTTGTTATATTTTTTCTCAATCGGTATCTCATGTTATCAAGAATATTTTTGTGTATCTAAGGGGAAATTAAAAGAAATTTTCAAATGTAAACATGACGAAATAATTAATTTTAACTTTTAAACGTGTCTATATAGACACGTAGCGTGTCTAAATAGACACGTGAATTTATTATTAGAATGTTCTGGAACGTGTCTATATACACACGCTGGGTGTCTATTTAGACACGCTACGTGTCTATATAGACACGTGAATAAAATAAAATAAAATAATTTTTCCTACGTGTCTAAATAGACACCCAGCGTGTCTATATAGACACGTTTCTACGTGTCTAAATAGGCACTCAGCGTGTCTATATAGACACGTTGGGTGTCTAAATAGACACGTGGGCCTTGACTGAAAATGAAATAAGTGGGCATTTTGTAATTTGTTGAGTCACAAGTTAATTGTTTTATTTGCTTAAATATTTATTTGTTTTTTATTCAATTAGAATGTGCTTACAGCGCTATATTAAAAAAACATAAACTGACAGGAGTAAAATCTAACTTCTAGCAACTAAATACAAGAGTAGTTTTTGTAAGCTGGTCAACACCTTCAGTGTAACTTCTTTGCTTTCATTTATAAAAAGAAATATATAACAACAAGTTTCTGAAATTCACATTGAATATTTGTTACTTATGTATTTCTTTGGACAAACGATTTCATTCTTAATTTCTTTACAAATGTAGACTCATCGACCATGGGTATAAATATACACAAGACACATAAATATAGGTAAAATTTACTTCCACACACACTATCATGCCAGCCAATAAGATAGCCTTCTCCCCAGCTTCAACAGCCAATCACCGCGGCTTCTCCCCAGCTTGGCCCGCTCGGAGAGTGTTGTTCAGATGTAGTCAGCTGTTCAATGTTTTGCTGGTACCAAGGTTGTGATTTTAAGGCATATTTATATGTCTTGTGTATATATACCAGTGATCGATGATGTAGACTGAAATCTAAACGTTTTTCTTAATAAGATACTTACACAACAAGTAGTTACTAATTTGCAAGCAAGTTTGCAGCCCGTATTGATAAATCTCCATAGCAACAAGCATACCACAGTAAAAGTTTCAAACACGAACCACAAGCCAGAAATTGCAAGTCCAAGCAATAAAACTAGAAAAATGACGACAATGTTTCCTCTCATATTTGGTGGCTGAAACTCATTTTTACTTTTCAATTCGTATTTTGAACTGGCCACCACAAACTCTTGCCACCACTCAAACACGTGTGCAGTTTTAAATTGATTGATTCTTTGAGATAAATATGGCGGCACAGTGCCCCAAAAGTAAAATAAATAATATGACTTCAAATAGTTCTCAACACCAATGTCAATTGGTTTGTAACCTGAACTCTCGGAATTCTCAACTTTTCTAGCATAACTGTGGGCTAACAATCTTGGTAGAATTACTGCAGTTTTATTGCACGTTTTTAGTGATTCAACTAACACCTTTTCGTCAATTTCCATAATCGTATCCCTTATCCTCTCTGTTTCTTGCAAAGTACTTGGTTTAGTTAAGTTTGCTATTAAGTTTGTCACTTTTGTTTTTGACATGCTATGAATCCTTGAATGATTGATCACGGTTTGCTCAAGAAGCGTTCTGTGTGTGGTAAAATTGGAGGAAAGAAACAAATCACTTAGCAAATTAAAATCCTGCCATAATCCAACTACTTGAATAAAATGGGGTGCAGAGTCTTTAACTGTAATGTTTGCTTTTGGTGCTGAATATTTATTCTCATAAGCATACACTGCAGCAACGCGTGCGTATACTGAATATCCATTTGCCAAAAGTTGCCCAAAATGTTGATATGACACTCTAGCTCTACCTAACGCAATTTTGTACACATTGTCCATTTTGTACGCGTTCTGTAAAATCATTGCAGAAAGCAAAACTATTATTAACATTATTTTTATTAATCTGTGTTTATGGGTTGCTGCAATATTGGTTGGCTGGCCTAATACAACAGCCACCATTTCCAATTGGTTTTTTAGAAACCTATAAAAACTTATTTTAGAAAAGTGCTTGTATGTAGATAGAATTACTACAAAAAGCTCAGTAACAATAATTATTGCATACCATAGCTCCTTCTGAAATGAGTTGGTAAAATGCTCGAAAGATATACTATTGAACCTGGTGTCATCACAACTGATAAACGTAAGTTCCTGATTCGTGTCCTCTAATGCTACGGGATACACAGAAGCCATTGTAAGTTCAACAGAAATGAAACCGATAGCAAAATATGCAGGCATTTTAACTTGATTTGCTATATTTACTTTTATAGTGTGTTCGTTGTCACAAGCAAATGTTTTTGTCTCTGTATCTGGAAAATACGTTACGTTACCAAATATGGATTTCCACTCAAAGACGAAAGCATGAGCAAGCCTATCTGTCACTTTGTCAAATGGTATGCCTACTCTTGATCCTTTACTTATGTAATTTGAACACAGCTGCAGATGTTTACTGAACGTGGCGTCAACCGTTCCGTGAAGCATGTTGAAATAAAATTTATCATCAACTTGGCGACATAATGTACTTCTGTCAAATGTGTACAATGTTGTCTGCTCAATTACAACGCTTGCGATATGCATTCCTGCTCTGCTAAATGGTAAGTAACATAACATATAGATTTTCCACTTGGCAACTTCAAATGCCTTAGACGGTTTCAACTCTACCAGAAAGACTAATCCAGAAGTGATAAATCTGCCGGATATTTGATCCAAATCTTGTAGCAACCCAGCATAAAATGCTTTTAGTAGATCAAGTGATTGAATTACATCTGCAGGATAAACCATAAGCGTGATTGTTACTTTTGATGGGAGGTGATCTACCCATTGCCATCCTTTGCTATATTCAAAGATAATAGGATATGGAGAAGATGCAAAGGAAAAGTTTGGTGTTTGCTCTTTAAGAGGAATATTGAGCAAGATTATTACTTTTCGAGTCCATGACTTAATCATTGCGACAAATCTAGAAAAGATCCATTGAACGCAGAAGTTTCTACCGTATACGTTATTTTGCAGCAAATCTATACCTGCCAGATAATTTGAAAGAGGACAATCTATTTGAGTACTATCGGTTGTGTTGCTATAGTAAAAAGAAAAATTTAGCTTTGGGATGGTGAAAATTTTCCTTGTTTTGCTGCCATCGTTGAAAATCAGTAATCCATGAGTATATCTTCTTGTGGTAACAGGATGTTTAATGGATATAAAGTCAACGTTAAAGATATTGTCTAGTAAAACAAGCGAGTTGTTCTCTAGTGAAGAAAACAGAATTTTATCCATTTGAAGTTGAGAAAGTTTAAAGCTCTCCGGAATATCATTAGTTTGTTTAATGTATCCGTTACGCTGAAATTTTTCGGAAGCAACTACTTGCACCCGCAGGTTGGTTTCTGCGACATTTCTTAACGCCGCTCTCAAAAGTGTAAATAGAAATAGAGTAAGTGTTCTGCGGTTCATTTTTAGGATTATAGGCAGGTTTATGATAATATAAGACGATGGTACTAAAAAACCATGAGCTCTTGAAGAGAAAGCATAGACTAAAGACAAATCAACTAGCATTAGTTACAAGCTACTTTTAAAATATCCTACGATGCAATTAGTAATTGCCAATTACAAAAAACCTTTATCATTGGTCTTGCAAATGACAGAGTTTTTCAATTTTAAACTACAAGTTGCCATATTTAATCCGCTAACTACACATAAGTTTAAATTTGATAGCATCAATGACACATAAATTCAATATCTTTGAAAGTTCTGGCTAAAGGTTTCCAAAACATTGAAAAAATTAAAATTCAATTTAATAGCTTTGAGAAAACAATTATAATGCTTAAGTTTGAAGCGTTGCATTACACAAGTTTACGCATAAATTACCATTTGATTACGGTTAAACATACTATCAAAATCGGGAAAGTTTGATACCAATTGTTATACAAATTGATATTTCTATCTAGTCAGTTATTTTGCTCGTTGCTTGTGCAAGAGGGCTTACTAAAATATATGTGTCGGTTTGTCCGTCTGCCCGCCTGTATTTAACTTTTTTTCTAAACCAGAGAAGAACCTGAACCAATCAGGTTAATGGGCTTAATTCTTGGCTAATAATTGCACATTTCTTGTCGTAATGGTTACTTGTGAAGAAAGCATTTTATCATTTTGCGAGAATGCCTCATGGTATGTTTTTTGTAGCACCGAAATAATTACTGAATCGTTACCTAAACACTACTATAATATTTAGTTTTTAGCGCAACATTTCTATGTAATTAATGAGAGCATTATTGTGTTGTGAAATACTCGGAAACCAAAACGGGTTTATTCAGCGTTGATCCCAGTGAATTACAACCTAATAGTGAACGAATTCTGTTGTCTAAACATCGAGAGTATAAGCTAATTAAATACAATGCATGCATTAAGAAACCCTAGAGTGTAAAATAATTTTGAAACAGATACATGGAATTGTAAAACAACTACAGTGCACTTATAAAGGGAAGGATATTTTTGCATTTTCCTATAATTTCTCTTTGAGACCATTTTATGACGACAATGCCACTAGTTACAAGTAGTTGACTTATTGACGCAATTTGCCACCAAATGGAGGTAGAAACCAAGATAATAATGTGACTGAAAAGTTGATGAAATTAAAATTGCTCAAATAGATCCGTGTTATATACTGTAATTTACCCATAAGTAACTTTTTTGTGTTTTCTATGTTTTACCTGGTAACATTTTGAACAAATATAGTTGTAGCTACTAATTACCGATGTGTGATTGGCGCTTGGTTTAAATTAAATGACAAGTCTTTTTTGCCAGGCTGGTTTCCTTAAACACATGTGGTTATTTTACCAATAGTCGACAAGAGACAAACAAAATGAAAAAAAGAAACAGGAAGCAAGAATATTGATTTGGACTTTTTCGTGCTCAGTAATCATGGGTTAGGCTACAACCTGAATCTGCAAAAATACATGAAAGGTATTTGAAAATGGGGATATCGTGGTTATCATGTCATACAATGCTTTCGTTAATATCAAATTGACAACTTTCTGTTCTCTTGACAGCATTCGTTGTTGGACAACTATGAAAATTAAGATTGTGGACTATATGTACACATCCATGTATTCCTGTCATTTATAACTTTAAAAAATATTGGTGGCTAGAAAAACAATTAACGTTAAAGAAAACAACAGGAAGCAAGTATATTGATTGACGAGTTTTTATGAATAGAACGCTCCAGCTAAGCATTCACTACTAGTTAGACTAAAAAGAAAACTCGCATGCCTACTTTTACATACAACAATAAAATTTTAAATATTGACTGAGTCTAAGTTTTTAAAATATATTTAAATTTTACTGATAAGAAAAAGCAGTCATGTTTTTTGCATTACTAATTATAGGTTTAAGTTTTTTGGCGAAATATGCTTGTTTGAGCTTAAGCAATAAATTTTCACTACAACATTCACTGCTTCGTCATGAGGTTAAAACCAGTATCGGAGATTTGATGAACCTCACGTGCCTCCAAAACAATTTTATTTTAGTTGACAATTGGCGAAATCTCGACTTTGGCAGTACAAAATATCCCATGGTTATTAGAAATCTAAGTCCCTTTACACTTGACCCATTGGACGAAAATTTTAACAAGCATTCTGTCGAATACGTGTTTACTTCAACTGGACATAAATTACAGGAAGCTCTAAAACAAAACCTATATCGTAACTCGGAACCAGAAGAATGCGCACCACATTATCTCGGCATACTGAATCATAGTGACTGCTGGCCTTACTGTAACACAATTTATTTTCTTTCAATATCTAGCAAAACCAGATCTTGGAACGGCATCGCGCATTTACTAATTGATCCGCTGTATAAGTCGCATAATGTTCTCTATGCAGAAGTGTTTAACATGAATGGTATATCCAAAGAAACTTTTAAATCCCTTTCAACCACAAAGATGTCAATAAACATTGTTATTTATCAATCTGAGCTTCGTTCGGGTCTGAAAATAATTAGATCAATTAACGAAGACTTTTCCAAACCGTTGCATTACGTGTTTAAAAACCGTCCCTCCACGACAGAATATGTGATGCTTGTTCAAATCGAACTAAACAAAAAATTTACAACTAAAAATGAAGTTACAAGTACATGTTCTCTTTATGTTTACTGTAACCTATGTGTCACCAAAAACGTATTCGTTACAAGGTAATTAAGTATGCTTTTATTTCTTCCATTTTCAAAATACTCCCCTTCGAATAAGCTTCCATTCCTCGTTGTCAACCAAAATTTCAAATACTTTGATTGTTTTCCAGATTGACTGCATCTAGAGGAATGGACAACAGAAACCTTGATTGGAAATTGCACATGGATTCCAATCATCAGTCGTATTCTATTGGAACTAGAGCTACCATCTTATCGTATCCATTACCAGAAGACAGGATTCCATGGGGAATTGATTCTGGATATGGTGAATTATATTTTATGCTTGAGAAAGGCTTCATAGACAAAATGATGCAATGTAAATCCAATGCCTACAGTCTCATATTAAATCAAAACCGAACAAATAAGCTATCCGCCGAAGATCATGAGATTCAGATGAATGTTCACATTTGGCTCGCCATAATGAAAAACCACACACTTACAAGAACAATGTTTCTCAGACCTAGTGGGTTTATCCAAAACAATGATCCAATGTGTGACAACGAACATTTAATATTAGTGACAAGCGTGGACGATCCAGTGCATCTTACAGTGGAAATTTATTTAGGACATCTGCCAAGTAAATTTCAATTACACACGGAAATAATTACAAACAGAAAGAAATTCGTGGCATGTGGTGTCATTGGAAAGTCTCCGTACCCTTTCAAAGAGTTAGTCAAGCCCTACGATATATGGTCTTGGTTGTTAATTATTTTTACACTGTTTATCATTGCTTTGTTTCTCAAGTTGTCGTGTCAATTTAGCTTTAACAGCGTAATCGCGGAAAGTTATAAGCGACAACTTAGTTTTATTGGCATGCAGTATTTGCAACAAAGCTGCAAGTACACACAGTGCATTGACCAGAAATCTAGCTGCAAGATAATCTTTTTTGTTTTGTCGGTAGCTACAACCGTTTTGAGCAATGCATACAGAAATGACAATATGTATAGGATGATCATACCCAGAGCTAATCTAAGGCTGAAAACATTTGAGAATTTACTGGCTCATAATTTCACAATTGGCAGTTTTGTACACGTTTTTAACATGGAAGGTACATTTATTGAAAGTAATCTTTCGGGCATTGCAAACGAACCTTTATACTACGTTCGCTACAATAGTTCACACGAGAGTCGGTCATATGCAGTTGTGAAGTACATCAGATCTGCAATTCATCCTGCTGTAGAGTTTGTAGTTAAATCAGAAATGCAGGAAAGTGTACGTAAGCTATCCAAAAGTGAACTAAATGCAAGCGCGGTTGAATCACTAATTGTTAATCATACAAGTATACAAACTAAGACAATGTTGCAACTAAAACAGCTGGTGTACAAGTATATGAATCTGATGAAACCATTTGTTTTACCTGATCCTGGTTGTGGCATGAAATGGCTGCCACCGCTTAGAAGCTATATCGAAAGCCGCAGAAATAGAGAAAGTGATACATTCTTTAAAAACGATAAGGACAATCTTTGGGAGAGTTTACATTTCTGTAACAAAATGGGTTTAATTTCTAATGAACCTACAATCACACGAGCAGTTAAGAATTTACGAAATAATGATTTAGTATCCAGCCAATTGCACGTCGGAGAGGAAACGTATTTCAAACAGTACTTCGGCTTTACAGTGATGGGATCTATTCCTCCTTATATTTTGCTTAGAATAAAAGTTGTAAAGGAGTCAGGCATTGTGCAGCATTGTTACGATATTCTAGAGCGTGCATGGGTGACCAAGTCTCTAAAATCGGTGACCACACTCCAGCCTCCTACAATGAAGGGAAATATCATTGTGATATTTGCTGTATTATGGGGAGGACAAGTAATTGCAATATTTGTGTCACTGATTGAAGTTCATAAAGCTATCTATAGCTCTGTGCTTATATTTTTCAGAATAGCTCGTAACCCACAGTTTATATATTTTCTATTTAAATATTACGCAATTTCATGCTTACGTCAAATAGCCATAGGTATTTCTCAGATACATAGTGTACTTTACGACTTTATGAAACTTGCGGTTGTATACTGTAACAGAGGTATAATTTGGTTGTGTAGATTTTCAAGTAAACAGTACATGAAAATAATATTTTTTAAAGTAATTTGCTCATAGCGTGTAAAATGCTTATGTGTATAAAGTATCCACACTAAAATAAATTAGAAAACTAATTTAAATTTGATATTTACCCTTCTAAAAGTAGTCACGCAATGCCTCGTGCTCAATTTAATTGAAAATAGGCTGATTCAACTTTATTTCCTTAATTGCGTGTTTTTCATACCGGATGTATTTTTTAAGTATTTAGAAAACCTTTTGTTAGTAAATCAAGAAAGTTGTCCCACGATACGGAGAAATATTTCACAAGTTTTAATGAGAAATGAGACAAAAAACCTCCAATTTTGCCACCTCTGAATACCAAAGAACTAAACCCATTGCATTAGGTAAAAATATTGTTTAAAAAGTACATGGAATTAGAGACGACAGAAAGTTCATGGATGATGGTTTGTTACAATTTTAGAAACCTACTTGATTTCACGAACATCCAAAACTGCACGTTCCATTCAACATAACATGCAGTGCGGCTGGTTATGTAAAGAATTCTTGTTGTCTCCAAAACACTCTCGCATGGTACTAAGGTCAAAAGATTAAAATTTGTTGTTTCGTGATTGCAAAACTAATGGAGACATAAAAGCGTGAGCAAATATAAATAAATATTATTTTGATATAGCAAATGTATGTTATCTCTAAGTTTGAATGACTGGGGTTACCTATGTCAATACAACTTTCAGTAGTGGCTGTTCACGTATTCACTATACAGAATGTTTCTTTGCGCTTTCTTGTTCTCCTTAGTAATATCTGAATTCCATAAACTATAGTTACATAGATGTATCAAGTCAAGGCCGTACGATTTTCTGTCTCTTTTATTGTCTCAGTTTTCCTAAACTTAATAAATATTGGCATTGAAAAAAGTTGTCCAGCGTTCAGTGTCACTCGGAGTGCTTTGCTGAATGCATCAATTTTCGTTGCATTTACGACGTTGTTTTGTTTTAAAGTTGATAGCAGAAACTTATTTGTTTATCCGTCTTCTTTGTAATTGTGTATACCAATCTAGCTGATTGTAAAAAACTTGTGCACCATGGACTGGGCATTTTCATTTTTTCGATTTTTATGGGTAATGTTGCTGACGGCAGAACCCGATTTCCCAAATCCTCAACTTTGTATAAAAAAAGACGTATGTAGTTATGAGGAATACAATAAATCTCCATTAGAAACACATATTGATTGCTACGCTGGATACCAAGAAGTGGATGACATGGTCACCTGCCTACGCTTCTCTATGAACCACACACTAAGTGAGCTTGTGTTAAGGTTTCCTACTCCCACAGTTATCGAGGAAACGTTTTTTGATGGTAAGCTAAGATAAAATTTATAAAGCTTCATTTAGCATAAAATAAGAATTAAACTTTATACTGTGAACTTGAAAAATAGTATTGCGTGTTTCTGTATTTTAGAACTTGAGATTGTTTCCTTGGAACTATACAACGTTACTGCTTCAAGCATTTCGGAACTTAGATTTGAAAAAATAAGATCTCTCAAAATATTACAACTGACAAATGGAAACGTGACTCAAATACACTCCGGAGTCACTAGCTTAAAAAATCTAACTGAACTTCGTATTCAAAACCAGAAATTGGAAACTGTTCCAGACTTTTTGTTTGAAAACATGACGTCATTAGAAGTTTTACACTTACCTTCAAATTTGATTTCGGAAATTGGACAACACGCATTTGAGGGCCTTGACAAGTAACACATAACTCAATATTTTGTAACTGAAAAACGTTTTCGTATTTGAAAGCCGAGTTTTAACTGTGTTAACATTTTGTATGCACATTCAGGCTTAATACTCTGAGGTTGTGGAACAATAAGCTAACTACTGTACCAGCTGACGCTATTAAAAACCTGTCATTGCTAGAACGATTATCTCTTAATGAAAACCAAATTTCCGAACTACCACTCAACGCTTTCCTGAACTTGAAGAATCTATCCCGACTGGCTTTAGATGAAAACCAAATTTCTACAATACACGAAAATGCATTTGCAGGTCTTACTGAGTAAGCAGAACATAGGTGTATTTTTGTGTATTCATGCGTTTTTCTAACATGTCTATAAACCATTTACTTGTTACGTCTCAAATTTGCAGGCTTGTTACTCTTGGTTTGGCTGGCAACCAGTTAACGTCAGTTCCAGTTCATGCTTTTAGAAATTTGCCCAAACTTATGTGGGTGGCACTAGATACGAACAATATTACGGAATTGAAGGTGAATGATTTTAGTACTTTGAAATCCCTGAAATGGCTGTCGTTGGCTAAAAATGGCATTTCTTTGATTGAACAACAAGTGTTTTCTAGTCTTGAGAAGTAAACGTTTTCAAAGTTTAAAAAAAATGCTTTCATTTTATTTTTAACTGATATGAAATGTGTACTAGATTTGTGTTTTGTTCCAGTCTTACTCGACTCAGTCTGAATACAAATAAGTTGCCATCTATCCCAACCGATGCTCTTCGAAACCTGACTACGCTTAAATGGCTTTACCTTGGTCATAACAAAATCACTAGTGTGACGGCCAATGCTTTCATGGGGCTAAGCTCATTGGAAATTATCCACATATTCAACAATCAAATTTCCACCATTGACACAAACGCATTTGCAGGACTTGAAGGTATGAAATCCTTATTCTGTCTGTGAATTAAAATTGTTGTAATTAATACTAAAATATTAAAGCAGACACCCTTAAGGAACTGCGAATGGAACATAACCATCTTACAAGAATTCCAGTAGACGCATTACAAAATATGAAAAAGCTAACCTACGTGTCATTTGGAGATTTTATCGAATACATGGAAGCGGATACGTTCAAGCATTTTGGACAGTCGCTACAAACTATTAATTTAGAGGGAAACAGGTAGTAAAGAAATTTAACATTAAAAAATCCTTGGTTAATTAATCAATTCGTGGTTTTCTAGAATAAAGTCATTTTCTGAGTCTGCCTTTCATCATCTACCAAATTTAAGCAAGCTTCAATTAGGAGATAACCAATTGAAATCGTTGGATTTTGCTGTGTTCCAGCCTATTCTCAATGGATTGCAATATTTCTGGATTAAGGGTATGATTTTAAACAGCGTTTCCTAAGGTTCTGAAATAATTTTAAGAGTTTATTTATAGGCAACCCACTTGAGTGCAATTGTGATTTGTATTGGTACACCAAATTGAATTTGGAGCACCTGACATATTTAAATACTCCTTGGCTGTCTGACCTTACTCAAGGAAAATGTAAACGTAATGAAGAAACTGTAAGCCGACTTTCATAAAGTTTAGAGTTTTTAGTATTTCAGCAGCGCTTTAAAAACTCAATCTTGAATAATTTGCATGTGGTTGCTAAACAGGTAAACTTGGAACAAGAATGCAGTCAAGAATGGAAACCCATTTTGTGCAATTCATCAAGTTTGTACGGATGCATGAGTGGTGATTTTTGCAAAGGAGAAAATACTTGTCGAGAAATATAATTTTGTTAGAAGCATGTATAATAGACTGTATTTGGAAAAAATGTATGGAAAGGATAGTTTATAAATAAACAGAATTTAGTTCCGTGCACTTGCTTATACAAAGTATGTGCATAAAAGTCTTATACACAAGGCACAATGATATTATAAAGTTGTATCAGAACCATAAACGAGGCAATTTTCCTTTTGGTTGTCATATCGTTTGAAGTCCTGTGTCGGTTTTACAACTATGCATGCCATGCATTATAGCAAAATGTCACAATTTAAAAAAACAGCAGAACAAAAGTAACTACCGAATTATTCTAGTTGAATTAAGCTGTTTTTTAATGCAAGAATAGATGTATAAATAGTGCGCGTTTATATAACAGAAACTGCATCATACCTATATAATATCCAATGTTCGTTTATATGAAGGTAATTCAAATGAAATGAAATGTTGAAATGATGATACAAAATCATCAACAGCTATACATGTACTCCAGGTGCTTAACTTTGAACAATCAAACTGCAGATCATATCGTCTAACAACCAATGCTCAGTAGACACTATGCACGTGTTTACTCCTAGCTTGCTAAGTTTACTGTTAAACCGTTCGCAAACCCAAAAATGTAAGAATACTCAAGCCTTAAATTGTAATAAATAGTAATTTCTTTTGATCTCTAGTGACCAAGCTGAAGCTGAATTTAGGCTATTTTTTTGCAAAGTTAGAAGAAAACTTAAGGAAATTTGCAAATTCAAGTGCGAACCAAAAATATTAAGGTGTGTTAATAAGATCATTTAATCTATAAACTACAGTAGAATGTTACGGATGCAAAGACAAAATAGCTTTATCCTAGAGTTAGAAGACACGAAAAAAGCGAGTCCTTCTAAACTTAACGAAGGTAAAACAATCCTAAATCCCCGCATATTGCCGAGAAGACTTGAGTTGTTTAGCTGACGGAATATGTATTCCTACTTTGTGATTACAAAAGGACAACTACCTACTTACAAGGCGTGTAGACAGAAAGTTGTAATGCAAAAATACGTGTAATGTGCTGTTGATTTTGTAAATAAGAACTGTCTGGAAAAGAACTTACAATGGTTTTATTACAGAATTTAAAGTTGAAAAAAATACAATGGTATCAATTTTATAATCCTAAACATAACTATGGCAACCAAGTACAGTTAATATATAGAAATAGCAGATATAATAATGAGTAATATCAGCCTAGTAGTTAAAATGAAAAGTATCATTAATTAGTGTTGAGCGACTATTAAGAGAATGAATGATGAAAAATGAAGATAGCAAACACGCTAATACGCGAGAAGATATGAGTATAATGATACTATATACGATGGACAAATAAAAATTCGATAAAACAAGTAACAATGAGGTTATCCAGTTGCATATTAAACTGTTTTACATGGCACATTGATAAAAATATCACAAATTAACACTGGTTGGTGTAAAGTAAGTAAAGTAACACTGGTGTAGTTACATTGGTTTCTTATGAATACCATTGATAACACTTGATGATACTTGGTTACTTTAGGTATTGCTGGAGGGCTGCCTTAAATGTCGATAACCTTAATTGCATACCGTATTTTCCCAATTAAACGCAGCTGCGTTTATTTTGCTTCGGCAAAAATTGAACCCCTAAACGCAGCTGCGTTTATTTGGGAGCTGCGATTATTTGAGAGCTGCGTTTATTTTCAAACATCAAATTTTAGTAAAATTTACTGCTAAATAGAAAGAAAAAATTGCTTAATTTTAGTCAAAATGTGACAGAAGTAGCCATCTGACAACACAAATTCGGCTCCCGGGAATCATTTTTATTACAAAATTTGCCTACCTTCTTTTCAAACTAACAATTTGCATGTATAAAACTAGGAAAATGAGTACCAGTTTATAGTTTGACAGAAACAATTCAAATTTGTCAGAATTTGCTACCAAAAAAGGGCTGCGCTTATTAAAGGGCTGCGTCTATTTGGGAGTTGCGTTTATTTTGCTTGAATAACTTTTTTTCACTTAAACGCAGCTGCGTTTATTTGGGAGCTGCGCCTAAATGGGAGACTGCGTTTAATTGAGAAAATACGGTACTTGTAATCTTAAATACACAGGGTAACCTTGATAATTTGTGCTCGCATTTGTTTGGCACAATAAAAATGTACAAAGCTATGTAAACTAAGTAAACTTAGCCACCATAGTAAACTATAACAAAGCAAATATAACAAGTAATTAAATATGGCTAATATATTAATTGATTGTATATTGATTGGTTGCTTGAGTTGTCTTCAGCTCAGGTGCAATGCCGGCGGTGGTGCAGGAGTGTATTGCATAAAGTATCATAAGACATTGCAGGATTCAGTAAGTAGAATCTAAAATCCAAAACACTTTATGGTTACAGCTGTTTGCTCCAGGCGCTTGAGTAAATGGACCACATGTTCCTTTGGTGTTTCCTACAAAACACGTTATTGAACCGATACGAAATTGTTCAAATACAATGTACAATTTCTTTGTTCAAATGACAACTACCTTATGCGTGCAGTTGGTTGTCCCTATAATCCCATTAAACATTTTGAACGAATTCGAGAATGATGGGAAATGAATCTTGGAATGCGGAGGAATACTGACTTTACAATTACGCAAAGTTTCCTGGATGATGCGTTCGGTGTGGAGATGTTTTGCTGGATTTAAGCCAAGAAGGGTTTTTATATCCTTAGTGATATACCCATTATATATCCTTGGCGTTCTATAAAGGGTGCACAGGGTTCTCATGTATCGGAACTCTGGTATCTATAAAATATAATATCATAGGAAACGATCTATGAATATTTCATGTTTTTGTATTATACCATGTTGCATTTGAGTGCACCAGAGAAAACATGCGCTTGCCAGAGAATGCAGGATGTGTGATGTGTCCAGGGGATTTGAAACTAAAAGTGTTGCAGTTTCGGTGAATGCTTGTAGTTTCAGCTTTCTCAAAAGCATTTGAAAGCCAGGTTATCATTAATGTATGTGGGGATGGAAGGGGTTTCACTGGAGAAGTTGTAGTAGTAGTGCTCGGGGTTGTTGTAGTTGGTGTAGTGCTTAGTGTTGTTGATGCCTCAGTGGATGTTGTGGTAAAAGTACTCGTTATTGTTGTTGTATTGTTGGTGCTGCAGTTGTTGTGCTAGAAGTAGAAGCAGCAGCAACATTGTTTTGACTAGGAAAAAACATTTTCCACGTATTGTTGCCATTATTGCCACCTAAGTTGTCCGTTTTTGACAACTCTGATTGATAGGACTTTTGAGATTGAAACCTGCATTTTTGGGCAAAGCTGTTGTGATTGTTTCTGTTGTGAAGCTAAAAAATAATTTCAATGGTTCAGTATACTTTCAGTGCAAGATAAGAAGTGCAAAATGTTACCTGATGTAATGCGATCTACATTCTGACAAAGAGATTGCAGATTTGCGATCAAAACTATGTCACCATGTTTTGATTTTTCGTGCAGAGTATGTCGCCCGAATTAAGCAGTGCATACTGACATTTGTTTCAGTGCAATCGGTGCAGCTCTTCAAATTACGGCAACAATATGCAGCAACAATGAATAAAAATAACAAAAAGGAATTCATTTTTAGCAACTGTACAGATGAGGTGAGATGAGTGCAAATCGCGGTGTGGGTGTGAGCATGAAACAAAAGCTGTAACTTAATGCGTAGTTATGCAAAAGAAAGAACCGAACGTACAAGCTGTTATATATTATTTATTAAAGGTTTAAGACCAGGGAAATTGCCCTGCCATAGTAAAAACCTAGTCTGAGTTAAACCCAATCACTCTCATTCGACAAACCCTAATAATATATTACCTACCGCTGTAGAAATAAACACTTTGACTTGACTGACAGGTTTTTTTACTTTGCAACGTGCGGGGTACGCTATATAGCTATTTTACAATTTCATTTCATATATGTTGATAATTTTGAGACAATGTTTTTGTTTTAGTATAGTAGGGACAGTTACAGAGAGAGAGTTTTTTTAGTGTTTTAGTGGGTGCGACGCCAGCAGCCCATTTGATATTTTTTGTAATTTTATACTCTTGCATTCATTTTTGTTTTTCGAAGTTCGCACTGCGTACCTCCAATTGAATCCCCGCAAACTCTGACTCTGACTGATAACTTTGTCAAAACTTCAAGTTCCTTCGGCATCCGGGTCCTATCATGACCCTCCTTTGTCCTTTGTTTCAGGTTAAATGTTGTCACTTCACTGGGTGGTTCAGGTTGCCACAGGCGAACCAGGATCAATCTTTTCGCATTCCGAGAAGGGTTGGATAAATAAAGGGGAACCTAAAATAAAAAGAGAAATCACATAATCTTTAGACAAAATAATTTGCATCTAAATAAAATCGGATGAATATTATGCATACGGCATATACCTTGGTTTTTTCTGAGGTGAATACGCATGGTTCTTCCCAAAATTTTACTTTTATTATCGTGACAAGTATTTTGTTTTAAGTACTTGTTGTGCCTTTGTTTCGGATGGAACTGCATAATGCAAATTCGGCTGGGCCGGAGGATATGAAGGCTCGAGAAGGCTGTTTGGGGACACTGGTATTTTCGTGTGCTTTTACTGTGTTTTGTTTGTCTTCTCTATGTAAACCGTTTCTGATCCAGTGGTGGGCTCCACGGTTCGGAGAACGGCAATATGGTCAATACGGTGCGTGTGTTTATGATCCATTATATTACCATCCCATGGTTGCTAAATACATTTCAAATTTATTTTGTTTATTTCCTGAGCCTTGTAAAATTATGATCTGGTTTATTTAGTATATAAGGGTAATTTTATTGTACTCACGGCGAGAAAATAATCTGGAGATTTGTTCTATAAGTAGTAAGCCAGGTCTTGTAATTCAGATCTCACAGGGGAAGGTCGTCTAGCGAGTTGGAAGCGTGGACGTGACTTGTCTTCGTGTGAGGATGATCCATCGCTGCCAAGAGAAGTGTAACAGGATGGTTGATACTGTGTCTGTTTGGTCCGGCGGAGGTTGACTTCAGCAGACTTGCAGCGTTGGGAAGTCGTTGTGGTAAGGAAGGTTTTTAGTGAGTCGTTCAACGTAAGTCAGAAATGCAGGGACTCTAGTTTAAGAGGTTAGCAGGCAACTGTCGTGCACATTTTTATGTGCATCCATACTCATGCAAAATTGAGTCTAAAGTCATTGCAGTTTGTGAAAGCAAACAGCAAAAATGCCTAGCGTTTCCGAAAAGTACATGTGGAGAGACGAAATATAGCGACTTAAGCTACCCATAGAACATCATCAAAAGTTCCTAAGGTTGCTAAAAAAAGCATTTTTGTCCAAAGATGACATTGCATAAATATATGCTTGCTGACGGTTGTCAGTGAAAATGCATAGAATCTTTTAAGACAATTATTAAGAAACCAGCACACAAACCAACAATTTCAACAATATTTGCACCACCATAAACAGGTACACAAAGCTTATTTATTTTTAGCATGTTTGTCCATACAATTTATTTGATTTAATTGAATTCTTTTTTGTTCAGGAAATTTCCGTTTTTCTTATCTCTCATTGCATTGAGTTTGCTATCGAGTTGGTGAAAGCCAACAAACCATATCGTGTGTGTACATTTTCTGGCTTAATGGCAAACAAATTTAACAGTAGCACAGTTTTTCATTTGTTGGGTATTATGATTGCATGAAATCACCAAAGTATACAATTGATTTACCAATTTCTCAAAGAGTTTATATGATGGAAAATATATAATGGAAAACAGTTTTGATTGTGTGATGAAATTTCGCAGATCGGTGCCGAGGTTTTTACTTTATTTCTGAGAGATTAAAAAGAATAAAACGGTGTCAAAAACCTTTCGGGGGCGTCTCAATTTTAATAGCGGGCCAATTTGTCTCAAACTGGACCAATTGGGGACTACATGCTAAATTCAGACATATAAAATGTAAAATGCAATTTTGCTAAACAAGGCATTATGCTAAAGACACTAGACAGGGTTTCTATGGGGAAAAGGAAGAGGCTGGCTATCAAGATCAACCACTTTATGAAGGAATTGTAATCCTGTATAAGATTGGAGCTCAGGTCCATTCTCATGAATTCCCTACTCAGCCCATGGTGACGAGAATGGACCTGAGCTCCAATCTTATACAGGATTACAATTCCTTCATAAAGTGGTTGATCTTGATAGCCAGCCTCCTCCTTTCCCCCATAGAAAGCCTGTCTAGTGTCTTTAGCATTATGCTATTTAAAACGACAGATTGTGCATTAACACTTACACGCTCTGTTAGACAGCAAGAAGAGTTGCCTTTGTATGAAATGACATTTGCTAAAGAGAATTTGTGAGAAAGCTGCAACAAAGGATGACTTGCAGAAATTGGGGTCCCGATTAGTTACAAATGTGGGCACTTCAGAGGGTGAATATTTTGAAAACAATTCATTTCTGGTTTTATCAACAAACGCCCAAATTGATACGTTTAATTAAAACTTTGTGTGGCGCTCAACAACCCAATTAAACGTGTACGAGCTCAAATCAAAACATATTGTTGTATTTGCATAAAATATTTGCGTGACATCTTTGTTCCAGGTGGACATAGTCTATAAGCAATGATCACGCGCAACTTAAACAATTCTTTCTGACTCGCAAATGGCAGCGAGCTGGAAATCTTTAATGCTTTTTGGGAGGGAAAAAATAAATGCCTTCCATTATTATGATTAGGGTTGATGGTTGGAAAGGAATTGGTGTCGATGGTGAACAAACTATTTTGACCTCATATAAAAAATACTATGACCTTGTGTTTTTTCCCATACCACTTGAAGAACATGAACATTGTCTAGTTTCACTTGCTGGCTTTTTGCTCTATGAATGAAAACTACATCCTCCTCTGGATCTGTATTAACTTCTATTGTAGAGGTTGGTACATTTTCAGCTTCTACAGCCTTACGTTTACTGCCCCGGGTTGCCATTACTATTGCTGTGGTGGCGTAGGCTTTATTTGCATAGTATCTTTATAAGGGCGGTCGACTAGGCGTTCATATATTTCTTGTGCTCCAGCAAACGGCGAGTCTGGTTGGTAACGAACCTGCTCCAAACACTCCACAATTTATCGATTACTACTTTCTCTTTGTAGATGTTTTGATGGTCAGCAAACAAAACTTCGTCCAGTCTGTCTTTTAGTTGTTTACTTTCAATTTGAGTTACATAAATCATAAACTGGGCGCGGTCGTGAGTGTTCTCTATGAAATATAATGGATCCAGAGATTCAACTCCATCATGCTTTCACTTACACTTTTACTCAGACACATATGACCCACAATGCATGTCTTTAAACAAAAGTCACAAAAATGAGTGCTGTCGTCTATTTGCTGACGAAGTAATGCAGGTGATAAATCACCAGCAATAGCGCACCGTTTAAACGTATGCACAAACTGGAAACAATCATGCCAAAACTTTGTAAGTGTTGATTCTGGCAACCTTTCACGGTCACTTCCAACGGGAATACGAGCTTCAATATGTTGTCGAAGTTCAATTACTGCACAGGTATGGCATAACGTGTGGTATAATGTCCTTGAAGTGTAAACAATTTCTAAAAGATAATTATAAGTATTAAGTCCATAGGCATCTCCATTACGACAATGCCATGGCTTAATTACTACAGGGGCATTTAAACTAACAACGGTAGTCATGCCGAGCACAAAAACACAACCTACTTGCTTGCTTTCTTCCGAGACAAAGACAGAGAAAGCACATTTATAATATCCCGCGCTGTTGACCGCGCCCATGTCTGTCGGTATGGACTTTCTCCCGAACTTTTTTGCGATGATGTCATACACCCATAGCCATGCACCTACCTTGGTACTAGTACTAACTTCGTTAGACCGACAGACAGACAGACAGACAGTATGGTCCCTATCAAGTATTGCGGTGTGATGTCACAGAAATCGACTTCAACCAGCTCGCCATCGACTTGGCCCGTATAGCCCAATCCTCCCATCTGTGCAGCATGGCGCACAAAACATAGCATGTAGCCGCCGCCGGTACATAAGCATGCATGCACCCATGCGGTAGCATTCACCAAGAAGTAAAAAAAATGCATGGGAAGTTTAAAAAAACGCAAACAAAGACAATTCCCATGCTTTTCAGAGCTAGCTTTTTTGGACGCTTGCTACTTTTTGTGGCTACATCAGCTGTGGGCTGTGCGGACTTGTGATGATGATGATGATGATGACGGTGGCCTGCTGGTTGAAGTCGATTTCTGCGACATCAGACCGCAATACTTGGTCCCTGTATGTATAACGCGCCTATGTACATTCACTTTCACTTTTTGGCTGGTATTCTATATATAGTACATATGCTGTTGCGTAATAGAGTACATATCCGGCTTTGTGCTTAGGCTGCAGAGCAGCCGCACGCTAATGTACATACACTAGCTGTACAATAATGGCCATTTGGCAAAACCATAAGTACGCCACTCTTACCTCTGATAATTTCTTTGGTTTACCCCGAGAAGGTTTACAGGTCGAGTTTAACGCTATTGTTCATGACGGTATTTATTAATCACCCCATCTTCCGGTTAGTTTTGATTATGAAGGTATTTTCTTGAGGGTAAGCATTCCTGAAGAAGAATTCCTAGAAATTATCACCGAATATTTTAGAAAGGTCCTCACCTCTATAAATCCGTTAGGAACAGGGGACATAAAACGATTTAATTTGGCACGAGTTGGTGTGAGTGATAGTGATGCAGTTTCTTTTTTGAAGCTCCCAATTGTCTATTACTCATGCATGACAGCGACTGATTGTTTGTAATTTTGTGGATGGTTTGTCCGTGAAAGATTTGCTAATTACAACTTTGTGTTCAGAATTCATTTTCGTAGAAACAATCGTACCCCCACTGCAGAATTTCTGCAGTGGGAGAAAAATATTTCTTGTACATTTTACACATATAAATTCGAATAATATGAGTAAAATTTTCTTTAAATTCCTAGTTGCACTTAATTTGTTTTAGCAGCATACCTAAGATCATTTTAAACATTAAACGTTCGTGATGCAAAAATGGAAACTTAAAGGAATATCTATACGTTTACTGAAGAATTTCTATTTTCAGAAATTAAGCCCATTAGCAAACGTTTCTTGAAAACGTCAGTGACAATTCAATACAATTTGTTTTGTTTTAAATGTAAAGTTCTAATGCACATTGTAACAATATGGTTTTTCGAGAAAATTAGAAAAACGAGGCCCTCCAAAGTTTCTGAATCAAAAATTTCTGATTTAGAAAACAGAGAATCAGAAAACAAAACAAATTGAATCTGACAAATTAAGAAGTCTGGTCAGAGAAGTTATAATTGCAAGAAAGTTGGCAGTCGCGGATTCTTCCTTAGCAGTATTTTCTACTAGCAATGGCTAACCAACAAACTAATGGTGTGGGTGCACCCAATCATGAGTCACCCAGTTTGAGGCTAAGTGGAGGCACTGGTCCATTATCGTGTTTCGATCTAAGTGTCATTTCTGGAGCACTCTCTGGGTCTTTCTGTCCACACGAGCAATTACCGTGATCTGTTAGAGCTCGGGTGTACTTAAGGTTTGCAACAGTGGCACCCCGGATCAGGGAAGCATTTCATTTACCACCATCTCCGCCGAGAAATTTTGCAACTAGCGGAGCATCATCTCTTACCCGGAGCGTTTCTTGGCCACTTTTACGCTCCAACACAACCAATCGCTCAGACTCAGCTATAGCTATAGAGATAAATCAGCTTGAGTCAACCCAATTTATAAATATTTTTATTGTGTTTCAGCTTTCTTTTGGGCGTAAAGTAAGTATCAAATACCGTAATCAAAGAACAATTTAAAAAATATATAATTTCATTATTAATATTTAGTGTTGAAGTTTGCATGCAACGTGTTTTCATGCAGGTATTCATGTGAAAGTATACCTTCTTCAGCACGTTAACCGTTACATGTGCAATAACTGCCGCAATTATTTTGCGGACGTTGCAGAACATGACTGTGCCGAAACACCAGTGCACGGAGCGGGATCTGAACCGGAGATTACCAGCACAGTATTTACAAAATCTTCTCATGGTCATGGTGGTTCAATCAGCACTTGGACAGTTGACCTTAAGAATACTTTAAGCTTATGTCAAGTCCGTTTAGTATCAGATGTGAAATAATAACATGCACTGATGAGAAGAAAACATGCACAGACATGCACGAAAACAAAATGTTCAGTGCCATCACGTTTAACCACCTCCGTGGACAAGGCAGAACCACCAACCCCACTTTAATTTCCCTGATTTGTGACCAATGCTTGGTGCCTCTAGTGATTCTTCTTTGTTCACATTTTTCATTCTTTATAGGATATAACCTACGCCCTCATCCCAAGCAGACTGACCGATACAGGGCACCGTCAAAATGATGACATACTCTGTTTATATATTGTAAATGCATAAGACTGAAATTAAATAGGATATGAAGATAGGTTACAATATTTTTTTTGACTTTGATGAACTTGAATAAAATGCGAAAGCAAAATGATGACATAACATGTATACTTTCATTCAGCATTCCCTTTCATACTAAAATGCATCAGCATAAAAAATCATCATCTTTTCATAAAGTAGCAGTGACTCCCATTTACCACCATACTCAAACAAATCGGAATCATAATTTCAGTCATTTTTTACACCCGCAGTCACTCAACACTAATTAATGATACTTTTCATTTTAACAAGGCAGATACTATTCATTTATACCTACTTATGGACTGTAGACAGGTATGATTGTTTTGAGTCTTTATGCAATATTAGGAGGAAGCATTTTGCAATCCTAAAAAGAAGGATTGTGTACAAAGCGTTTTAAGCAGATTTGTGTTACACAAATTGTGTACTAATTAATAAAATTCTAATTCACTTAGCACAGTATTAATATAATTTGGCATAAAATAAATCCAAAGTTGAGTATTTGTCCAAGTGTAGAAGCTCCTTTTCTGTTCCATGTAACATTAGGCTACCTTGCTGTTTCTGAAGCTATTTTGAGACGTAGTTGTGCGCCAACTCAACAGGAGAATTTTTAAATTTGACTACACGTGCCGGATAAATGCCACTGACGTAGGTGTTTATTTCTGCTTTTGCTAAAGGTTATCTTATATTTTTATTTAAAAAAGCATGCTAACACAGCTTGCCGTCAAAAGTAGCTGTAGTAGGACGGGCTTGCTTGCTGCTCGTGTGTTTGTATAAGCACAAAGCATTAACTTAGTAAGTTTGCATGTTAGCCAGTGAGTCTAAAATAATTTTTAATATTAGCAAGCTTTTTTTTTTCAGCCAGACCAGCTTTCCTTCATATTTGTGCGGTACGCCTCGTTTAAGCAACTAGATCATAAGACGTCTTACTTACACACGTATGGTGGCCATGCCAGTGTATTTCATTTCTGCATTTCCTGGAAATATTGGATAAATTTCTGGAAATTTCCAGACATTTATAATATATATTTTCAAACCGCCAACAAATAAACGAAGCATACTTTCAAGCTATGTTGTTGTACAATTTTCTGCTGCAATTATTCTTCAAACGCAAAGTACCTGTGCTCTAAAAACATATAAGACGGAATAAAGGAAGCGAGTATATTTATTGTGCTGTAAAAAACGGTTTTAGTCTCCAGCGATTATAGCAATAAGTTGCACTAACTTGCCTGTTTTACAGTCACAGTTGGTTTTGGTTTCTTAGAGTTATTTACGGTGTTAAATGAATACTTGCATGATATTGCTTTTATATCAATAACCATAAAAGCACACAATAATATACAGAAACTGAACGTTAGCATTTCTGTAAATAGGAAAAAAGAAACATACCTGTTAAATTATTTTACTTGGACAGGCTTTCAGGAAAGTAGGGTGACAGTTTTTATTGATTTTTTTTGCTAAACTGACGTATGTTTAAGGTTACTTTATTCGTGCAATACTTGTATAAACATTTAAATTTAGTAGCCTTTCGTGTTTTTAACGCTAGCAACTATTTTTACCGTTGAGCATTGCAAGTTGCTTGTCTTTTCTTATATGCTTACAAATATATCCCAAATAGGTAAGCCATTTTTCCACAAGTGAATCATGAGAAATATCCAGTATAAGCCGCTTTCTTTACATACATATTTACCTACAAAGTTAAAATATTATATTTTAGAAATAAGCGCATTTCATTGTACATCAAACTTTCCAAGACAACCCTGCCTTAATTAAAACCAAACCTCAAAATTGCACGAAATATTTTAAGGGCTTCAAGTTGCTACTCATATTGTTGGTTCTGTAAATTTTTTAAAAAACATCAGACATATGAATATTTATCAAAAGTTTTAAACGATGTTAGTGGTAACGTTTTTAATAAGTGTAGCTCTGCTTTGCAAGGGCATTCAAGGCAGGTATAAACAGCATGATGTCAAACTTGCAAAATATTTGCCACCATCTGACACCACAATTGTATACACACATGGACTCATTTCTCTAGAGGGCATTATCAGAATTGCTGAAGGCTATCAGCAAATAGTACTTTCGGATAAGTATAAAACAAAGCTTGATCCAGTGCCATCACATTACTCTGAACAAACTCATGTAATTTTTATATTGGAGATGTCAATTCTTCGGAATTGGAATAGTGTGTTGGCAAAAACAAATTCCTTGTGGAAAATTTTACAAAATTCTGGCACATTGGTTATAATATTGTCTCCTCTTTCTCGCACTTATTTGCCATTCTTTTATAATAAGTTTTTTAAATATCCTGCACTCAAATTGCACTGTTGGATCAGGGCTCCACAAGCTGAAGCAGTACTTACAGTAATATGTGGAAAGTATTGCTCTAAAGACATCCAGATAAGACTGGACATTTCTATTAATTTAAATTTGAAACGAAATGTCCTGCAGATACACAAAAAACGTTTTAGAGATGGAGGCAATCAACACGTTGGTGCATGGTTACCTCACGTGGGGAAATATCTGTTTGACAAACCCAAAGGATTTTGTGAATACATGTATTTCCCAAGAAATTTTAAAATGCTAAAATATTGTGATAGCCCTCAGTGCAAGGAAGACACAATGTTGGCAACGCAACTTTCGATAACTCACAATATCACCTATATACAGGCTAGATACTCTGGCACTTATGAACATATCTACTTTCCATCTCGCCAAGACGACTTTTATACAATGGAACGGAGATTTCCGGCTTTCTATTTTTTATACAAGCATGGCTGGTATTACATGTATTGTGAAAAATCTGACAAAGACTACAAAAGCTCTGTACGGCCAAGCCACCACGTATGGACGGAAACGCTTGGAAATGATTTTAGACTTACAGTTGCTATCATTTGGATAGTATGCGCGTATTGGTTAACTTGTATAACCAGAGTCAGATCTACAGTTTACAATGGTTTGTACACCTGGCTTGCAAGCTGGATAGCCCCATTTATTGACTCATTTCTGTACATTACGCGTTGTGGAGTTAGTATTCGAAAAAAACACTTTTTTCTGTACAGCCTAGTATTTGCTGGTATTTTTGGGTGTGGCTTATACGAAAACGAAATCACAAGTCTTACAACTGTAGAAAGTAAGCCATTTGTTTACAACAACGTGGAAGATTTGGTAATTGACGGTTGGAAGGTGGAAGCCGTTGGTTTTAGTAATTCATACGGTGTAAATCATATATGTCCTTTGAATGGAAGCGCTTGCTCCAGTATTAAACCTTCGGCCTACAACTACATTACATATCGCGTTACCTTTCCTAGACTAGCAAGACAAAGGGAATATGAACTTTGGTACCACAATTACTATGTGAAAAAATTAGATGCTTCTGTAGAGTGTTTAAATGTGCAAGAAGAAAAGTATGCAAACAGACATTACGTTTTAGCCTATACTATAAACCAACAATGGCTTATGCAAACAGTGACGTGGTTATATGAAGCTAATTTGCCACCGTTTTGGGAAAGCAGAGATTTGCATGCATGGAAACAAACTCATAAGTTGAAACTAGCAACTGAAGATAAAGGTCCGGATGTCATTAAACTCTACAAGCTGGTTCCTATCCTTTTCACAATTCTTGGCTTGGTGGTGTGTTCTATTGGGTTATTGACTTTTGAATTACTGTCGGCAAAGGCAATACAGTGTACGTATTGTATCAGATTGTACGTCAAAAGGAGAAAAGGTGAGCAAATTAATCAAAATAGACGTATAACCAGGAAGGTAATACTGGATAGAATGTGGAATAAAGGCATGAAATATCTTAACGTTATATTTTTGTCAGTGAAAACAAAGTTTTGCTTGTTGGCTTTAAAAGTTTCATTGGGCCTAAAAAGTTTCATGTTCTCTTGTTTTCGTTATCTGAAAGAATTTGTATTTGAATAAATGTAAAGGTTCATGTCCAAAGTTGGATACTATTTGGCAACAAGTTTGATAAGGTTAAAACTAAGACAAACTTTCAGTAAAAATGGTTATATATGTATGTACTGTATCCAGTAATAAATGAAATATCTATCTTACAATAATTTTCATGTACAGGTGATTGGTTTTTGAAAATTATTTTTTTAAACAAACCCCATGTTAGTAAAATTAGTTAATGTATTAATGTTAATAAACCGTTAATTAGTTGTTGGTTTGCCTCTACCATTAACATGTATTGCTATTTGAAAACCTACGCATATACCCACACAGTTATAGAGGAAGGCAAGTTAACTAGTTTTGTTAATTGCCGTGATGCCCTATATCTAAAAAAGCTGCAATCAAACCTTATGATAATTAAAATCAATAGGTTCAAATTATTTTGTAGGAAGCAGGTCGCCCACGTGTATTCCGAAAACCCGTGTACAGTGCTCATTTGACTAAAAACAGGATGTGTGTTCTTAAGGTGATTTCATATCTTACTAATAACTTTGGGCTATTAGAGCAGGCATGTAGAATACCCAGCAAAACTACCCGGATTAAAAATGTTCCAAAGAACTTATATTAAACTGTTTAAAGAATATTGAATATAGGTTATCAGTTCAAATTTCCTAAACCATAGACAACGATCAACATACAATAAAATACCGATTCCAAAAATTACAAGTCTGTTCTGTAAAAACAAAACAAAATATTTTAGCAATACATTGAAAAGCAATTTTGAAAATTTAATTTATCATACCAAGCAGCCTATAATGTTAACTGTAAAGCAACTTATAGCCTTGCTACTGCTTTGCAAGTATGCCAAGAGTTTCGACACAACAAATGGTGTTAAACTTGTAAAATGTTTGCCGCCATCCGACACCACAGTTATGTATCCACACGGGAACATTTCTCTAGATAGCATTATCCCAATTTCTGAAGGTTATCAGCAAATAATATTATTAGATGACTACTATAATCAGAGATAAGTTCAGTGCCACCACGTTATTCCCAACAAACGCATGTAATTTTTATTTACGAATTTTCATTTATTCGTCACACACAAAATCTTTGGGCAAAAATAGCATCACTTTGGAAACTTCTGCAAAAATCTGACACACTGGTAGTGATATTGTCGTCGCACGGTCGCAGCCAATTGACAGGCTCTTACAACGGAAGAAAGTTTCTAAAGTATCCTGCAGTTAAGTTACACTATTGGATCAACGCGCCACAAACTAATGCTATGTTTTCAGTTATATGTGGGGAATATTGTGCTACGAATGACGATACTAAAATAGATATTGATTTTAAATTTAACAGCAAACAAATTGTTCTGTTGATACATCAGAAATATTTTAGGGTGGGAAATAATCAACAAATAGGTGCCTGGTTACCACACGTTTCGTACTATCTGTTTTCCAAACCCAGAGGTTATTGCGAATTTGTTTATTTTCCTAGAAACTTTAAGTTAATGTCAGAAACAAAAAATAGTAATTGCAGAACGGATACAATGTTGGCTACACAACTTTCTATAACTCACAATATCACTAATTTGCAGTCTAGATACTCAAGTAAAAATGAACATATCTACTATCCTTCGCCACGTGATTACTTTTACAAAATGAGTAACAGATTCCCGTCTTACTATTTCCTGTACAAACTCGGTTGGTTTTACTACTACTACTGTAAAAACTCTGACGAAGACTACGAAGGTTCGGTACAGCCAAGTCACCATGTATGGACTGAGACACTTTCGAATATTTTCAGGCTTACGGTAGCCATGTGTTGGGTTATATGTGCATATTGGTTAAATTATGTAACCAAAACTCGATCGATTCACCAAAGTTGCTGGTACACCAAGCTTGCAAATTTGATAGGGGCACTGGTCAGTTCGTTTCTGTATCTAACGCGCTTTGCACTTGATATACGGAAAAAGCATTTTTATCTGTTCTGTTTAGTTTTTTCTGGTATGTTTGGATGTGGGCTATACGAAAACGAAATTACGAGTCTCACGACAGTGGAAAGTGTACCTTTTATTTACAACAGAGTGGAAGACCTAATAGTGGATGGCTGGAAGGTGGAAGGGTTCTTGGCTTACGACATAAAAGTTCCATGTCCTGGGGATGTAAGCGTTTGTACCAAAGGAAGGCTTGATAATATTTACGATTATTTTACAAATCGTATTACCTTTCCTAGGTTAAGTTTTCTCAAAGAGTATATACTGTGGTACTATAGCTACTTTTTCAAGAAAAAATTTGGAGCTTACGTTGAATGTTTTAATGCACAAGAAGAAAGATATGCAAGCAAAAATTATCTTTTAGCATATACTGTAAACCAACAATAGCTAGTACAAACAGTGGCGTGGTTGTATGAAGCCGGTTTGCCAGAGTACTGGGATAATAGAGATTTGCACGCATGGAAACAATCTCACAAGTTGGAAACAAGAAATGATGATAAAGGTCCAGATGTCATTAAATTTTACAAGCTAGTTTCTGTTATTTTCACAATTTTAGGTTTAGTGATGTGTTCAGTTGAAATATTTGTTTTTGAACTGCGCTCAGCAAATCTTTCATACTGTTTGCTAATAGTAGCTAAAATATACGGTAAAGCTAAAAACAAAGTTTACGCACTTTTTTATTTACACAAAACTGTTATTCGTAATTGAAAATAAATATTTATCAGACAATTTATAAAGAATGACTTGCCTGTAAAATTTGGACTTGATGGGAAAATTTTGACAGTTTTCCTTATCTGGTTCGGCGGAATATTTACAGCAGTAGTTCTATTGGTGGTGGAACGTTTGCGTTTGTTCCTTTGTTTGGAACTGCATATATTGTGGGGTGCGGGATGGCGGCGTTAAAATCCGAGTTAAAAGGGTTAGCCTAGATTTTAACCCGCGGGCCGTCTCTGATTAGATGTTACATTTGTGGTCCTTGTCAGTCTGTCTTTTGTAATCCTTATCTATCTTTTAATGAATGGATCAAATAACAGAATAAATTGTAAGCTTCCTTAAAAGCACTGCCAATAAAAAAGTAGCAATTAAAACAAACCAAACAAACAACAGTAAGAACAACATGAGTAAGCGAGTCAAAATTAATATTTTCGAGATTTCGTGTCCGGTTCCCGTATAAAAAAGGATGGTTTTTTTCTTGGAGGTGAGGTGCCGTGTGTCTGCTTTAGCAAAACTTCAATTTAGGTTTTTAATTTAAAAAACATATTAGCACAGCGTGCCGTCAAAAATAGGTATAAATTAAAACTACCTATATAAACTAAATATTAGCTTGCTGCTTCTCAAGGAGAGTTATTTACAATATCGGTGTCTTTCCCTCCGTTCGTCTGTATATATATTTTATATTATATCTGAACTATAGTTTTAGGCTCTAAACTCGGTTGAAGGGGTTTGAAACCCAACCAGGCTAGATGGAATTTAAACCTGGCTAAAAAGGCTCTAAACCGGGCTAATTCAGCTCTGAAATTTTGTCGTCCTTGGCAGCGAGCATCTTTTAATGGTTTACCATGAATGTATACTTGTAATAAAACAGCTAATTATGTTTGGCGCCCGTGTGCTTGTAAGCAAGAATCATTAACTGGGTAAGTTAGCATGTTAGGCAGTGAGTCTAAAATAAGACTTAATATTAGCAAGTACAAATGGCATAGACGTACTATTTTTCAGCCAGTTCAGCTTTCCTTTACGTTTGCGCACTATATTTCGTCTAAACAACTAAATCTCCAGGCTTTGGTCTTCTTAATTACACACGAATAGTGGCAACGTAATCAAATATCCCTTGTATATATTCAGAAAATGTTTTATCAAACACAAGAGTTTTAAAATTGACATTTTTAATTGGCTAACGGGTAAAACATATCGTTGTAAGGTTTTGTGCTGTTAGAAGACTTGAAACTAACTGCCAATATTGAAATAAACAAGCATTTTTTTCAAATGTTTTGTATTTTTATTCGAAACATCAAATGTGTTAAGAAATCGTATTTATAAGGTTTATTTTGCCGTAAAAACGCTCCAACATTTAAGATAATAAGCAGTAGGTTGTATATTGTCGCCTAATATTACTTATTCGGAATTTCTAAACGTGCAAATGATTTTAGTTTTCTAAAGTTATTTACAATGTTAAATATATAAAATTTCGCCATTCGTGCGCTGCTTACCAGCAACCACTAAAGCATAACTTAATCTTTGGCGTTTTTGTTGATCATTGTGTTTCTCGCTAATTTCTACTTCATAGTAAAAATACGTAAAAAAGATACATACCAGCAAGTGTTAGTATTTATTCCTAAAGAAGATTTATGAGAGTACGACACGCGTCGGTTTGTATTGATTTTTGTTGCTAAGCTGACGTGTTTATAGTTGAAGTTGCTTAAAGTTCAGCTATTTTAGAACCAAGAAGAAAGCTTAAACGCCCTTTTTTAAATAGTTGCGATAACATCTAAGTTCAGTAACAATTAATATTTTGGTAACTGGTAGACTAAAATTGCTAAACGTTTTCTATTACTATATGCTTACAAATACATCGCACTAAAGTCATTTTGGTAAGACTTAATAAGGACAGAAACCAGTCCACGTCTTTTTCATTCCAAACATTTTTACTTATAAAGTGTAAGTACAAAGCTTTTATAATACGCTATATACTTACATTTTTATAGCAGTTCAAATTTCCCAAGACAAACTTGCATGAACTAAAACTAAGCCTCTAAAGTGGACTGCAAGCTTCAGAGGCACAAATTGATATTCATAGCTTTGGTTACAAAGAAATTTAAAAATCTAGCAAAGGAAAATATACCGTAGGTTGTAAGCCATGTTAGTGATAACGCTTTTAATTAGTGTAGCTCTGCTTTGCAAGAAAGTTCAATGCAACTACAAACTGCACGACGTAAAACTTGCAAAATATTTGCCTCCGTCTGACACGACTGTTGTATACACACATGGGGACCGTTCTCTTGAGGGTTTTATTCAAATATCGGAAGGTTATCAGCAAGTAGTACTCTTGAATGAGTATGAGAAAGAGCTGGGTCCAACACCAACACGTTATTCCCAGCAAACTCATGTAGTTATTGTATCCGAAGTGTCACTGACTCAATATCCACAAAGAAAAATAAATTCACTTTGGAAAATTCTGCAACAATCTGACACAGTGGTGATGATTTTGTCATCGCCTACTGGCAGTTATTCGACAAACTATAACGACGTAAGAAACTTTCTTCAATATCCTGCTCTAAAGTTGTACTATTGGACTAGTGTATCCGAGACCGAAGCAAAACTTTTAGTTATGTGCGAAGATTACTGTTTCGAGAAGAATCAGATTGGCTTAGACACTGACTTGAATTTAAATAACAAACAAAATGTTTTGTTGATACATAAGAACTATTTTAGAGTAGGAAATAACCAAGACTTTTATGCATGGTTACCACATGTAAATTTTAACTTGGGAAAAGATCATTGTGAGCATTTATATTTACCACGAAACGTTAAAAAATTGTTTGACAGCAGTTTGAGTAACTGCAGAGCAGAGACAATGTTGGCGACACAACTTGCTTTAATTCATAACATCACCCTAGAATATCATGATGAACCCACATATGTACGTATCTACTCTCCTTCTCCTGTAAGTCACTTTTATAAACAAAACCAAAGATTTCCTGCCTTCTACTTTCGACATAGACACGGCTGGTTATATCTTTACTGTGAAAACTCTGACAAAAATTACAAAAGTTTGGTACAGCCCAGCCATCACGTATGGACGGAGACGCTTACAAATGATTTTAGGTATACAGTTGCCGGCTTTTGGTTAATATGTGCATGTTGGTTAGCTTATTATACCAAATCCAGAACAATTACCAAAAATAACTTTTACGCCAAATTTGCAAGTTTTGTAGGCGCCCTTATCAAATCATTTCTGTATCTTACGCGCTGTGGACTTAAGATTGGGAAAAAACACATTTATCTGTTCAGTCTGGTGTATGCTGGCCTGCTTGGATGTGGTTTGTATGAAAATGAAATCACAAGTCTTACAACTGTAGAAAGCAAACCTTTCGTTTATGGCAGAGTGGAAGATCTAATATTGGACGGCTGGATGGTGGCGAATGAAGATTCGTTTAGCGTAGAAGTTCCGTGTCCAGGAAAACCAGATGTATGTACAAATGGAATGGATATGTACGATCATGTTACAAAACGAGTGACATTTCCAAGATTAACTTATTATAAGAATTATGAACTGTGGTTTCATAACTACCATTTTAAGAAAGAATTTGGAGCGTCTGTCGAATGTTTTACTGCACAAGAAGAAAAGTATGCTAGTGAACATTATTTTCTGGCCTATACAATAAACCAGCATTGGCTGTTGCAAACAATTACCAGGTTGCATGAAGCCAATTTCCCAACGTTTTGGGATAACAGAGATCTGTATGCGTATAAACAATCCCATAAGTTGGAACAAAAATCTGGTGATAGAGAACCAGATGTCATTAAGTTCTACAAGCTACTGCCTGTCCTGTACACAACCTTAGGTTTAGTTGTGTGTTCTATTGCAATATTTGTGTTTGAAATGCTCTCAGCAAAACATACAATTCACCAGTGGCATGTTACTGCATTTTTTATCAGAAGGACAAAAGTTGTGCATATAAATGAAAACAGGAGGAAAACAAAAAGAATAATAGGAGTTAAAATGTTGAATATAGCCAAGAACAGGTTTAACGTACTATGCTTGTACGTTAAAAATTTTGCTGGTAGGTACTAAAGTTAATTAACGGTTTTCAAAACCAATCCTGTTGCACGCTCTCAAGCGTTAAAAGCTTGTAGTGCATTAAAAATTTAAGGACTAAACATTAATTAGTGAATATTGTTTTGCCGTAATACATTACGTAAACAATTTCTGTCAAAAGTTTAAATCTCTTTATTGCGTTTTGGTTTACTAAACGTTTAACACACTCCAAAGCAACACAGTTTATTTCATGTAGGGGTTATAGAACACTTACAGACACTCATATTTATGCTTTCTTTCAAAAATGAAAAACATTTACATGTATCAGAAAGGATCTTGCCTTAAAGATGGCTCTGCAATTCTGGCATGATTCACACAAGCCCAACACTTCTAATAGAAAAACGTCATAAGTGTCTAGTTTATGAACCAATTTTGGATTCTTAAGTAAAAGCAAATTTGTCGACACGCGAAAAAATTATACCTTTACTATTTCCAGTCGTGTCTGCTTATCATAAAATCATTGTTAGAACAATGTTAAGCATCCAATTTTAATTCATAATTCAAATTGACGATTATAATTTATATTATATTTAACATATAATATAAATATACACATGATACAAATATATACTATAGATTTATGAATAAAAACTGTATTTTGGTGAAATCGTAAATTTGAGTACAATCATGGCATTTGGTAACATGGAAAACCAAACAATATACATTTTTGTTGGTAGATTAGTACTAATATTTTTAACTTATGTGAGTTGGTAAACTGTTGCTGGTAGTAGTAGAAATTAATCAAAATTAATACTTATTATTAGTGTCAATATACTCTAAAAATAATTCCCATCAACCAAATGTAAAATGCTATAAACTTGAATGGTAAATAAATAAATATTCTTGGTGTTAAGGAAAATCAAAATATAAAATTGTCGGGAAAAGAAACACAGTCTAAATTAATTTTTAGAATCATTGTCATCTGTTCGGTTTATTCTTTGCTTAGTTTAGGGACCATTTGGTTTAATTAAAATTAAAATTCAGTAAGAACACATCTTGTAAATCTTATTGAATGTTTTCAAATTTTATTTTTTGACCAAATATTCATGATTTTAACTTATTCTCGCATAAAATAAACCAGCTTGTTGCTATCCCTATCATTTTTGGCTTCCAGATTTCCAAGACAATACTCAGTACACGTTATCTGCCTAAGAGATCTTCTTCCATGCTCTACATTCTAGCATTTTCCCTGACACCAACCGACCAACCGTTTTCTAATTTCAAACAATCTTTCATCAGCTTTTGAACTTGGATTTCCATGAAAATAAGTCCAGTGATCTATACTTAAGTACTCCAGACAAGGAAGAAAACAAAGTATCGCGTCTTAGAAATGATTATAGTTGCCACAAGCTACACTATATTGTACACGTATGTCCAGATCTTTAATTTGTGGTAGTTGTAATTTAGGATTCCGCCGTCTCACAGGTAATCCCACTTCTGGAGGAGGCCAAAATTTAAACTGAAGCAATTTTAGATTTTCACACTTGTTCAGAAACTCCATAATAGTTTGAATATTTTGACCAAATGCGTAATGCGTGATTGCGAGATACTTTTGCTAAAAATTGCAAAAACACTTTCTCTCTTGCATCATGTTCTGTAACCCTAGCCCACAGGGCTTGAGTGTAATTCAAAATGATTTTCCATGCTTTATTATTTTCATAGATGATACTCAGATTCCTTATTGATTTAAAGCAACGAGCTTTTACAATGTAAGCAGAACTCTTAATGTTTCTCTTAACACACTTTTTATAAATCTTAGCATACTTGACCTTCGAATTACGTAAGTTTTTCCATAACTTAGCTGCAATGACTTGCACGATCTTTGCAACATGCGCATTAGCAAAGTATTTCGTCTTGTTAACCAGTCATGACATTTCCAGGATTGCAATACCCTTTTTCCATATAAATGAAGATGTCCACCCA
Source organism: Entomobrya proxima (assembly GCA_029691765.1). NCBI lineage: Eukaryota > Metazoa > Arthropoda > Collembola > Entomobryomorpha > Entomobryidae > Entomobrya > Entomobrya proxima. The sequence goes on along the minus strand of CM056169.1, from coordinate 43,591,349 downwards.
TAAACAAAATACCACACCAAAAGGAAATCGCCAAACTAGACCAAACTGCAAACATTGAAATTATTGCCGCTTCTGTTTTTCCATGGTTTTTAATGCATACATAGGCACAAAACATAACCAAGTTAGTAATAATTGCCTCTGTTGGAAATAAAATTGGACCTACTAATACATTTACATACCGTTGAAGCACTTGAACACTGCGGTACGCGAGAACAAGGTTTTCTTTCTGTCGTAACTTAACAGACGTTTTATAATTTTTACATCCCAACCGCAGCTCTTTGATAGCAAACGGTACGATAAAAATTCCATACAAGACACAGCTAACAACCATATTGAAACTGTTTGCAAAGAATACAAAAATTATATACCACTGAAATAAATAACAGCATGAAGCATACACGACTGGAGAAACATCTTCCGATACGATGCTGCCAATAAATGCTGGAAAATATGGATACATATAAACAGCCAAACAAGTCACTAAAAATGTACATGCATAGCAACAAACTCCAGAGTATATGCCCAGTTCGAAAAGTAATGAAGCTTTGAAAGTGTTTGGATCCATATCTGAATAATACATATGCTCCATGAAGTTCAAATATTTAAGACTTAAGTTCACTGCTGAAATAAAATCTTGCTCCTTGATCGTCATCATATAAAAAGCTTCCATAATAAGAGAGATTCCTAAAAGTGAGGCAAATGCAAGATAAAATGAGTTGTAATTCTTTTCCAGATATAACCTAACACTATTGTAAATTAGTATTCCAATGTAAATCAAAATACTGCACATGTGATAGCGTATTAGACGGTGACTGGTGGTAGAATGTTTAAGTGTAGCGGATGATTTGCACCAGGTGTAAGGAGTCACACCTAAAAAGGCAGTTATCGGAATGAAAATTGAAAATATTTTATAAAGCCGGTCACTTAACATTTTCTTTTCTGCTTTTTATTTCGAATCGAAAGTTGGAGTTTCTTTTTAGAAGAAAATTATTTCCATACACCGAAGGTATGCAGTGATTGATAATGATTGAAAATTATTAGACTGTACTTAAACTAAACTTTGTTGCTGTTAAGCTGACGAAGAAGCTAATAACAAAATCCTTATGATATTTTGGTTTGTCAAGATACCTAACCTTATTGAAGACTCAGGATGAATAAAAACTCTTTAAGACACACAACTTGTATGGTTTCTACAAAGCTATTTTACATGTAGTAAAATGATAGGATTCTGACAATGAAATGGAAAGCGAAATCTAACTGTGGTTTTCCAAAGAACTGGCAGCAAATGTCCAACCGTGCGGTTGCTAGACAGTTAAGGATTTCCGTATTTTCCAACAGTCAAACTCTGGTCTGTAATTTCGTTGTTAGCTAAGCAATAATGCAGAAGTACCAACGTATGAACTTTTATTAAATTGCCGGTATCACATATGAATTTTCAGTAATTGTGCAGGTTTGTCCTCTCAACCTTATGAAAATTACTAGCTTCTGCTACGAGGTTTTTTGACAGAGCCGACAATTGCGGACCCAATTTGAGTAAATTAATACTGAAGCAAACAAAGTGTTTTTGAAACCTTTTGGAATACCGATATATACAAATTAATTATATTACAATCGTTCGGCATTAGTAGGCCTTATGGCCTTATATTACTATGGCGTTGTATACTATATATAATTTAAATATGACCTACAGTCGGCATTTACGTCATGGTTTCTTATGTAAAATGTTATTGCAACGTGTTATTAACTTAGGGTTATTTAGTAGTACTTTGGTGAAACAAACTATTTAATCATGTATTCATACCTGCATCTTCCAACTGTTCCATAATTTCAACGTAATGAAATCAGAATTTTTGATTTCATAGCCCATTGCATTTAAAAAGATTAATTTTTAGCATTTAATATAAACTAATACTGCTGAGTTCAGGATTGTTACACTCTGAAACACTCGTATTTAAGGAATTTATTTGCATTACTAGAAAGTTTAACTAAGTATCTGCACAAGCAAAGTGAAGTCTGTTAACATAAAATAAACTACAATGGAAGAATGTTGTAGAAATTTCTTAACCAAACACGTTTGTAACTGATTGTATTGCAGACCCTATGCCCCACAGTACGCATATTTGGCTCCTCTAAACGTTAAGCAGTACCCAGCTGCCATATTTCCGTTTGCACGACAACACTCGTTGAGTTCCCGATTAGTGCGAGTACAAACTTGGTCACAAGCTGGAACCGGTTTGTGCTGAACTTGACATGCTAGAAAACCAAAATTTAGATTTTATATTTTGACATATATTTGTTGGACTTATACTAAACTGTTTTTGTTAAAACCATTTACCCATAGTAGCCGCAACAAACAACAAAGCAACTAACAGGAACAAAAATTGTGCCCGTCTAGCACCCATTTTCAATAAACGTAAGGAAGGTTTTAAAGTGCTGTATTGATTTGTTCTAGGGCAGTGAACCAAACAGTTTAGCATCAATTATCTCAGCTTTGCGATTTTATACTCTGTAATTTTTGTTTGAGTAACTGTTTATGACGTAAGGGTTACCATTACGCGAGCCACATTATTTACAATGTAATATTTAAGTTTGTGGTTGTTATTTATTGTTTGTATACTATAACTTTGGCTTGGAGCGGCTCGGTTAACACGTATGAGTAAATACAAAAAAAAATATTTGTGCCACCTTCGTATTTAAATAACCAGTCCAAAGAAACATATTAATTGCATAGTTTTCATAAAATAAAATCGCATTTAGATCTGCTATTTAAAGTAAAGTCGTTTTGTTAAAAATACTCCCACATGTTCAAATAGTATTAATAGATATTGTGCCTATTATTGACTTTTGGTTCTAAATTTATTTTTCAGAATTCAATATTGATGACTGTACCAGAAAAACATTTTTACTCTAACACGTTGCCAAATAATCAGTGCATAAATTAGAATGATATTTCCCTATGCATTTAAATCCAAATTTACAAAATTACAAATATAATTTAGGTTGTCAAATTAAATGAATGTTGCTTTGAAATACGCTCTCCAATTGAAGCACATTATTTGTCTACGTACTACACGCTTTGTTGATTAATTTATAAATACTTGAAATTGCAACAACGTTGCAGTAACAAAGCAGAAATAAGAACATGCAACCCAAATATTGAATTTAGTACGTTTTGGTTTATTAATATAGAAACAAACGTAAATCATTATATTACGTATTAATCATTCCTGCACGGAATGTGGCACAGCTTAAGCGTATTTAATCTTATTTGCAGTGGCATTTACACATTCACTTATCGAAATGGCTTTTCTAGGACACAACAAAACGTTTCAGTATCTATATGAGTTTGTATGTTTTTCTTCTGTTACACATATAATCATGAAGGTATGGTCAACATACACTCAATTTCACTCATAAATGTATTAACCAGTAATCATGTTTGTAAGCGCTACCAAATCTCTACATCAAGCACAGATTTTTTGCGCAGTTTCGAACAGAATGGTATACGTATACTTATTCACATACTGCACACAAAATATATGTTGTTCGCTCGTTCAGAAATCGTTTGCCGACGTCTTGGAGATGACAACTGAGCATCTGCATCATTATGTTCCCAACCATACGTTTCATGTGGCATTGAGCTAATTATGCTTAACACCAAAATGTATGCAGAGAATCAAATCATACTTACCCAGCTGTATTTTCTGCAGGTCAGCAAAATATACAATCAGATTGTTTTGTCAAGTTACATCTGTGCTGAACGTCCATTTGTTTATTGGTAATCGTCATATTTAGGTTATCCGGAAGTTACTAAATGATACACAGGTATCATGTTTTTTAAAACTTAAAAAGTTATTTCTTCTTGAAGTCGTCTTAAATTTAAGTTTACAATTTTGAATTTATTTGCTTTCAGACAAGGAAAATATGGGTACAAAACGAAGTGAAAATACTAAAATAATGAAGGAAAAATCGGAGTTTGTCAATCGATTCATAAATCTTCATGATGGAATGTTGAAAACCGAAGACCCAGGATACTTTTACTTGTGCATAGAAAATACCTACGAAAGTTCAACGGAACTAATAAAGTTCAAACTTCAATTATGTAAAGCACTACTTCTCAAAAACAAAGACTTGTTGAACGACTGTTCAGTTATAGACTGGAATAAAGAATTTCATGAAGGACCTTTGCTTGCTTCACGTGTTCATTTGGAAATTCTCAAGTTCCTGATCAAACAAGATGCATATCTGGAACATACATTTGCCAAGGAAACTGTAGTTCATAATGCTGCTTGGTAAATGAACGCCGAAGATTTTCATAATTTATGTGAATTTCTTATAACTGAGTGCAAAGCTGAGCACTTGTTTAGAAAAAATGAAGAAAAGTGGAAATATCCACTGCAGCACATTTTATTGTATGGAAAGGATTTGTGGCTGAAAACTGTGGAAATGCTGATAAAACTTCCGGGTGTTTTCAACCTGAAGTAGACTTTGGAAAAACAAGTTTATTAAGATCAGCAATCTGCGGCAAGAAAAGCAAGGACATAGTAGAGTACTTAGTAAATAATGGTGCAAGATACAGGACACTACTTGAATTTGAGATTTTGGATCATTCACTTCTGGAAATATCTATCAAAGGTGTCTGGAGCAAACTGAAATTACTGACGGATAAAGAGTCCGACATAACACCTTCAACAAATTATCTTCGTAATTTTCTCCACCTTGCTGCATGGAGTCTTACGGAATCAGAATTTGAAAGGTGTGTAGTCCAAATCCACAGCCATAAGTCGTACATTCAAATTGTGAATATGAAGAATATAGAAGGAAGAACACCACTTCTTGAACGGTTACATTCACTGAAAGGAATTTCTAAAGCAACTGTTAGGTTTATGATAGATAATATCAACGACACAAACAATAAAGATGTTTGGGGAAATAGTATGCTTCTATCTGCAGTAAGAGCAAATGCAAGCAAAGCAATACTGGAAATGCTAGTAGAACACGGAATTAATTTCAGAGATGTAAACTTTAGTGGTCAAAACGCAATGCATTTGGCAGCATTAGCTGGAAATTTGGAAGCTGTAAAGTTCTTGGATTTGTTAAATGTGGAAAGGAAGCTAGTTGACAAACAAAGTGGAACTCCCTTGATGTATGCAAGATATACTTTAAAACGGTTTGAGGCGAAAGGCACAATACCATTTAGAGTGCGGGAAGCAAGGGAGATTGTGAAAGTCTTGCAACATGATACTTTAATTTAATGTATTTAACATGCTATATCATACTAGTTAATTACACATATTGAACTGTGTTAGTTATAAACTCAGTATTTTATGATATTTTGCTCTCAAAAATTAGCAACCCAACGGATGTGAGAATTAGAGAAATGAATGAGGGGAAGTTAACTATTTGTCACAATAAATAAGAAGTCCTATACGTAATTTACCAGATTAAATGACATTTCGTATTTCCAAAATTACCTAGAGACAAATTCCTAATTACAACACAAGAAATTCAGAGAGAATTTTTGCAAACGATAGGATTAGATCGAATATAGGTGAAACAACAATAGGCTTTAGACTATCAGACTGCAATGATTTACCTTTGGAGATTCAAAACTCAAATATTAAAACATTTAAGGAAAAACTCAAGCAAAAAATATTGAAGCAAAATATTCATCAATTTTAAGACAAAATTGGAATCAAAAATTATATTTTTAACTAATTCATGCACAAATTCATTTTTATAATTTATTGGCTTACAGTTGCATAACTGAGACAGGTTTAATGAATAAAATTATTTTTATTATTATATGCTATGGTCATCTTCAGGACTGAAAAGCTTGAAAGTTTTTTCTACCCATATTACATGATGTATGTTGAGCATACAGTTCTTGGTTGTTCTTGTCGGTATTACTTTATACAGTAGTTTACTAGTCTTGTAGAAAAGGTCTACTTTTTTAAGTACTGGCTCTACTGGCAAAACATTTGGAACAATATTATGAATTTTGTTTTTGCAAAATAAACGGTATGGGTTGCACAAAAGTAATGTTACTTAAATATTCTGAAAATGTTAAGAAAATATTATTTATTTTTGGTTTACTTAAAATACAGCAACTGCATTTTTGTTTAAACGAAAATATATTAATTTTAAAGCATTATGTTTAAAAAACCCTAGCAGCTAAATTCTAATATTTCAAAAGCTGCCTGACTAGTTGACTTTATTAGCTATTTTTGTAAGCCGCTTATACCTTCATGTATTTTTTTTCTAAAGTTGCTTAATGCTTGTCTACATCAAATTATTCTGGGAATTTGGATAGTCATAGGTAGCAAAAAAATAATTTTGCCACGTGTATTATTTATCTATTTGTTTTTAGGTTATAAATACATACGTTTTGAATTGTTTAGCTAAGCATATGAAATATAAAACTAAAAAGAATATAACTTGTATCATGAACTTTTTTTTTAAACCATAAACGTTTTGCTCAAACGCAAATTCCCAGGATTTATTTTATCCTAAATACGATTGACTTGAGCTTATAGTCATGTCACCAGGCAACAAAAAATAAATCAGTCATAACATGTCTCGCATTTGACACGGTTCTTTTTTAGACTTATAATCTGATATATATTAGCAGAATCAATTTATGCTACGGCAATTCAATAGAACTCAATAGAACAATTTACCTGTCACAGTTAAATTGTCAAAGCAAATTCTTGCAATATTTTAAGCTATTATATTTAAGATGCTCACTCCACTATTTTAAAAGCTCTTGAATTGGAAAGGCGTACATTTGGAAAGGCCTTGTACGACCATCCAGTATGTTTTAATCTGAACACACACCAATTCGAATGGAATGACTGGAAACAGAAGAAATACAAATGGTTCTTCCTTTCCTGGATACCTACAACTATTGCAGCCACACTAGCTATCTATAATATAGCTTGTTACAAATTCAATAATGACGTGTTTCCTCTTTACTGTGTATTTACGAATCTGCTAATATTCGATTTAGTCTTGTCATATGCATTGCTGAATTTGTTTTTTATAACCAGTATGGGAAAGGATTGTGTTGCCTCATTAAATGCACTACTAATGTATTCTTACAAACAGAAAACTGTAAAAATACCGAACAAGAAAGAGACGCAAGGACTAAACACGAAATCTAATAAGCGCCCATTTCTAAGAGTTGTTGGCAGTGGTAAGTTTTCATTTACAAGAATTTATTTATTTTAAATACGTAACAAATTTAACAACTTTTTCAAAATATTTAGGATCGGATGGATCGCCTGATATTGTCGGAATTGTTGCATATAGCTTCGTAATAGGTTTATTTTTGGGAGGCGTATTTTTTGGTTCTGCAACCGTAGCAGCCAATCTAGATCCATTTCGTTTAATTTTCCAAACGCTGGAAAAATGTGGCGTGTTTTGGTACTTTTTGTTTTCCTTCAGAATTACGACTTTGGGCTGGTGCGGAATGGAAGGTTGCAGAACTTTCTGCTTTACGTTGTTAATTAACTTGCTTGGACTAAGCAACGTTTTGAATTATTTGAAAGAAATTAGTGAGGTTCGTGTAGGCAGACTTGCTCTAAGCAGCTACAAACTACTTGTACTAATTCAAAGGAACTATGACTTTTGGTGTAGTTGGGAATCCGGTCTGCTGATGGCAAATGGGTTTATTACAAATAGCTTTGGTTTATGGGTAACATTATGTGGTTGGAACCTATTTCCAGTCGGATTTTATATTCTTATTGTGCTCATTACTGTTATAAGTTTGACCGTATTGTTTACACTTGTTCCGTCAGTTGTATATGTAAATGAATATAGTCTTTTTTTAGTTAAAACACATTGGAAGGGGTTGGTGGAAACAAGTCCCAAGGAATGGAAACGTTTGTTGTTAGCCCAGCGACCATTATCATTTTCCTACGGATTTGCAAAATTCGATAAGAAAACAAAAACAAATTACTTTTACATCATAATGGATTATACCGTAAATTGTATACTTGTGTTTTGAGGACCTCAGAACGTTTGTAAAACTTTGTAAGAACATTTCCTGTAACCACGTATGCAATATGTTGAAATATTTATTTATGTTAGTGCTTAATTATAGATGTTGTTATACCTTGATTTGGAACACCGTTAAAATATATTTAAATTTAACTAACTAATACAAGCAATTCTCTTAAACTAAGATACTACTGCGGAATGAAGCAGGTTTAGAAAAGTAAGAAAAATTCTTTGCATATAAGAAAAACGCGCTTTTAGCTTATACTTTCCGCCGCATTGTTCTAGTTACTGCTTGTAGGTATCTGATAAGATCAAGATGTCTTAAAACTTCTTACCTTACGAGTGAACCCTTTTCGCTTTGTACGCAATAAATATTTAGTTTTATTAAAATTACTGGTTGTGCTGTTTGACAAAAACCAGTGCTCAAAAACATAGTTTAGAGAGGTGGCGTACTGCAGGTCCTAAAATTTAAACTGTAAACATGTAAAGGAACTAATGAAATCAACCACAATTGCGATACTACTACATTTTGGATTATGGTTGAATATTTAAAAATTAAAGGGTACTTTTTATAATGGTTGAAAACTCAGAAGGTTTTCAAGACAGTGTCTATTTTTAGCTTCAGCAAAATTGTGGAGTTTCAATTTTATTTTGTGTTTAGTCGCATGACGCAAATACTATCAACTTGCTAGCTTGGTATTGCACTTCTCTAAAGCTTGTAACAAAAATCATTTCATGCAAATGAGCATCCTTGCATCTGGATCTAAACATATGATCAGTAGATTTACACAAGGTTAAAGATAGTGAACAAGATCATCTTGCACAAACAATTAGCATATGTTTCTGTGTCACCCGCTGTTATAACATGAAGTATACAGCCTATTAATTGTAGGCTTCAAAACGCTCCAGGTGCCGGAATTTGCCATTTAACCGTTGCTTCCAGGAATCAATTTACAAAAGAATTAAGAAAAACTACTTTTAAAATACGAAAAGATACGTTGATTGGTTTCGAAATTCAGTCCCTACTGCACGCGCAGCTAATTTAACAAAAACTAATACATAATCAGCACATAAATTGCTTTTATACAACAAAATTGAAACTCACACGCGCATTGGGACGACGTAAGACGCTAATGTAAAACAGCTTAATTGCTTTTGAAACCAATTTTCAAAAATAATTACGATTGCTAATTATTTTTCTAGCAGTCCCAGGCGTAACATCGGATATATATCTTATCGATCTCACATGTATCTGCAAGTTTGATATTATACGGGTTTCTTTATCATAAAATTTGCAACATGAGGTTTATTTCAACTATATCTTATTTTTTTGCACATTTTACTTTACAAAAGGCATTGCTTACTATTAGCGCTGGAAGAATATACTCAGATAACTATTTGAACCACTTTGATCCTATTGTGGACTACGTACCATCCGAGTCCTCTCTATGCTCAGTGGACATACGTACAATCGTTTCCATTCTTGGTCGCCAAAAATATTTAGTTGTGATTGATAGTTTTCTTAGCGTCGACTTTCCAGAAATTTCCCATCCTGCCATTGTACGTAGGTACGCAACTGGCGTGGCAAGGAATGGAAAGAAAAGACTAAAAGCTTGGGTAGCCCCAGGTACTAACAAAACCTGGACGTATGTTACAAAACTGGATAGAGAATGGGTTGACCAGTTAAGTACGAACCTGCCGGGTTGTGATCCTTTTAGTGGTATGATAGATTGCATGCAGCTTGATCTACTAAAGGTTAGCAGAGTTTCAAGACCATGGAGCGAAATTGCACAGCTGTATTTGTATTTTCCGTTGAAAAATGAAAAAAAGTTTTCACACAGGGCATTACCAAAGGTATTTAGACTCAGATATTCCATGTTTCCTACATCAAGCAAACCAAATATTGTTGTCTTTGTAACCGACAAAATAACGTTGCCTCAATTAGTTTACATTCAAATGCAAAAACAGGCATATTATCGATCAAGATCACGGAATTTTGTGGTAGCTTTGCACATTTACACAAAACTAATTTCAAGAAAACAAGGAAGTCACAGTATGGGCCTAAATGTTCAGCAAGTCTGCGTGCCCCAAGCACAAGCTTATTGGTCTGAAAAGGCCCATATCCGTAAAATTCAGGTAACTGAATCAGACTTAAAAGCTTTAGACATCAGTGCTGCACCATTTAACTGTCCAAAACCCGGTAATACATTCTTCACATATGAGATCGATGAGGGTGGCAAATCTGATGACCAAAATGAGGATGTACTCTTTTCCGAAACACTATTTAGCTGTCCTTCTAAGCAACGCTTGCTACACAAAGCTCGTGATACAAACTTGAAAGCTCGTGATCGTGTTTCAAATGCACATGCTGAAGCATGGTTGTCAATATTTGGAAACTACTCCTATACTACTTTTGACCTGAATTTTAAAGTACATACTTGTGTCAATGGAATTAAAGCACCTGCATTAGATTACTTGATTTTTACAGATAGTTTTAGAGCAACTTTTGAGCATATTAGTTATGGTCATTCACTTGGCCTTGAAGCGGTTACTGTTCCCAGTGTTATGGAATCGTTTAAAATGTTGAGTTGTGGAAACCGTGGGTTACCATACCTGCCCTTTTCCGACCTATATAGGGTATTTGATGCCTATATTTGGATTGCGTTACTAATATTGTTGGCAATATTATCGGCTTTGCCTTCCTTTTTAGGAAAATCTGCCGCAATTGGAATTTCAAGGTTGTTCATGGATATGGATACCGTGTTTCGTGTAGCCATTGGTCTTGATAACTCATGTAGAAGAATGTTGCTAAAGCAGCTTGCAGTTCGAGTAGTGTTGGCGGTGTATGCGTTAATGGCAATTGTATTAAATAATGCGTATAAAAGCGACAATGTGTATCGAATGGTTGTTCCACGGAGACCCCTGCCATACGACACAGTAAGCCAGCTAGTGAAAGCCAATTTTTCTTTCGTGTCTAGTATCCAGAGAGCAGTTATATCTGCATATGAAGTACAAGACAGACAGTCTATTTACAGAGGCCAATTTAATGAGACCACATGGCAGGGTCTATTGGTTAGCTCTTATGTGCACAAACTTAACGCAAACAACTTTGTTGAAGCTGTAGTAAAAAACCGAACCGTTATACATGGTAGCCTTTCTGATATAGTAGATAGAAAGCGTGCAACTGAGCTGCACAATATATTTATTCCAATAGATCCAAAAGAGAGAATAAAACCAGGAACCATTCAGGCAATTCAGAATTTCAGTAAAACCTTAAAGGAGGTTGATCAGCAACTGCTATTAGGGGAACTAATGAGTTGTAAAAGAACAGCTGTGGTCCTACCCAACTATGTAGCTTATCAGTACTTGAAAAAAATACAATACGGAACAGCAGCAAAGCATATGGATTTCAACGTGGGGAATGAAACATTGTTTCCGGGGTACTATATTTATAAACTAGGGAGAATACTGCCACCCTACATTGTAAAACGAATACGCTCAATCCAAGTTTCTTACATATTTGAGTGGTGGGACAAAACTATTGGAGAAATTGAAAAGGTTCCAGGAAATCCGAAAAAGCAGCCAGAAAAGCCTACTATGACAGGAAACATTTTGGTGATCTTTATTGTTTTATGGTTTGGTCTTGGGATAGGAATACTTGTTTTTATAGGGGAAGGATTTAAACAAGTTAAGTTCGTACAAGCAGTAAAGCCACGTAAATTGAAAATCGGAAACTTACAAAAGAAAAATACTGGTTATTTTATCAAATATCACAAGAAAAATATCAGTAATAATTTAGGTAGAACGGGTAATAGTCTCAAAGCAAAGTTTATGAGGTTTGTTACAAAATCTCCTTTGGTTGGCATGTTACAGTAAAAACAGTTGGTTTTATACCAAGTTTGATGTTTTATTGAAGTGAAACCTAAGTTGTTAAATATAAAGCTAAACAAATGCTAATTTAAAAGTTAACCCAGAAAAATTAGAACGTTTATGATATATTGATTGATTGGTTGATGAATCAAAGAAACCGCACGTAATTATCAGCAAGATAATCAGTCATTTGACCTCCTAGAAAGCATTGAGTAATTTTGTGGAAAGATTAGTGGATATGGATCTTCTCGTAAAGCAATAAATAAATGCTGCTGACATGTAAAACATATTTCTGCATTTTCTAAATTTTATATGATATGTTGCGTGCACAGTTGTGCTCAGCAATTAAGGATAAGTCATGAAACTAGCACAACAGATTTTTTAAAGAGAGAAGGAGCATCTTTTTTCAGAATCTACCAAAATTTTGTTCACCTCCTCAAAAACTCTTCAAATTTTCAGGGCTGATTTGTCCCTATAAATAAACTGCAAATTTCAAGTATTAGTTTGAAACTTTGTCGCAATTAGGAAAAATTGCAAAAAAACATGATTTTTTTGAATGGTCTTAGCTTTACCGTCGTAATTTTTTTGTGTGCAAGCAAAAACCAATTAAACCAAGTTAACGAATCGAGCCTTGTTCTAGTTGAAACAAAATGGAAAGGGTTGGTGGAAACTTATCCAAAAGAGTGGAAGCGTCTATTGTTAGCTCAACGGCCACTACATTTTTCCTATGATTTTGCAAAGTTTGATAAGGACACAAAAAGGAATTACTTTTACAATATAATGAACTATACTGTAGATTTTATTCTTGTGTTCTGAGTTTCTAAGAAGGGTAGTGAAGCTTTGTAAAAAAATATATTTCCAATTACTACATCTCCAGTATGCATAAGCATTAATATATGTTAGTGCTGAATTATAGACACTGGTATGTCTAGATTTGAAACACAGTAATAATAAATAAAAATATGTCTTGATTTATCTAAAAAATATAAGCAATTCTTTCAGACAACTGCATTTGCTAATATTACAAATTGAAACAAGTTTTAATTAATTATGCAAAAAAAATCCTCGCATATAAGAGAAAAAGCAATTTCCGTTTGTATTTTGTGCCATATTGTCCTATTAGGTAATTACTGATCGTTGGCAGCTGACAAGGTCGGCATGTTATTGGAATCCTTACTCATGAAACTTTTGCGTTTCTTGGTGCAAAAAATTATAAAAACAATTACGGCTGCTGTGGTAGACTAAAACCAGTGCTTACTGGTTTAAGACATTGCAAGTCCAAAAATTTAAACTGCAAACTTACAAATCTACTGAATTGACAATAAAAATATTGCATTAATACTCTGTCGATTTGTATAGACTACAAAAAACAGCAATAGTTTGTCTGCCATTTTGAAAACTCAGAAGTTAAGTGTTATGTGCAAATTTATGAAAGCTCCTCAAAACGCATATTAACAATATCATTTAAAAAGAAACAATGCGACGTTTGCAATTTTTACAGCCTTTTTTATTGTAACATTAGTAAAAAGTTAGATACACCGATTATCAAATTTGAATTCCTTAATTCGTTTAAAAACAAAATCAGGTGATTTTTAATCTTTGCTTGGAAGTACGTTGTCCTTAAAATGTCCTTCATCATTTCCTGGTGGAGAATACAAAGCCACAACGTATGTTTTCCCCGCCCTCGTAGTTATACCTAATCCAAGGAATCGGCTTCTGTTCCAGACAAGCTGAGTAAAGTCACTGCATTCTGACTTTTGATGGCCATCTTTGGCATCAGCGGCTGCAAAATCCCACAGTTTAACTTGGTCGTACCACTGTTGGATTGCCCTTTTAAAAGCATCTTCTGGTTCTAATTCGCCATCAAATATTGCCGTGCTCTCTCCAGCTGGCCTTCCAGTTATTCTATCTCTAAGGCCTCTACGTGTTTTATCTTCACAGCTTTGATCCGTTTCACCTTTTTCAGCATAGTACCTGGAACACTCTTGAGCCGCGATGCCAATCTGAAATTGCAAATAGTTTATGAAAAATTGCTAAAAAAAAATTTCTTGGTTAATATCGTTGTACATCCATGTCAGCATGGGTTCGGTCGACTTGGTGTTTTTGTCTCAGTTCATTTATATATCTTCCGTATATGACACCTAAGATTTATTAAGATTAGATGTGTATAAGAATTTTGCAAAGTAAAAAGTGTTTTATTATGTGTTACCGTAAGTTCTTGGATCAGACTTGGAGAGATAGAAGTTAGATGTCAGAAAGACTACCATCACGGATACCCATAGCAGCCAATTTGTATTGTGGGTCATTGTTTGGGATATATGATTTAAAGTTGTATATTTTAAAAATATTGTGCCTACACTTTGCAAGGATTATCACTGCACTAAGGAGAATGTAACATAAGACTGTAATTTGTATTCTACTTGTATTAATTCTACCAGTGAACCAACTTAGCCAAGCTCAACAAATATGACTTATAGATAAATACTTTAACCACGTAATCGTCTAGACATCGTAAAAATGTTACCAAGACACTCTCTAGTTTTCACAAATACAATGCTAGAAAAGTGTAACGGTTTAAGAGTCTATTGTTTTTTCTAATAGGGATGTTGACTGCAGTTTACTCCTATTGTCTAGAATTACATTATGATGCATAATCTTAATACAACGCATAACGTGAACGTTATCTTTGTTGTGATTTATCCAATTCCCACAATATATCCCAGTTTTGCGTAATTAATTATGATTTTATTCAGCCTGATTAAAAATTTGTTTATAAACGATTTGTTATAATAAGCATGCTTAACACATTTTAAACAAATTCAAGTATCAGGTTCAATAAACAAAATATAAAACCTATAAAACATAAAAAGCATTAACTAGTATAGAAATCATCCCGCCAGAACGAGTAATACGCTATATAAATTCCCCCATATGTTCGTATGCGGCTTATTTTGGTATAGCTTGCTCTTGATTTGAAAGTATTAAAGTATTTACCATCAACGTAAAACAGAAAAAGATCATGTTGACATAAAATTTTCATTTCGAATGTATAACCAAGTCGAAATGGAAAGCTTCCATTGGTTTGCTCTTCTCCCCACGTTTCATTAATCCAGGAATTTATTCCAACATACTTTGGAACTTTAAAATCCAAATGTAAAACTTTATCCTGCACGGTGCTTTCGAAATTTTTTTCTTCGAAGCTCACTAGTGCTCTTGTCGTGTTTTCAAGAAGTTGACCTATAATATAGAAACTTCCATTTCCTTCCGGTTCCATGTTCCCATTAAATGCAGACCGTTCTCCTGCCTAAAATTGAAAAAAACGTTTTAATGTATTTGGCATTATAAATTATGAACATTATTCTTTATTCTTGCAATACTTTAGAAAAGAGTTGTACTTACTTCTACATCAAAATAATCAGGACTTTGCCAGTTTAAAGATAAAAAAGAAAACTAGTTAGAGACTGAAACAATGAATAAAATCTCATAAAACTTCAGAGTTATATAAAAAGTACCCGGCTACATGTGGGTGATAACGAGGTTGCGGTCCCTCCTTCCATTGCACTAAAATACAATAATCACTTTGAGCTAAAGCGGTATTCATTATACTCGTTAAAATAGAGACAAAAACAGTGTAATGTGAATACTTGTTACGTGTGGCCAAATCTGGGTCTCATGTCTTAGAAACACAGGTCTTCGATGTTTGGAACAAAGGTAAAAATGCCAGTTGCGGCTTTCTGTTTCACCAATGTATCTCTTGTTATCTTTACCTACTGACGATACGACAATAAAGTCCACTGGATCCTTCATGTATCCGTGCTTGGAAAGTATCATATAAGTTTCTTTAAAATCATAATGATAAACGTCATCTTCAGGTAAATCTTCCGGGTAATAGTTTAAATCGTGTTTCTCAACATCGTCTTGAGTCATCATGTAGTATCCGTCTGGGCAGTAAACGTTCCCAAATAGTTGCTGATTTCACACATGTAAAGCCAAAAATTAAATAAATGGAATTGTATGATGACAAAATAAACAATTTGACAAAATATTTGACACAGTTCACACTGCTATAGACAGTCCTATTATTGTTAAGCTATCTGTCGTTTTTTTGGAATTATTATGGCGTTTCTCCTCAGCAACGCCAATAAAGGGACCAACTCAATGTAAAACCATGCGTGTAAAAATCGAGCCTTAGATGTGAGCCGAGTTGGGTCGAGAAAGTGGACACTCTGGGTCTTGGATAATTTTTTGTTGGTGGCTTTAAAACAAAATTTGTAGATGAAGCTTGGAGGAACGCCTTGCAAGAATAGTTTAACATTCTACGGAGTAGGATAGATCCAGTGACAAAAACAAATCCATTTATCTTTATATCTTTTGGACCCGACAAGTTATTGAGATATTTTTTAGTTACGGAAATTGCGGATACAGAATATTCCGTGAGTGGCTATTAGGTTATCATCATTGATACGAAGGTTGACATGCAATCATGTAATGATTTCAAGATAGCTTAAAATTGGTTTAAGTTGGCTTTTGATTGCTAAAACCCCATATATATTGAAAAACTAACTAATTACAATGGCATCCTAGATCTTCTCCGGTTGTAGTTTATTGTACTACAATATTGTATTTAAGTTAACGTACCTTCACCTTGCTCCTTAAAATTTGAGTGTTTCCTTTAAAACCAAATTCTCGCGTTAATGTCGAGTTCCGCAACACGTTTGTAAGGTTGTCAAAGTTTATCTTGTCCCAGGTAATATTTCCTGCAAAAATTACAAATCGTCCAGTGAATGTTACTAATTTATTTTGTATCATACAATTCTAAACTATACTTTTTGCGTGATCCTTATGCTGACAAATCGTTCCATGATAGTTATGACAATTTGCTGGAACGTAGTGAATAAAGCTCCAACTGCACGCAGGATTGGAAACATCAATGCAGGGCATTTGACCTTTAAATTCGTATGAAAGCGACATGACTACACAATAGATATTGTTATCGTCAGATCGTCTGCTACGAAAAGTATTCTTATCCGTCCAGTTAACCATGGATTGAATGGCAACAACTTTTCCATCTTTGTCTAAAAACTCTTGAGTTTTTGCGTTGTACATTAGGTTTGTCCAGAATTGGGCCTGCGTAATAGCTGAAAGGTGTTCAAACAATAATAAATGTGTGCAAATAATAAAACATTCTCTAAACCAGTTGAAGTCAATTGCAAGCCACTAAAAATGCTCGCTGCTAAAGACGATGAGTTTCTAAAGAATTCAAAAGGTACTGCGACAAAATTCCATAATTATTGTATATGAAATAAACTGATCAATAATAAAATATTAAATTCAAAAATCCTTAAACCTACAATTGGCAAGAAAACTCTTTATAAGTATGATAGATAATAATAGCAGGATGTACCAATTTGCCTTAATTAGAAGACAAATATATGTCTAGTTAATTGCCTATTTAGTCTGCTCTAAAACCTAATTTAGTCTAATTTTTATTTTGTCTGGTACAGAGCCTATTTAGCTTGATATAGAGCCTACTTAGCTTGGTATAGAAACTTTTTAGCCTGATATATAACCTATGTAGCCTGCATTAGAGATCTAGGCTTGGTTTACTGAAGGTAAAGTGGAAATAAAATCATAAATAGCTTTTATGCAGAAGCAGCGAGCTAATAAACTTATATGCAATATTTGATCTTACATCTTGACCACATTTTCAAATGTGGTATTAAATATTTTTCGTCCTTTCCGGGTGTAAAAAGTTGCAATTTAAGATTTGTGGCGCAATGATCAACACTTTCTTCTTTAGTTCTCTGCAGGTTAGTGATAATATTTAGTTAATTATATACATGTATTAATCAGTAGCTTAGCTTTCTCTCAATACCGGTTGCCAGTCCAAAATATATTTCCTCTCTCCAAACACCCAACTGCCTTCGTAAAAGTAATTCAGGTTTTCTGAAATAAAAATATCATGCACAATAAAACTCCAAGAGGATGCAGTTCTCAAGTCCATTATAAAACATTATGTTGTGTATAGAGGTTTGACTGCATTGCGACTGACGTTCATGAATCCAAAAGTCAGAGTTATAGCCCGTACAATACCCGGTTTGTTTTTCGCATAGTACATGCCTTGATGTCTTGCTCTCACAATACCGTTCTTCTATTGATGCTTGATTTCCGCTAAAATATTGCAAACAAAGTGTTTTAAACTTTAATTGTCATAAGTTTTAGAAAGCATTAAGTCCTTGTTTGAACCGGGCAAATGGTCCTAGGTAGTTAGCTCCAATTTTTTAGCTACACCTACATTTAACTACAAGGATGCTAGCTCCACTTGGATTATAGCTCCACTTTTTAAAGCTCCGATGGCTTTTGTTCCACTCATTGTTTTAGCTCCAACACATTTTACTTCCAAAAGTTTACTTTCTAGAAATTTACTGAAAATACACTGCTTACTAGTTTACTTACAATGTCAATCAAAGCATTACGTTTTATATTGTATGTAAGTATGATTTAATTTTCATTAGGTTGAAACTTCTTAATTGCCCTTCACGATTTTTTTTCAGCTCAACATAAGTTTACGTTTAGTTATTCATTTGTTATTAGGAATTTCTAATTCCACATTCATGGGACCACATGATTTACTGTTATACTCGTATTCTCAAATTTGTACAACATAACGCCATCTAAGCTTTCGTTTAAGATGAAAAATGTACTTGGAAGTACCTTTTGATGAAACACCATAGTACTGATTACCTTACATATTTACATGCCCGCTGACTGCCAACAATTCAATCTTTTTACATGAAGCTATTTTTTATATTTGTTGCACGTTATGTAATTCTGTCGGCTTACTGATTGATAACGAAATGGAAAGAAGAAAAGGAAAGGAACGTAGTTGATCACATGAAGAAGGATCTTATACTTCAGTAATTTTGCGTAATGTCATTTTAGATTAAAACCTATCAATGACAAGTTATCATATTCATATGCATGTGCGAAAAAATCATGGGTCGAACTAAAAGTGGTGGAGCTAAAAAAATTGTAGGTAAAATTATTTTGGAGGTAAAGACCGGGTGTAATTAGAAAAGTGGAGATAAAAAAGTGGAACTAGAGTCCGGTGTAACTAACATTCTATGAGCTAAGTACCGTACACCGGGTAAATCTTTAGGAAAATGTTTGCATACAACACAACTTTAGAACTGTTCTCGGACTTCGGCCAAGGCCACGGTAATGCCAATGCTAAGCATTGCGGCAAATGGCGGTTTGGTTCATACTGTCCCTTGTAGTTAACGTGCTTGCCGATTCCAATGGGTCTAAATTTTTCAAACGTATTAGAATAGCGGCTATATATATTTATGTTTAAAGATTTCTCATAAACATACCGTGGAGGTCGGTAGAAAAAGTTGTGATACGTAATATTCCTTCCCCATGAGTTTTGGTAAGCTTGCTCTTCATAGTTATAGGACCCTTCAATCCAATCTATACATAAGCGTAAAATTTAACAAACATCATACAATGAAATTTAGTCAACCTAAATTTGAAATTTACAAACTGACACCAAGTATCCCGGTACCGCTCCTTGAACGCCACCTTTTCTAGTGCTCGAGCAATCATACCCATTTGGTTGATATTCTGTATATTTGCCAGAACCAACCCGTACTTTGCACATTCGATTTTTGCTTCCTCGTGCGTGGAGAACCCTCCTCTTTCCGTATCCTGAATTATGGCAAACCGTGTCTTACCGAGCGGAACAAGCGAACCATTTCGTTGAGGGCAGTATAGAGCTACTTGTCCTAAAATATCAGTTTCTAGTCTCAACATTTATGTTTGTTTTTGTTGTATGTTGTGTTTTTTGTAAAAGCATGACAGTCGTATATGTGCAAAATTAGTATATTGTGAGATTTGACTTACCAATTTTATTCAAAATTATAAATATTACAAAAAACCCAAACATTGTAGTAAAAAATGGGAGGCTTTTAAAGTAGCCTAAACAAAAAGTTTAAGAAAATTTGACAAACAATCAAATTTGAAAGTGGAACCTATCCAGCAGCAATCGGCAAGCACTCGTTATCAAAACACACTTTATAGTAAATAATCCTTAGATAACACGAGTGCACAGTAATTTGCTTGGAGACGTCGATAATGGTTTATGCACCTCCGTTGAACAGGTTTACATGGATAATGAGCAGCACTCTGCTGTAATTAGTCCATACAATGCGTGCATTGCGAATAACGACACTTTAATAATCTGTATTTATGATTGGTTTCCTGTAATGAATGCGTCGTTGAACAGTCTTAATCATGACAATTGCATAAGATGCCTGGCGTGGATGTTATATAAGCCCTATTATGTAATTGATTATTTATGTGACGTCACAACCGGCTTATAGCTTCACATATTTACGTTCAAGGTAATCGTATAAACCACGTTTTTAATTAGTGGGAGGTTTTAAGTTTAAAACAAATATTGATGCACAGATTTCAAATTTTATTGATCACCTATTTTACAATTGGTTTTTTATTTCATTTTATCCAAACTTTGTGTAGGGTTCCTTTATTAGCTCGCTGCGTCGGCAGGGGAGCTTATTAACGAGTAGTGTGTCCGTCTGTCCGTGTGTCCGTCCACTTTATTTTGGTTAGCTCGCTACGTCAATATCATGCTACTTGGGGTCTAAACTAGGTTAAATAGGCTCTTAAGATTGTTTAAAAGGATCGAAATTAGCCCAATTGGGTCTAATTGGGGTGCAGGGGTACCAGGCGTGTAGGTGTACCATTGGGGTGCAGGGGTACCATTGGGGTGCAGGGGTACCATTGGGGTGCAGGGGTACCATTGGGGTGCAGGGGTACCATTGGGGTGCAGGGGTACCATTGGGGTGCAGGGGTACCATTGGGGTGCAGGGGTACCATTGGGGTGCAGGGGTACCATTGGGGTGCAGGGGTACCATCATTGTCTATTATAGAGATGTTTTATCCATTGTATATGGGCTAAATGGGCTTTAAACTAGGTTAAATGGCTATAGATCTTTCTTCTTAAGAATTAGGTTGTTTTATTATATTTTACGATATTTACGCTTCTAGCAGCGAGCATTTTTAATGGTTTACCATTGACTGGTTAATACATGATTATACATTTTAGATTGAATATTTATTTAACAATGTGTTTCAATCGATATTTAGAATGTCACAATCCAAGAGTATTGTATGAAGGCGGTGCTTCCCATTCACATAGATACATTTCACTCCAAACTGACGAAGCAAGCGTATCCGCCTCCGTGGCAAAATCAGCAGTAGGTATCTGCTCCGGATTTACTTTATAACTAGATATACTATAAAGCATACGACTGTTTTTGAACAATTCTTGGTATGAATCTCCGGGAGTGCCATACACATTGGCTATTGCAGCAGCCAATATGATATCATTGTCCAGCACAGCTTTAGCCAGTGTTTCTTTCGTCGGAGGTAAAGTGTTTGTGCAGGTATCTGTTCCATCCAATTTGGCTTGCCTTTTGTGTTCAACATCCTCAAGGTATGTTGTAGGCTCATTCGACGAAATGATTACAACCACTTTTCGCTTTGCTTCCCCTACGTCATCAAGAAAGCCTTGATTCCATGCCAGATTTTTATCCATAATTGTCATTAACGCTCCTACTGTAGAGCTTGCCGTCTGCCAATTTGAGCCGTTGTTGTTTTGTACTTTATTTTCCAAAGTTTTCGCCTGACTTAGTATTTCCGTTTGGTTTGTAGTAAATGGAACAATGAGTTTATAGCAAGCGTTCCTAAACAACCATGTTTATTAGATTTTATACTGTTGTGGTGTTATAAGTAAACTTGTGCTTTTGCTTACGAATCCGTAATTTTGTCAGGGTGAGCAGGATCTTTCCAGTCCCAAAACGCGGTTAAAGCATACTCCGTCCAGTCGGGGTTATCCTTGAGTGTGAACAATTCCATGAACGTTTTTATAACTTCCATTTGATGTCTTTCGTACTGGTTTTCGTGTTCCCTCAATACAACACCATCAATAACAAATGCCATCTGTAAGGTTACATAGTCTTGTATATTGCATTGTGTTTCTGCAGTTTGACTCACTGAATTATGAATATTTGTTACTATTACTGCAACAACTAGGAAATATACAGCAGCGTGAATTTTCATTTTAAATTTACCAAAGGTATTGAACTTTATTAGTAGTCAAATTTTAAATTTCTAATTCGCAAATATTACCAGAGGTATACAGATATGATACAACACACCGATCGGTCCATTTTCCATTAATTAACGACTCATTGAATGATTTAATCACCCAAGCCAAATAATAGATAATTATTGCTAATAACTCTGCACATTGTTAGTTTAAATTTATATTTCCCTAATAAAACGTTTTTAGAACAGTCAAGCTTCGTATGGAGTACTTTTGCTTCTTTTCAAGCAATTTTAGTAATTCTGTTTGAATGGTGTGCCTAATAAACTACAATCTAGGTTAAAAATGGAAAATACTATTAATTATTTGCATTAGGATAATACTTGACATTACATTTACCGAACTAATCTCACTTTACCGAATTTACTGAGCCTTAAACCTGATTAAAGGGCCTAAACGTAAGTTAATTTGGCCCTAAACCATCAAAAATTGGCACTTAATTTTGGAGACATCCGCTATAATTGCACCTTTATCATAATTAGCAGCGAGCATCTTTCAATGATTTACCATGGATGTTTAATATATTTTGGTTATTAGGGTTTAAGGAATTTAGATTTTTATGTCCTAAACAACTTAAATATATTATGCTAATGAAAACGCAAGTCTGAATTATGGCTTAAAAACTAGAACAAATCTTATGAAATCATTAAATCAAATCAGTCTTATGATTGAACTTATTAGGTTACCAAAATCCAATTTCAAAACTTGTTAGTTTAAAGAACATTCCCATATATTACACGTATTATGGAAAACAAAGCTGTTGTTAACATCACTTTATTAAAAATTGTTTTAAACTATTATTTATATATTTACATTAATAAAGAGTAATTTTAACCTGCTTATCATCAATGTTGGAGGTTTGTACACGGCCTTATTCATTTCTTATACGAATTTTCCCATCACTGACACTCTTTTTTGTGATAATTCAATTTAAAACTTACGACACTCTCTGTAACAATTAATTGTGTCTTAAAAACGAATACCATTTGGCAAAATTGTAATAAACTAAAACAAAACATTATTTACATTCTTACTTTTTATGTATAAATTTCTGCTGACGTTTTGTTAAAAGGCTCTCTTGATTAACATAATACGCTCTTATACTACTCCCACAAACCTATTGTTAAAAAATACTTTATTTATTTTAATACAATTTAATTTTCTGCATTCAACAGTTTAAATGCCACTTTTCATGTTTATTCCGTTGAGTTTTGCAAGTGTATTCCATTTCACAAATGTGACAACTGAACGGTTTCTCGT
Organism: Entomobrya proxima; assembly: GCA_029691765.1. NCBI lineage: Eukaryota > Metazoa > Arthropoda > Collembola > Entomobryomorpha > Entomobryidae > Entomobrya > Entomobrya proxima. The sequence goes on along the minus strand of CM056169.1, from coordinate 43,568,029 downwards.
TGATATGTGCCCTGATGTGAGTTTCAAGGCTGCTTCTGTTTTCCAGAATACCATTACAAAATACGCAAACCAGAACTGCAAGTAACAACATTAATAAAGCTTAATTAAAACGAAATCTCAAATACATAAATTTAAAGTGTATGAAGGCGACTTACCAGAATGTTTCCAAAGATATTGATTAGCCAGAGCGTTTGTGGAAAACTCTATTTTCCCCAATGAGCCGGAAACAGGCTGAACACCATGCATGCGTAGTAAATGTCCTTTAAATTTTTCACGCCTTGTAAAATTTTTTCCACAATGTGCGCACTCAAACGGTCTCTTTCCACCGTGAACTTCTGCTTTATGCCGTTTAAGATTTGCTCGCGTTGTCATTATTTTTCCGCATATTTTGCACTGATGTCCACCCACTCCCGTATGAATTATTTGATGATGCCTTAACATCTTCTTAGAGGCAAAACATTTCTTGCAAATTTTGCATTCGAAAGGCTTTTCACCCAAGTGTGTACCTAAGTGAGAAGTCAGGTAGTGGTGTGTTGAAAACACTTTCTCACAAAATACACATGAGTGCGGCTTTAATTTTAAGTGAATCCTAGCGTGTTTTTGGTAGGTTCTATAGCTGGAAAAAGGTTCGTAACAAATTTTGCACTCAAATGGTTTCTCCTGAACATGAACTCGAATATGGTCCTCCAGCAGAGTAGAACGAATGAAGCCTTTTTGGCACATTACACAATTAAATGGTCTAATTGTAGTGTGAACGGTTCTAAGGTGGATTGCAAGGCCACTTTGATATCTAAATTTTTGTCCGCATCCTTTGGTACATTGGTAAGGTTTGACCTTTGTATGAGTTCGTTGATGAAGTTTAAGTGACGGCTTATATTTAAACTCTTTTCCACAAATGTTGCACATATGAGGAGTTTCCTTGGAATGAACCATCTTGTGAACTTTAAGAGAACCCGGCTCTGTAAATCGTTTGAAACACACGTCACACTCATAGTTTTTAATTCCAAAATGAATTAGTCGATGTGTGTTGTAATGAGGTTTTTGTGAAAAGCGTTTTTGGCAAATGTCACACTGGTAAGGTTTCTCTCCGGTATGTATTCGTCGATGAAGGTTCAAACGCTCTTGAGTTGAGAATCGAGCTGGGCAATCGTCACACAGGAATGGTTTTTCACCAGTATGTACTCGTATATCGTAAATTAAATTGCGTTTGTTTGGAAATACTTTGGGGCACAAATGGCACTTTTGCGGAATTTTGGATTTCCTAGGCATGTTGTTTGTCTGTAGTAGAACAGAATACTACTTCAATAAATAGTTTTGAAAATGCTAGTTTTTATTTCCAACTAAATATTAGACTGCGGTGCAGTAGTTAACTTCTAAGGACTAACAAATTAGTGATGCGATGTCCAACTTGCTAGAATAACGAAATGCGGTTTAGCGATTTTAATAGCTTGACGTTAATGTCTTGCTTTGAAAAAGTTAATAGTAGTAAACAATATTCACACAAATTTATACAAAGGTTTGGTGGTTGAAATTTTATTCTAAGCTGGACAAAAACTAAAATGCTACAAACACAAGAAACACCTGCTCAACACTGTAAATTCGTTTAAGTAGTGAGGAATTTAGCTCTAAAGCTTTTCTATATGCTTATATATGCATATCTGTGTACTGCATACGCATTCGTACTATTGAACGCGCGATACACGTAGGGGTATATGCAAACGCACCTATGCTACTTCTGCACGTTATATTCTGCTTCGGGTACTTGGTTAATATAAAAACCCTAAACGTGGTACCTAAAACAGATTAGTGTAAGTTTTTAAGAAAATAGATATAGTTGTCGCATTATTGTGGTTGACTTTAGTCCTTTTGAAAAGTGCCAACACAATACGGATTGGCAGCTAATGGAAATGAAAGCTCTGAAATATTTAAAACTCTTTTTTTCCTGAATTACTTCATGAGTTTAGCTTAAGGTTTCCATGAACGGTAAAACGTATTTATAGCATAGCTGGTTCTGATTCTGGTTATATATTCTGGTTTGTAAGACAAATTCCTAAAATGCTTGGGTTTTGTGTTCAAATTACAAATATGTTCAACTGCATGGTGCTTAGATACTTATTAAAAATGATTTTGACCGACAGAAAAGATAGATTTTAAAAGTTGCTTTCAACAAAATGACTGCCAAGTATTTTCTACTTTACTAGTCTCTTCTTTACTGCATAATGAGACCTACTGAGAACCTTATGTTCTGTATGTCTGGACTAAAAGGTATCTATTCAAAGGATCAAGCGTTTATTTAAAGCGTTTCTACAAATTTAGTAGAACAAAAGAAAATGCAAAATGAAAAGTTAGCTGCCTTACATTTGCGGCTTTTACACATAATGTTGCTACCCTTTTCCATAAACGTTGGCTGGATTGGCTAGACACAAACTTGAAGTTGTAATTGAGGTACAGAAATTGGCTCCTAGGGAACCTTTTAAGAGTTTGCATGTATTTTTTGATCGAGTACAATGAGAAAGGACAAATATTTAAGAAGCTTATTTTCACCCTCCCAAAATGTATCTGTATGCGGAACTTCTGAACACAGGTATACAAAATATGTTGCCACCAACCATACAGGCTAATCCGCTTAATACTATTACTCGGAAAAAAGTGAACGACGTAAAACTCAGCCTTTATACAGGTTCACCAGCAATCGTACTTTTACCCCCTCGTAAACCAATATCTTTAAACAAAAGACTGAACAATTAAGTTTAAAGTGCGCATTAATGAAATGTCTGATAACGCCAATATTTATTGAACGAATTTTATTCCAGTGGAGGTTTTTCAAAACCACTTATAGAAATTAAAAAATATTCATCTACGAAACTCACTAGTGCTCTTGTCGTATTTTCAAGAAGTTAACCAATAATATAAAAACCTTCTGTTCCGTCCGGATGTAAAATTGCATTGAGTGCAGACCGCTGTCCTGCCAAATTTTTTTTAAAACAGTATCAGTCTAGTACCAAGGGGTGAAATTTCACCCCCTGGTACTAGACTGAGTCTAGTCTCTGCATACTGCCATATACTTTCATAAGCATATGGCAGTATGCAGAGTTTGTAGAAAATGTTATGTTTTACTTGAAAAGTTATTTAGACTTACTTCTGCATCAGAATAATCCAGACTTTGCCAGTAGAATAAAACACGTGTAATATTTAGAAACCAAAACAATGATCAATATTTCATAAAACTCAGAATTATTATAAAAAAGTACCCGGTTACATGTGGATTAAAGTAGGTTGCAAATTCTCCTTCCGTTGCACTAAAGCATAAATCACATTGAGTTTAAACAGTACCAGGAGTCATTTGTTTAAATACAGACAAAAACAGCGTTGCGTACAAAGGGCTTGTTTCTTGGGGCCAAATCTAAGTCTCATCTCTTGGAAATACTGATCTTCCATGTTTTAAACAAAGATAAAAATGTAATACTTTACTATCTTTTTGTGAAATGCATCTCTACTCTCTTCTCTTGCTGTCGATATTTACTTTTGATACGACAATAGCATAATTTGGGAGCTTGTATGTGTTCGGCGAGTAGCATATAAGTTTTTTTAAAGTCATAATGATCTTCAGCATCCTTATGTAGTAATCTTCCGGGCAGTAAACGTATTCAAATAGTTGCTAACACATTTGAAGTTCAGCATTAAAACAGTTAAATTGTTTTGTGACAAACAACAATTATGTGCGTGTAAAAACGTAGGTGTGTAGATTTGTAGAGGAGACTTAGAGAAAGGCGTTGCGAGAAAAATGTTTCTAATTTTACAAAGTAGGCTAGGCGCAGTGATAAAAACAAATCTATTTATCGTTATAATTTGGAAACCCACATGTTAATTGGATATGTTTTTGTTACCTGTGGACTGAAAATTTCTTTGAGTAAATACAAAATATCGGGAATTTTGGTTACAAGATTTTCTGTGAATGGCTGTTGGGAAGAATTGAAGCTACCCATTAAGTTTTCATTATAACTATGGTTCAAATGCAAACATGTAATGATTTTGGGATCCTGAAAAATTGGTTTAGACCTAGCTTGTGATTGCTAAAACGTTTTTATACATTGAAACACCAACTAGATTGCAATGATATCTTAGACTTCTCGGGTGGTATGTAATTGTACTAAGACATTATATTTAACTTTGCTTTTTAAAATTTTCGTTTCCTTTAAAACACAGTTCTTGAGATAATGTCTAATTCCTCAACACGTCCAGGTAAGGTTATCAAAATCTTCTTTATCCCAGATAATTGCTCCTGGAAAAATTTCATATCGTGAAGTTTTTGTTTTAAGCCATTTTGTATCCTGCGTTCTACATCATACAATTTGCATGATCCTTTTGCTGACAAATCGTAATCAATTTGCTGGAACGTAATGAATAAAGCTCCAAATGCTCGCAGGATGAAAAGCATCAATGCAAGGCATTTAACCCTTAAATTCATATGAAAGTGACATGACCACGCATTATAATATATTATCAGATCTTCTGCTGCAAAAAGAATCCTCATCCATCCGATTAACTTTTTACTAAATTACCACAACTTTACCATCCTTGCCTAAAAACTCTTTGTGTTTTTGCGTCGTATTGTGCATTAAATCGTCCCGGAATTGGAATTGCGTAAAAGCTAAAAGGAGACTCGCAATGTTAAATGTGCGTGCATAAAGGAAAACGTTCTCTTATTTAAGTAATTCAAACAAAAGCTTTTGGGGTTTCTAGTCGTCTGATATTTCAATTGCTGTTTATTCGTTTGTATAAGCTAAATGGTTGAAAACTACAAATTCTACGGTTATTCCACCAAAGTATTTAAAAAATCGTGTGCTATTGAGTGGAAGTCTGTAAACATATGTATTGTAGTATTTGTTGTCAACAAAAATCTGGAACCTATCATGCTCACAAACAATTTCCATCTCAAATGTATATCCTCTACGAAACGGAAACGTACCATTGTTCTGCTCAAAACTTGATGTACCATTAATAATTGCAGATAGTGTTACGTTGCTATCGAAATCAATATGAATGTTCAGCAATGCCCAGTTATAATCTTCTTCGTTTTGCTCCAAACTTAGCTGAACTGCAGTAACATTTTCCATTATTGAGGCAACCAGGTAGACTTTGGTGCCTGGAACTACTGTCTGATCATCCTGGACGTAATAATATGGATATAAATGACGCAAGTCTCCAGGCCACTGAATGAATTAAATATATTCAGGAGCTTTAGTTTGATATTTGGCATGCCATAAAATTCTATAGGTTGTAAACACTTTATCAAAGTACCCCCGGGTCAAAATTTGCAGCACTGAAACCAAAAAAAAACAACAATAAAAGTAAGCATTACGCAAGTACGAGTATATATGATTTTAGACTTACTAAATATAATGCGGATATGCTCGTGGTTGAGGTCCTTCTCGCCACTCCACTGGAACGATTAATTAACGCGTAATTTGTTAACCCTTTAATTTAGTCAACTCAGTGATGTAGTGTTTTACTCACTTGTTACTTTTGTGAAAATCTCTTCCTCTTCTGGTTTGAAATGAGGCCTTTTGTGCTTAATGCATAAATAGTGTTCCCACATATTGCAGGCCGAAGTTAAAATTACTCGTATTTGATTCTCTTTGTCGTACTTTGATACATCACACGCAGTTTCAGGCATTAAATCCAATCTACCATATTCTAGCCAATATGTTTCGTATAGATCAAAATAGTATGTGTCGTCTGTAGGCATATCATCCGGAACATATGTTAGATCGTAAGATTCTAGATCCAGTTTTGTGAACATTCGGTATCCTTTTGGACAGTAACAGGATCCCATTTGTTGCTGAAAGGGTTTGATCATTAAAAAGTTATTAATATAAACAGTAGTACATATCAATGTTTTAGAAGTTTAAAAATTTCCACCAATAAAATATAAATGAGCATGGTTGATAATAAAAGTATTAGTTGAAAGTATTTTTGGTTTTAAATGCATTACAGATTTTGTTATTTAGATTTAAACCTATTTATGTTTTTGGATCTTTCATAGAAAATCTACCACATAAAATCATTTAAAATTACAACTGCAAGCCAATTGTTCAAAAATATGGAATTGACTGATTGGCAAATTTTGACAAACTGTTATTAGGACAAAAGTGTTATCATGATTTTAGTTTACCTTGATTTTGCTTCTTATAATTTGTGTATTTCCTTTGAAACCATATTCCGAAGTCACACTGTTTTGGTGTATTGTCTTTGTGAGGTTGTGGGGATCGATGTTTTCCCATGTTATTTTCCCTATGATTAATTAAATAAATTCTTATAGAATCTGACTTAGCTGTAAAATATTGTCAATGCATCAAATTACTTGTAGCATGGTTTTTATGCTGGCAAATCGATGCCAGATTAAGTTCGCAGGAGGCAGGAACATAATGAATAAAGCTCCAACTACATGCTACGTTAGAAACGTCAGTACACGGTATTTGTCCTTTAAACTCATATGAAAGGGAAAGAGCTACACACCAGTACCGCTCGCTATTATCTCCGGATTTTCCATGAATAAAGGTACCGGGATTTGTCCAATTCACACGGAAAGTTTGGTTAGCTACAACTTTTCCATTTTGATCAATAAACTGTTTTTTGACTGAGTCATATGTTAGATCTGTCCAAAATTGCGACTGTGTGATACCTGTGAAACCAAAGCTTACTTAAATTAATAATTGTAATCTATACATCGTTTTTATGCATTTAAAAAACCCACTTCTACTCCACATTTTAAGGTGGGGTATTAAATATTTTTCGTCTCGTCCAGGTGTAAATAACTGCAAACCCCTGTTTTGGCAAAATTCGCGGCTCTGGTTTAACTCAACCTTAGTTAAAACAAATTTCTTAATTAAGTTATTTCTTTGCATTAATCCATTAATGTAAATATATGATTATTATGTATGTTTCGTCAGTTACGTGTCCCCAGTTAACATAGTATTTTCTGTCACCGAAAATCCAGGAGCCGGACTCAAAATATTTCGTTACCTCTTTATGTGTAAAGATGGATATGAAAGTATCTACTAATATGTGTATTTACAAAATAAAACTGATATTAAGTACCCCTTTGATATACAAATCTTGGTTCAAGTTTAGGAGCACATGTATATTGTAAACTTTCGCACATTGCGTGTCGGGAAGTTTGACTGCCACAGTATTTTTCGTCAAATGACGCCTGGTTTCCACTTAAATAAAAATTTGAAAAAAAATCAACAAGGAGTTCTAAAAAATAGTTTTAAGAGTCCAGAATTGATCTTACAATATCATTTTTGTTTTCAGATTTGGCCAGGGCCACGGTAATGCAAGCGTAAGACATTGGGTCAAGTTGCTCTTTTCTGCATATTCCCCTTTATAGGTGATATGCTTTCCGGCGCCGATAGGTCTTGAAAGTTACAAGTTTGTGACTGGTTTGTAGATTTTGCAAGATTGTGAAAATTACCATTGCTTACCGTTGTGGCCGATAAAAAATGTTGTGGTACCCTACAGGTAATCGAGAGTCGTCCCAGTGATACACTTTGAACTCATCATTAAACGTAGCTCCCAGCCAATCTGTAAAACGGAAAACCGTTTTAAGACTTTCAAAACCAGTTTTGTTTGTTTCAGTGGCCACATTTTTCTTACACCAGGTATCTTGCCATTGCTCCCGAAATGCAAGTTTTACCAATTCTCTACTGGCCTGGGTCATGTCAAGCATGTTTTGTATTTTAGCAATTTCCAAGCCATAGAGCTCACACTGCGCCTTTGCTTCGTCCTTGGTGACAAAACCTCCTCGCGTTTTATTCTGTATGACGTAAAATCGATACGAGCCTAGACGATGGAGAGATCCATTGCTTTTTGGACAGGGATAATCTTTTAAACTTGCGACTAATGAACAAAAAAATAATTTCTATTAAATTGAAAAAATATTATTCGCGTTATTTAGACGAAATCGTAAATGAACAAAATAACTCAAACTTACAATGAAAAATAATAAGTAAAATGGAAACATCCTTAAGCATTTTGTGTAAAATTATCGTTACGCAAGGCAACAAAAATTCTGCGTCCGGAACGATGAGAATGAAGGTAACCAGGATCTTGGATCAAGACATTTTGTATCAGTTACACAAATAGAAACAACGCAACAAATGGCTATTAATAACACATCAATTCTACTATCACCCATTGAGTTTACTTTACAAATGTATAACAGTATATACAACAATAAGCAATTAAACATTCATAAGGATCGTTGCTAGAATACAACCAATTTTCACTGATAAAGTGTTTGGTGCGTCTGCATACAAACCACGTATATCTATAAGAATTATGTGTTTTCATCGAACAAAGACCATCTTTAGCTGACATCATTTATTTTGTACAAAAAATTACAAGAGTTTATGGCTTATACACATTTAAACAATACAAATGAAATAACGCGTATGCTTAATATTTCCATGATGATGTAGTACAATATGCAAGCAGCTTGTGCTGAATGATACAATATAAGTAAAAATTGCAATGTTTTCAGAAGATGTCATATTTAATACGATACAAAAGTCTTAAATTTAATTCATAGTCCAAGTGTATTGTAGCATGGTGGAGACTCCCACTCACATGTAAAAATTTCATTTTGTATATCTTTTAGTAGCAGGTCTATCACTCTTGTAAAATTTGTTAAGTGAAGATTATTTTTATTTGAGGGTTCGTCATGTATCGAAAAAATTGCATGGCTGTTAGTTAGTAGTCTTGTCATGTTATAAACTATATTATCGTCTATGTCAAAGCCGTAATGCAATGTCATGAAGTACAACACAACATGGTTATCAAGGGCTGTTTTTCCAATAAGTTCTTTAGTAGGAGGTAGCGTGTTAGAGCATGTGTCCGTTCCATCCAGTTTGGGAAGCCTTCTCCCTTCTGTGGAAATAAGGAATGATGTTGGGAAGTGATGGGTCAAAACTATAACTATTTTCCGTATTATTTCTCCGTTTGTATTGTAATAGCCATTGTTCCACTCAAGGTTCTTCTCCAGAATAGTAAAAAGCAAACCAATTGTATAGCTAGCCGTAGGCCAAGTTTTCTCATCCGTGTTTTTGTTCACCTTTTCTTCAATGTTTTTTACTTGATCCATAATCATTGTTTTGTTGGTAGTAAAGGGTACCAGTAGTTTATAGCACGCATCACTGCAAATTCATAAATTGTTAATAAAAATATTGGCACTAAATGAAAAAAAACTGCGCTAAAACTTACGCGTCATCAACTTTTCCTTCATAAACGGGATTCTTCCAGTCCCAAAATCCGGTAAGAGCGAACTCGGAACTATAATTTTCCGAAAGGACGTTCATTATTTCTCGGAAACAAATTTGCGGATGTCTTTCAAATTTGTACTTATTCCTTGGGATAACCCCGTCTAGCACAAATGCGACTTGCAAACGAGGTTTTGCATCGTCATGAAGACGACAGTCTTCGTAAGGGTATTGACTGGAAACATTGATAAGGTAAACAAAAATCACTAGTTTTGTACACAGGTAATCGGCTAACATGTTGTAATGCTTTGCTATAAAAGTAGCGTGTGCTAATGTAATGGTAGTTCTGTAACTAGTTTGTTGATTAAATGCAAAATTGACGTTATATTGGTTAGCGAATTTTACGATCTTTTGTATATGAGATGCGTGTCGGACGAACATAAACGTCTAGAAAGTAAAAATGCAAACCAGAACAAAACACGCAACATACGAGAGGTAACTTACTAGAAATTATACGTAAATTAGCTGCATTCTTTTCGAAATTTCAAAAAGGTGAAAGCATACAGAATAGTAGCAAGTACACAAAAGAAGTAGTTTTTTGTCATATTTAACGCAATTGATTCATTACTTGCATAGTTTGTAACAAGGTTTTTAAATAAGACATGCTATATCGAGCGAATATTTAATTTAATAGTACGTTCGCGTACGTTAGTTCGGTTGTTTTCCATTTTGTATCTGTCTGCACAATTTGTCACTCAAGATTAATTTCATCGCACAATAGAATGGGAGGTGATAAAATTATACAACTTGTATTGTAACAATCTTATTGTTCAAGAAAAACGCTTTTATTGCAGACAGTGTAAAATAAGTTACACATAATAAAGACTGTCTGGTGACGAAAGTTCCGTTTTGACGACAATATTTTCCAAAACGTAATGTTGTTGAATATCAATATACTTCTTCATCACTAAATGAACCACTAACAAATCATTTTCCTTCGGGAAAATTTGTCATTTGTTGAAAAACGCGTGCAAAATTGTTCCATCTCTTAAAACACGGTCATGTCACTTACAATTGCAACTATCTTTGTTTTTACAGTGTTTTCACTATCACTTGCAAGGGTAAAACTGTTTTTAAATGTGAAAAATTTAATTTGTTCATTAGGTCTTTATCGAATATTATTATTTTAGTACCCAGGGTTTTTCCCAGACTTAACATGTCATCCTGATTTTGATCAAACGAATGCCGAAAAATTTCACGAAGAGTGTCGTAAAATCTACAGGGATGCGGTAAATAGCCTACAATGTTTAAGTTCCAAGCACAATTTTATCAATAAGTTTAAAATGGTTTGTCTACATAGCCCAATCCAACCAGCAGGCAAGGGTGTAGCCGAATTTGTATGTTACGCCAATACCGTATTACTAAAACCCAAGGCAAATCATTAGAGTTTGAGATGGACAGAAAGGCAGTTATCACTATGGATGTTTACCTAAACCGAAATGAGGCACTTGCAAAGACACTCTTTCTAAAGATGAAGGATCAGTGTCAAAAAGAGGGTAAATCTGCTTAACTAAAATTTAGCATTCTCAGTGCATATATAAGGTAAAATGAATTGGATGCTTTAGTGGATATTATAAATGAGCAAGGAACGTCTTGTGACAAGTGGGAAAGCTTTTACGATTGTATTAATAACGCCGTGGTAAGATATTTTAAATGTATTTTAACTGCAACTTATTCAAAGGAACACTAAATTCTTTTTATTAACTTAGAAATGCGACTAAAACAAATATCTCTCTATCCGGATACAAACACAAGCTTATAGGTTTCAAAACAAGAATTTTTATTTTTAGCAAATGCAATTAATATATACAACGTTTGTAATAATAAACATGTTACAAAATTCTAAAATATTAATCTTACGGTTTATCACCTGATTTGTTTGACTAACATTGTGCCAAAGGAATTAGTACAGAATTATAAGAAAACCTTGCGACAAAAATAACTTTTGACTTTATTCTTAAGCTTGCCTTTAGTAGAACATTTATTTTTTCAATATAGTTCATAGTGCTTGTGCATTAAGCATCTAACTACTATCACCCAAAATTAGTTACAATTGCTTTTTGTGTTATATACGCTACAAAAATGCTGTCAAGTCAACAAATAGCAAGTTTACTGAAAACAAATCTGTTGCATCCGCGCCAATAACCACGTTAGAAATATGAGTTTACAAACGTTTGATAAACTATTAACTATCGAGTGTAACAAGCAAAACAATCTGGTACCAAAAAATTAAAACAATTGATTGTAGGCATATATTTCACAACCTAACGATTTTAAACTTAGGTTTGTTTACAGCAGTAAACACTTAGGCATCTGGTAGATCATCAAATCGGGCTTAACGTTTCAAGCTACCCGGTATGTTACTTTGCTTCATAACCTTTAAAACTATTTTATTAAAGCAGTGCACTCGATAAATTGTATATGCACACCAAGTTTGACAGATTTCTGTGTAATTTGATGTAAAACTCTCCTAAGTTTTAAAAAACTTTCCCGTAAAACAAATTTACTATAGCTAATTGCTATTCTTGCAAAATTTGAAAACTTCAAACACACCTTTCGTAGCCACATTTTTGCTATATGCAAATTCAATTTATGAGATCCATATAGTTCAAAAAACAAACCTAGAAAGCTTACCAGATGTCCCACTAATAAAGCGATAAATATCACTTTTGTGTTTGTGTAAATAGATATTTTCTCAGGCTCACTAGAAGGCGCCTCTTGTTTGTAATACTTTGTTGCATCGCTTATAAATCCGGAACTTTTTTGTTGCAAATGCCGAAATACCCCCGAGGTATACATCACTTTAAATCGCGCGTAAGTCCAAGGGTCTCCCCAGAAGTTCAAAAGCCATCCTTGGTGATGCGGAAAAAGTATTTCAGTACCTTTTGATATAACTCTAGTTGGATTTTTTACTGCTTTTCCATTTTGCACAAATTCATATTCTAGCTTTTCAATTCTTTCAGGCCAGTCAATTATAGCTGTTTTGGTGCATACATTTTCAGAAACATAATCCAACTCATTAAATATGTCTGTTGTGTTTAGGAATACTGACATTCCTGCAAGTTTATTGAGTATGTTTTCATGTGACTGCTGTCTGCCCAAAGGTGGTGTAAACATTTCAAATGCAACGTACTCAAATTTACCATAAAACTTAAACCTACAAGTTATCTCGGAAATGTTATGCTGCATGCAATTTTTAAATTCGCGTTCACCTGTGACTTGATAGAACATGCTTTCAACTAAAAATGTATATTGTTTGTTAATTAGTTCTTGAAAACTCTCAAAGCGAATTATTTTGTTTGGAGCGGTTAATTCAGAAATGTTATCGCCTAGATAGAAATAGCTTAGAATTAGAACGCCACAGGTCCACAGCTGCATTGACATTGGCGCTTTTGATCTATTTGTCATTTCTTGGCCCTGATATAACAAAACTCTGAACACAGCCGTAAGTGCGTTAAGAGTTTTGTAAACTTTTGATTGCACTTTTGAGGATTTCTGTATGTTCTGCTCATATAGATACACTAAACTCATCATGACCAAGCTTACGATTAACAATACCCAAGTCCAAATATCAAACGCAGATAAGAAGCCGTTGAAACTTAGATGCTTATCAATATATCCGCCATCACACGTGACAAACTGTATTCCTCTACTTTCTATCGGAAAATCGGGGATATACAGCTGATCAAAATTTATACTTGGGTATCGAGGTCGATCTGCTACCTTCCCATCGTCGTACACATGAATAGTTATATTTAAAGTTGGAAAAAGCGCACGAAATAAAAGCGCATCTAATGACTTTGTACTGGGATTATTAAATTCGTTTGAAAACTCATCAGTTTTTTCGTCTGTTTCAAACATGTCATATGTAAAACCCCAGATTGGAATGGAAATTTTACTGAAAAAGTGTGAATGTGGTAACATCTGTGCATCAGTTGTCGTTACTGCTTGCCAGTTTAAGTACCATTTGAATATATTGTGTTCACAATACTGACAAAACGTATGATAGGAACTATTAGACCATATAGTTTCTTTGTGTGCGTAAACTTTTCTAATCGGGGTTAAATCTATTAGGACAGGACGAGCCCGATCAATTCTTTTGGCAAGCTTGTAAGCTTCTTTAAGCGCAGCACTGCCGCTTTTAGATTTTGTGGATATCCAGGTGAGCAATACCATATCATTATATCTTTGCGTCATTTTGTTCATACACATTTCAAATAAAAAGTCAGTTCTAAGGGAATACGTGCTGCTTACAAACCAGTATGGTAGGGATACGTCAGTTAAGGCTTCTTGTAAACCTGAGTTTATTTCTGGTGCGGAAAGGTATACATAAACCAGTTTGTTCCAATGAAGCGGCATTTTATTTCTAGAAAATTGTAACATATGCAGTCATAACATAACATGATTAAGAAATATATCAGATTTGTTGTGCTTATAAAAATACCTGGGAAATGTGTGATTTGTGTTTCTGTGCCTTTGCACCAACGCTTCCATTATCTTATCGTAACTTGTAATTACAACTACTAGCTGATTGGTATTTGGCAAATTGTAGTTCTGACGATTAACATATACAAGCGTTGTTTCTACATTATCGAAACCTGATACAATATCTTTGATTTGCCACGCAGTGGGATAGCTTTTGAGTAAACGGTTAGATACCTGAGGCAAGAAATCAGCTCCACAATCTAGCACAAAATTAGTAAAATAAGTAACAATTACTATGGTCTGCATGCTATACATTTTGGTTATAATTTTTAAAAGCTTGAATGCAGACAGGAACGGTGTCTTGAAGAAACAACTGGCTAAGCAGAGGAAGTTTCTTACAGGCAGAAATAACAGCGTCGTTTTAATCATATGAACACGAGTTCTCGAGTGGGGTACTTGTGAAAGAGGAAATTTATGGTATTATAAATTATATGACTATTACTTTAAATATATGGAAATCACCAACTCGCGAGCTTCAAGCAAAGTGTGCAATATACGGGTAGTAGGCGGAACCAAACCTCCTATTTCTCTGGTTAAATAATGCAAGGTTCACGTACATTTTACTATTCTCAAAATCCTTAAAGTGTCTCCACCCTAGACTTAATGTTGCAATTTGCACTGTGCAACTTTGGTTGCAGGATGATCATCATGATTGTCTGTAAATACCTGTCGTTACGTCTGTTTGGGAAACTTGGACTGTCAGCAGGAGCATCAACAAGCTTCATCACACAACACACTATTTGTAGTTAATATTATATTTTTTGTAGTTGCAATATCCGAAAATAAAAACCCAACAGCTTTAAATAAACATGAAGTACATGAAGTCATGACAGGCATGTATTCCTTAGGATAATGTGCTCTCTACGTGAACCATAGTTGATTATTCAAAACCACCTTAAATGAAACAGCAAATAAAATAAAATCATGCAAGCATTTTAATATACTTAAGTAATTCTTGTCGCTGGTCTTCGTAAGATCTTAATAAATTAATTTTGCTTATATATTTTATAAGGTAGGCGAAGTAAAATTGGGGCAACATGGACCTTTACATTAAAATACAGGAGACATTCACTTTTGCAATTATACCACCTGAAAACAGTTTTATGATAAAAACTGCAGCACGTGTAACTTTATTCAATTTGTCTTGGAAATCGGCAATATTTTTTGGTAGGGTACATTAATAAAATATACTACTCCATCTTTAGGGTAAGCAGTAGTTTCAGAGTACCTTTTGACACACTTTTTAGAAACTTGAGCGTACTTGATCTTCGAATTACATATGTTTTCCCATAACACAGCTGTAACGGCTGGCATGATCTTCGCAACATACGCGTAAATAAAACATTTCGCTTGCTTAGCATACCGTATCGTTTCCACGATTGCAAAACTCGCTTCCCAAATAAATCAAGATGTCCTCCTATAATCAAAATGCCACACCAAAATAGAATAGCTAAACTTGCCCAAACAGCAAACATTGAAATCAAGGCTACGTCCATTTTCCCATGATTTTTAATGCAAACAAAAGTACAAAACATAGCCAAGTAGGTAATAATTGCTTCAGTTGGAAACAGAATAGGTCCCACTAATACATTTACATATCGTTGAAGTACTTGAACACTTCGATACGCTAAAATTAGATTGTTTTGTTGGCGTAGCTTAGCAGAAGTGTTATACTTTTTGCACCCTAACCGTAATTCATTTATGGCAAAAGGTACAATAAATATTCCGTATAAAACGCAACTTACAGCCATGTTGAAACTATTGGCAAAGAATACTAAAATTATGTACCATTGGAAAAGATAACAGAATGTAATATACACTAATGGGTTAGCGTTCATGGGAACAACACTTCCAACAAAAGCTGGAAAATGAGGATATAGATAAACAGCCAAACAAGTTACGAAGAATGTGTTTACGTAACAGACTATCCCGCAGAATATTCCAAATTCAAACAATAAAGTATGCTTAAACGTATTTGGATTAATATCTAAATAGTAAACGTGCTCCATGTAGTTTAAATATTTTAGATTTAGGTTAAATGCTGTTTCGAAATCGTAGTCCCTAATGGTCATTATATAAAATGCTACCATTATAAGAGATATTCCAAGAACTGAAGCAAAAGTTAGGTAGAATAAGTTATAGTCTTTAGCTAACCGCAAAGAAATGCAATTGTTGACAAGCACTGCAATATACATCAAAATATTGAAACAATGAAACCGAATCAGATAATGACTGTAAGTGGAATGTTGAATGGTGGCGGATGATTTACTCCATGTATATGGAATAACACCTAGACCAGCGCTTATAGGAATAAAATAACTAAAGAATTTGTATAGTCTGTCACTCAGCATTCCGTTCAGTTGACGTCTAGGTTTGATTTTACTATTAAAATGATCCACAGATGAAATGTTGGAAAGTAGATACTAGGTACTAGCAAATGTTTCACCAGTTCTGTTGGTTGAAATTATTGAAATAAAAGTGTCCGCGAAGTATAGCTGCATTCGGTGTAATGACAAAAATGGCCAGTTTGTTACTGTATATTTTACCCAGCGTTTTACCCTACAAGAAAACCTTGTTGCCCGAATTGCATGCATAAGTAGTTTTTGCTCAGGGTTTAAAAATTGAGTTAAATTGTCTATTATTATAGGCAATTAGACCTAATCAAACAAGTAAGGGTACCATTGCTCGATATAAGTTACATGTAGTTTGACAAGCGGCTAAACGGAAATAAGCGAACATTTATTTCTAAATAAATTGTTTGAAATGAATATCACATTTCAAAGTTTTTATGAGGTTTCACTTTCAAAGATTGAACAGAATATCGATGATTTGTTTATTTTGCTGAAAATACTAACGTCATCAGCCTTTCTAGAATTTTGAGTGCTAACTTAAAGGTTTATCTTAATGTCTTTTCCAGACCTTCGGAACCAGGCTTTGTAATCTGCTGTTTATTTGGACTTTGATGATTATGTTTACAAAAATGAAAAAAACGTTAAAGTTGGAAACAAAAACATATTAACTTTATATGCCTCAATTTTACTAAATTATTATGACTTTTATATTGACAGCTTTACCCTCTAAAAGCATCGCGCCAAAACCTGAAAAGGAAGGCAAGCTCAAGTACAAGTTATTAGAGCGACTTCCCAGTTTGATGGTTAGCCGATGGATTTTTATCATCGGGGTCACGGGTTCGAATTGCAAAAATCTAACGGTTTCGGGACTCAAGCTTGTGCCCTTAACACAAAAGTTGATCGATTAACCATCTGGCTGAGAAGCCAAAAACAAAAATTAACCTACAAAAACTTGTACTTGAGCTTGATTTCCTTGTCCGTTTTTCGACGCGATTCTTTTAGGGGTAAAGCTGTCAATATGAAAAAGAAAAAATGTAGTTGCTGTTATGTAGAGCTTTTATTCTATTATAACTAAAAAATAACATAATATTATAACTTAACAAATTACAGTTGATCAGAAATTGGTAATTTGTATTGTATATCATCGTCAAATTTAGCCTTGACACACTTATGTTAATAACTGAAAATCTTTCATATATTGTTTTGGTAGAACTGAAGGTTAGTTAGCTTGTTGCATAGTGTGTGTATATTGGAGTTGTGTAATGAAATTAATAGTACAAGCGTACTAATTAAAGTTTATTAAATTTAAAGGGATTTGCGACATTTTAGCCCTGTTTAAATTTTAAAACAATCTTCGATATGTTATTTTCCATGAAAATA
Organism: Entomobrya proxima; assembly: GCA_029691765.1. NCBI lineage: Eukaryota > Metazoa > Arthropoda > Collembola > Entomobryomorpha > Entomobryidae > Entomobrya > Entomobrya proxima. Next base: position 43,550,493 of record CM056169.1, on the reverse strand, counting down.
TAGAAAATTCGTGTATCTAAGGTGCATTGAAATAAGTGGAATATACCTTCGTAGTCAGGATTAAATAAAGCTCAAAGTACAAATGTTTGTTTTACAAACATAATGCAGAAAATTGTAAACTTTTTGCAAAGAAATATACAAGTATTTACACTTTTATACCCTTGTCTTTACAATGGGCGCAGCTGCGCAGGTTTTTTTGGATATGAAGACCAAGACAAGAGTAAAGGAAAAAGGAGAAAGAATAGAGCTGTCCATGGACAGCTTTTTTACTTGATTTGTGATACAAGATATTTTGCTTCGTCAACTTTTTTATTATTCATGTTACGTCGTACTGGTTGTTTAGTGTAATTGTAGTTGTAAGAGATTTTAGGAATTGATTTTGTGCGCTATCATCGTATTTAGTTTCAGTAGCATTGAAAAAAATTTAGACACCAAACGTCAGCCATCATATATAGCAGTTTTCTACACAATCAACACTAAATCATGTCGGTGGCTACAGTAGCGTAAGTCATTTTGGCAAATATTAGAAGAAAATCTGGAATTTTGGAATACGTTGGTGAATACTATAATAGTAACACATTTAATGACCATAGGCTTAGCTGGGAACAAATAGGGCATGGGTTCCTCCCAGGAATAGGATGGAGAATTTGATTTGCAGGACTAAACCCTATTCAGAGGTATGGCTTTAAGAGATTGTTGAAGCCGCTAACCATGAAAGACGTTCAGGAAGCCGGATATACTGATTGTGAGATAATGCTTGTGGCGGATGACCCAAATTTGTTAAACTTTGAACAAGCTTGCCCTCCGCTATGGTATGTAACTAAGCTGTTAAGTCTTTTGTTTAGTCTGGGCTTCAAAGTTGTTGGTACTCAGTCAGCTACACAGCATTACCCTGTTTACATTTGGACACTTCAAAGCAATTAACACGTTTACTCACACACATGGAGCGACGGTAGCCCGTTTTCGCTTGTCTTTTGTTAAATCTTGTATATAAGCATGCAAGAAAATTGTTAAGTAACTAGTCTAATATTTCTTGCTCTAATTTGTGGTAGTTGAGCAGGGCAATTTTAAAGCAATGGAATTGAGCCTGCAGTTTTGATGCTCTTATTGTTTCTTTTTCCTTGATGATTTCTTTCCGATTAATTCAAATTTAAATACAATATTAATCCTGTGCCGTCCGGCAGGCTTTGTCATTTGGTTTGACTCCCATTTGGTTTGGTATGAATTAAATTACAACGGCTAAGATTGATTGTCAAAACGAATTTTAGTTCCAATGTTCGCTAATGCTACCCAAGTATGTAAGAAGTGTATTGTTTAAATCATGCCTTTTCTTTAGTACGACTTTGCAGATTAATGAAACATAGCGCATATGAATAAAGTCTGTAATATTGTCAATATCTTCTCATTAATAAACAAAAACAGCTCCACTGAGTCTGACAAAACTGTGCTCTTAAGGGAAACAAGTTTTAAAAGTCAAATAGAATTCAAACAAAAAAAAGATTTTAAAGCAAAATAAAACAAATAGTTGAAAAGCATAGAGGTTCAAAATCAAAGTGCGGAAGAAAGAAAGACAAGTTCTTTCCGCACAACTTTTTGTCCTCTTGGCAGTGATATAGACTAACAAAGATCATTTTTCATTCTTGTGATACCATTTCTGAGCAAAGCTGGAAATTGTTAACGTTAGTCTTTAGTGAAAAATTAACATTTAGAATTTTCCTCAGAATATTAGTAGTCGCCTTTAAAGGCTTTTAAAGAAAATAAAAATTCTGTTGTATCTTCTACTGCATTTGTCTTTTTACATTTGTTCCTCTTTGTCCCTCATTCCGTGTTGCTTTTCTTTCAGTTGGTCTTAATTTTCTTTGTCTTTAACAAATTGTTGTTATCCGGACACGCAATTTGATTGCAATGGTATATGTGGTGTTTGAGGCAACGCCATTCTAAAGGCTTGGCTATAGAGAAACCCTCAAATCAACTGTCCAGATGCCAAGTTTCAAAAGCATCTCAGTGAAAGCATGCCTCGGATCCGGCATTCTCATCTCCAGCAGCCTGAGCAGAATTGAGCAGAGCAACTGCAGGTGTGAGGAACAAAATGTTTGAAATATTTTATGAAGCTTTCTTCCCAAGCTTTAGAATTTGCTAATTAACTTTGCTTACCGTTAACGCCTCGCAGACATGTCTGAATAAAATGGTGTTGAGTAACACGCTGTAGGTACAACTGCTAAATTTGCATCCGATTTTAAACTGAAACTAAAATCCTTCAATTACCAAAACAGTAAATGTTTGTACGAAATACAAATTTTAAAAAACGATTGTAGACTGACATTCAATTGACTACTGCTGAAACAGAAAAAACGTACGAGAGCTGATTGATCGTTGTAACAATTTTGACATATGTTATTAAAATCCTTTTTCCATGTCATAAAAAATATAAAAACATGCTAAATGCTTCTTATTCAAGCTACTAAAAAGCACAGAGATGGATGTATTGATCTTCTGGTTAGCTGACAAGTTATTATTGGTTATCTGCCTAGCTATTTTAACCTTAGAAATTAGAGAGTCTGTTTTTGTTTCTGCATTTAAAACCCTACTAAAAATAACCATCTCGTAACTCAGGGCTACTTTTATAAACGTAATTGCTTTTTATAGGCTTTAAAAGAGGAAACACGATTCCTATAACTAGAATATCAATCAATACGACCTATCAGATTAAAATATTATATATTCTAGGAAAGGCTGTATAAGTAGGTGCCCAAAGCGTACCCGAATGAAAGAACTGGTATTTCCCCTCTTTTACTTGTGTGTGAAATGATATCAATAAGATTTAAAGGTGCATCAAATGCTTCAAGTTTCCAGAAGTATTTGTTTGTTTTGTTTCTTATTATGCATATGAGTGAGTTTTGAACATTCTGGACAAATACATAAAGCATCGCCGGTAAGAGAAAAAATATTTTGCTTATTTACTAAAACACGCAACTAAAAGTTTTGATATCTGTAATTATGTTTCACCAAGAAATATTTTTGGTCTACGTCTCTACATACTGTCAGCAAATGATCATATACTTGATTGCAAATGTTTCATTTTGTTAAGCAGTTGTTAGAAAGAATGTCTTAGAGAGAGATCTGTGTGAGGCAAAGAGGGTTCGAGAATCGGATTTGGCGAGTTAGAGAAGACGTGGGCTCCATAGAAAGTATACAGGAATAATGTTAACCATATGGGAAGTGCAAGGTTAGTTCGAAAAAAAAACAAGTGATCAAATACCAGGTAGGGAGATGGATTGGAAAGGGAGATAAATGTTATAAACTATTCAAGGAAGCAAATATACTTTAAAATCTTAGATTGTAGATTGATTGAATGGGCATTTTGTGTGTGATCAGCGTCATAATTTTCATCCCTAACTTGAATCAGCGACATGACTCTGAACTTGTCTAGCAATTGTTTGTTACATTAAAGAAAAACATAACTCATTTGTGGCGTCGGTATTTATCGATTTTAGCTTTAGCTTACGTGCTAAGAGCTGTTGTTCTGTGAGATATTTTTACATTCCCGGAAATATAATTAAAACCCACTAGATTGTTTATCTAACATATATATATATATATATATATATATATATATATATTATTATATTATCTACTATTTTTGCTGCCGCAATTGGTTTCCGAAAACACGAAATACTCAACTGTTACTATATTGGTAATGCTAGTGGTTGTATATGGTATAATTAGTAAGTCAATTATTTCAGTGTGAGATAGAAATACTTGGTATTGGAGACAGTTTTCCAAATAACATGGCAAAGTTTGCAGCGTCAATATATGAAGTATAGTATCTATATTAATGTTCTGAAGTAGTATTGGATGCGACGGTTCATTCTAACCATTATAGTCTTTATTATATTATTGCAGCCTTTCTCTGTTAAAGATGAATCTATAAGCATAAAATCTAGTGGAATAAGCACTGTGTAAGGTAAAACGCTATTCAATTTTCACTTTTTAACTATATGGAAGCATAAGCTTAAATAGAATTTTTACCGCATTAACAGAACTTCATTTTGGACATTTTAAAAAACATGTTGAGTATTTTGAGCTAAGAATTCAGAAGGCTTTGATTCAATAACAAATATCATAGAGAGAAAACTACTGACAACTATTTGTTCCGAGCAAACACGTGCACTAGTATATTTCTCCGCAATTCAGGAAACATAAAAAAGAATATTCAAAGCAATATTCAAACAATATTAACGGTTAGAAATATTTTCATTTCATTTTGATTATATGTTGGATTAGTTTTTAGCTTAGCTAACTGTAAAGGATAAAAATGAAGATGATAAATCTGCTTCTTAGCATAGTCCTGGCTAAACACTACGTCAAGTCAGATCCCACGAATCTTGCACAATATTTGGATTCATACGACACCCCGGTTGTATACACACACGGCAACATATCATTAAACGATTTTATCACCACTTTAAAAGGACTGCAACAGGTTATATTGTTGGAAAGTGATCAATCTCAACTTCTCCCGGTATTCTCCCGTTACGCCAAACAAACAAATGTGGTTGTCATATCCAAGGTCTCGTTGTCGTACGAGGCCGTATACCTAGAGGCAAAACTCAAAACCCTCCGGAAACTTCTTCAAAAAACAGAGACCCTGGTGCTTATCCTATCTTTGTTGGCTCAAAGCAATTTGCCAAAAACAAGCACCATTCAAGAATTTCTACAATATCCTGCACTAATGGTGCACGTGCAGATTGATACCACGCAAACTGATACAAACTTTTCAGTTCTCTGCAGAGACTACTGTTCGAAAGAATACGAAGTCAGTAAATCCATCAGTGTGTTCATGCAAATCACCAACATTTTGGACATGCACAAGCAATATTTCAGGATTGGAAATAACAAACAAATTTATGGTTATCTCGGCGTGTTCAATTTTGCAATAGAAAAAACTCAGTCAAATGACTATTCTTGTGAGCAAGCATATTACCCAAGAAACGTCCGTAGGTTATTTGTACATAATTACTGCTGGTCAAATGCAATGTTGGGTATACAAATTTCGAAAACTCACAATATATCCCTTTCTGTTTCAAAGACATACCCATCCATTAGCAGCAATGCCCGTGTAGAACACTTCTACAAACCTGGAAGTTTTCCGGGTTTTTATTATCGATACAAGTCAGGTTACATGTATATATACTGTAACAAATTCAACACAAAATGGAATACTTATGGTATGTCACGAGACCACGTATGGACGGCGACTCTTTCAAAAGATTTTAGGTATTCAATAGCCATTTTTTGGATAATATGTACGCTGTGGTTAATTTGCATCTCTAAGAGCACTCCTATTGGAATAAACAATTGGTACGGCGGACTGGTGATCTTAGTGAGCACTTTTGTAAAATGGTTTCAGTATCTCAGTCGAAGCACATTGTCGATTCGAAAAGAAATGCATTTTTTTAACGTTGCTCTTGTATTTGCTGGCATGTTTGGTTGCATTCGTTACGAAAACGAAATCACAAGCCTGACCATGGTAGAAAGTAAACCATTTTTGTATAGTACACTGGAGGCATTATTGTTGGATGGCTGGAAAGTTGACACTTCTGAAAGTCGATGTATGTACCAAACAAAGGATTTGTGCCGCAAGAAGCCCAATGTGTGTACAAATGCAAATCGAAGTATTTTCACTTATGTAACTAAACGAGTGACATTTCCTAGATTCAGCCACTATAAGGAGTATGAAGTTTGGTGGCATACCTACTATTTCAAGAACTATATAAACACTAGAGTTGAATGCTTTCATACACTTGAAGATATGTATACAAGCAAGCGATATTTTTTAGTTCGCTCAGTAAATCAACACTGCCTGATACAAACTGTAACCAGGTTACATGAGGCCAATTTTGCCAAACTTTTGGGATAAAACAGGTTTTCATGCATGGAAACAAGCGCACAAACTGGAATCAGGACGTGGAGATAAAATACCAGATGTCATAAAATTTTACAAGCTAATTCCTGTACTTTACACTATCATCGGCTTGGTAATATTTTCAACTGGGATGTTTTTGTTGGAGCTGCTATCAGTGAAATGTAAGTTTCACATTGGCTTGCATAAAAGTAAGAATGAAAGCGGAGAGCATTCTACTAATAAGAAACTTCTAATTAGGGTGGTGACTAATATAGTCAAAGTACCAGTTTTCTTATACAATTACATTGCCAGGTGGCTAGAACAACGCGTTACCACCACTCCTGTACAAAAGTTTTAAAGATTTACAGCGTTACAACGTTTTGTTGAAGTAAAAATCGATTTAGCTTGTGCGTAATAGTTCATAACTTAAACATAGCACTATGTCTTAATGACCATAACCATTTACTTAAATTTATATGCTAAATTAAAAAATATACACACACATGAAATACAGATTTGCATTTAATGCTTGTAAATATATCTTAGCACTGAAATAGAAAACTGTAGTTTAATTTTAGTCAGACATTATGTAGTTTTAAAGCTAGGTTATGATATGAAGCCACATGATCACATGAAGTAAAATGATATTTGCACATTGCACACAGGTAGTTTATGATATGTGTGCATGTGTAGACACTAATTATGTAAGTGTAAATTCTGTATTTGGACTACGAACTATTAAAACTTACTTTATTGTAAAACTAATAAATTTGTAAACTCTGAATATTTGTTTGTGTCTACAACATCTTAAAATTAAAGTTGATAGTATTAGTAGACTTGATATTCTATTGTAAATCATTACATTCTTCAAACAGCTAGAAACAAATTGCAAAAATAGGGTAAAACACAATAAAAATGAATAAGCATAACCAGTTCCTTAAGCGTTGTTCTACTTCATTAAAGCTCTAAGACTATCATTTACAACGCTAACACTATGAATTTGCTTACAAGTAAGCTTGTATTTTGAAAAGTGGAACGGTTGGTATTAGCAATGTAGACTTTTAATCAAATGTACAAAATACTTCGATGAGTGTAAAAGCGATTCAGAAGGAACAATGTATTCGGTGCTGAATCTGCAGGTTAGTGAGAACTTGAATAAGATCCTTTTTCCAGACTGCAATGCAATGATAGAGTATAATTGGAGGATTTGTTTGCAAAAATACACAAACGCAACTGATATTCCGACGGGTTTATTCGGTTTTCAAGAACTTTTGTATTGTTTTACATCTGTTTTACTATTTAACCGTTCACAATAGTAATTATTCCATACACAAATCAGCTAAACGTTTTCTAACAAGACATGCATTTTGTTACTACTTTTTTAACATTTTACTGACATATTTAAAATCCCATCGTTTCTCTAACACACCATTTTATTACATTAAAACGTTGGGAAATACTTTGCGACTAATCCTCATCAACATGCCTTTTACTTAATTTACAGTTATGCATGATTGCTTCATAGCAAGAAATATTCAAGCCCTTAAAGTTTATAATTCCAAAATGACTTAATCCATGCGAATACAAAATAAGTATTTAAAATATCAAAATAGCGCCAAAAAGTATGATTTTAGCAGCAAACAAATTAACATTTTTAGTCAAGCTAATACGAAAATACGGAACTGGGAGTATTGATTATTTGGTTAGCTTTTGAATTGTTAATGTATATTGTAGTATATTTGCCATAACGACTTTATCTCAATGTGCCCCAGTGACGACTAGACGACATCTATCAACACAGAGTTGACCAAAAGCCATACTATGCCCTGAGCATGCTTCAGTCAACTCACACAGACATCTTCTCCAGAGACGAGAGACCTATCTTGCTATCTGAACTGTGCACACGCACATAAAATAACTTACAATATTTCCTTGTAAACTAATTACTAAACTGTCTTTAAATAAATAGATAACTTGTAGTAAAGGCAAACAACCCGCGTGACCTGTGATTTAGCACCTCACATTATTTATGGTCATCATAAAATACATATTTTAAAGTGGAAACACCACATAAATTGGCGACGAGAAAATTACTACTCAAGTTGTCTCTGTGCAGTTAGTAAAGTGAAACGACACTATTTACGCCAACAGTGACAGCAAGACGCCCGCTGAACAACTACTGTTTCGTAAATACTCATGAGTCAAACCGTTAAGGACGAGCCTTCATCTGGAGACGACTCACAACAAGAAGATGTGCCTTCTGACCCGGAAGTGAAACCGGAGGATACATCCTCAGCAGCAGAATCCAGTTCTACAGCAGGGACGAGCACAAAAACAAAACCGAAAAAGAAAACAAAATCAACTGATCAATCAAAGTCAGCTGATACATCACAACAAGAATCCACAGACGCCAAGGAAAAGACGAAACGCCCAAAACCAAACCCTAAACCGAAAACACCGAAACCAACTGGTCCAGTTTTCACGTTCCCAACCAGAATGACGACGATAGTAGGAACATTGCCACCATTCAATCCACTCAGTGACGATTTTGAAGATTGGATAGTGACCTTCAATGCATTCCTCAAGGCAAATGGACTTGATGTCAACACTGACGCTGACAGATGCCAAGCCATTTTTCTATCCAGCATAGGAATACAGAACTGTGCCCTTCTCAAGAACTTGGTAGCTCCTTCAACAGTTGAAGCATCCAAACTGAAGACGCTTCAGGACAAACTGGAAAATTACTACAAACCTGCACCTAAAGCATTGGCAGAACGCTATAAGTTTATGTGTCGTAAGCAAAATTCTAATGAAAATGCTACTCAATTTCTTGCAGAGTTACGAGCCTTAGCCCGAAAGTGCAAATTTGGAACAGATCTGGATGAACGCCTACGAGACCAATTTATTTTTGGTCTAATCAACAGCAGAGCACAACGGTCCATGTTCGAGAAGGATGACACATTGAAGCTAGAAGAAGCTCTCAAAGTTGCCACCTCCATGGAGCTCGCTGAAAAGGGAACAGAGATAATACGTGGAAATGGAGGAGCCCCTCCAAACGACGCAGCAGTGCATAAAACAGGATTCTTTAACAAAAATAGCAAGCAGAACAGGTCCCAAGGAAATAAATTCCAGTCTAAAATGCAACAGACTGGTAACAACAGCAAGCCACAGGCAGGACCATCCCCCAAAGGACAGCGTGGGAATGGAAATCGAAACAATACCGCCTCCACATCTAATTGTAAACGTTGTGGTTCCAGTAAGCACCGCACACACGAGTGCAAACATACGGATGTAGAGTGTTTTCACTGCCACAAGAAAGGACATTTTGCCAACGTGTGCCTCTCCAAACAGAAAGACAACAATAACACAGCCAACAGCATAACAGTCATTAGAAGCGTGAATAAAGTTAGTGAAAAAGGTGAAAAGTTTTTCATCACAGTGAATATTAACGGAACTCCACACGAAATGGAATTCGACACTGCATGTGAAGCCACCATTCTTTCATCGGAATTTTGGGAAGATAAGCTGATTCAGCATAAGCTCGTGCCATCATCACAACGCTTTAAACCACACACCGGTCCAATATTCCGGCCTTTAGGAAATCTACCAGCAACAGTAGAACTAAATGGAATGAAGATCAAGGTTGATCTACCAGTGGCTCCAGGAGATTCATTATTTGGACGAGATCTTATGGACAAGTTTGGCATTCCATTACGCAAGTTTCTTCAAGATTGGAAGTTATCCAGTAACAAAACAACAGCACAACAGCCATCGTCATCGTCCTCATCTGTGAATCAGACACAAAATGCCATGCAGTCCATCATGAAAGAATTTGCAGATGTTTTTGAAGCACCAAAGCCAGGTGACAAAATCAATGGTTACAAAGCAAACATCATTCTTAAAGACGACGCTACACCACGCTTTCTAAAAGCCCGTTCCCTGCCTTATTCAGTACGTGCCAAAGTTGATAAGGAATTACTGGAAATGGAACGAACAGGTGTCATAGAGAAAATTGACACTTCAGAATGGGCTTGTCCACTGGTAGTGGTACCCAAACCTAACGGAAGAGTCAGGATTACTGGAGATTTTAAGCAAGTCAACGAGCAACTACACATCACGCAATACCCGATTGCGTCTCCAGACGACATTTATTCCAGCTTGCACGATTGCAATCAATTTAGTAAACTTGATGGTGTAAACGCTTATCACCAGATGGAACTTGAGGAAAAATGCAAAAAGTTCCTTGTAATTAATACACACCGAGGACTATACCGATACAACGTATTACCACAGGGTATAGCATCCTCTCCGGCTATTTTTCAAGAATTTATGGACAAGATGCTCCAGAAAATTCCAGAAGCCAAGGCCTACATTGACGACGCTCTTCTTGCCACAATGACACCAGAGCAACACATTGCAGTTTTAAGGAAAGTACTCCTACAGATGCGTAAGTTCAATTTCAAATTGAGCAAAGATAAATGTGAGTTGGCAAAGGAGAAAGTTATATTTTCGGGTCATGAACTAACTGCTGAGGGAATTTCTCCAAACAAAGAGAAAGTTCAAGCAATTACGAGTATTCCAGAGCCCAAGGACGTATCAGACATTCGCAGCTTCATGGGTCTTGTGAATTTTTATGGAAAATTCATTCCTGAACTCTCCAGCATTAGTGATCCTATTTACAACCTGACCAGGCAAGACGTGCCCTGGAAATGGAGTAAAGATTGCCAGCAGGCATTTAACGAAATCAAACGACTACTCACTACAGCACCAACATTGGCACATTTTGACCCGAAGCTTCCCATCGGTATTTCCGCTGACGCTTCCGCTGTAGGAGCCGGAATAATTTTATTCCACAAGTATGCAGATGGAAGTGAACGACCCATCTCTTATGCAGCAAAAACCTTCTCTGACACGGAACGACGATATTCACAAATAGAGAAGGAGGGATTGGCTATAATATTTGGAATTGACAAATATTATAAGTATCTGTGTGGACGGAAGTTTCTACTTGTGACGGATCACCGCCCACTCTTGAAGATATTTGGGCCTAAGACGAATCTACCTGTTTATGTAGCCACACGACTTCACCACTGGAGTCTATATCTACAACAGTTCACATACGACATTGTATACCGGAAGTCAGCAGACCATGGTAACGCCGACGCCCTGTCAAGAATCCCTACTCACAACACTACAGCTATGAAACAAGACGACGTTTCAGTTATCAGACAGATAACAGAGGATTTGTGTGATGTGCTGCCCATCACCCCAAAGAAGATTAAATACGCAACAGCAAGAGATGTTATACTTTCTAAAGTAAAACATTACATCTCCAACGGCTGGCCTAACAGTTTACCAGAAAAAGAAAAGGATCAGTTACAACAGTTCTTCATACGAAAAGAGGAACTTTCTATTTTGAATGACATAATATTATGGGGTATACGTGTTGTTATTCCAGGTACTTTACGCAAGCAGATTCTGGAAGAGCTCCATAATATGCACACTGGGATTGTTAAAATGAAAGCTATTGCCCGAATACACGTTTGGTGGCCTGGACTCGATAAGGATATCGAAGAGGTTTGCAAGAAATGCTTGCCTTGTCAGCAGAAGCAGCCGAGTCCTGCATCAGCACCACTACACCCATGGCAATTCCCGGAACAACCGTGGCAACGACTCCACATTGACCTTGCTGGGCCGTTTCTCAACAAGATGTGGCTCATAGTGATTGATGCTCACTCTAAATGGCCTGAGGTATTCCAGATGAGCAACACGACGTCTTCAGCAGTTATCCAGAAACTGGAAGAAGCATTCTCTAGACATGGAATCCCTGAGCAGTTGGTATCAGACAACGGCAGACAATTCGTTTCTGATGAATTTGAAAACTATTGCAAGGTTCTTAACATGAAACACAGTTTGTCTAGTTGTTATCACCCTAGGTCGAATGGTGAAGCAGAGAGGTTCATTCGTACGTTCAAAGAAAAGATGTCCTCAAGTGAGCTTCCCATTCACAAACGACTTTTGCAGTTTCTCTTCCGCTACAGGACGACCCCACACAGCACAACTGGCGTGACTCCTGCTGAGCTTTTACTAGGAAGAAAACTTCGAACACTATTATCACTGGTTCATCCTAGTGTCCCAACGACAGTGCGCAATGCTCAAGCTAACCAAGAAGTTGGCTACAACAAGAGAACCAAACAGAGGGAGTTCTCTCCTGGACAGGAAGTCTGGGTAAAAACATTTTCCAAAAACGACGACAAATGGACACTTGGAAAGGTCATAGCGCGATGGGGACCAGTGACCTATCTGATTGATGTTGGTGGACGACAAATGAAGCGCCACGTGGATCAAATACGCCTAGCCCACAATACAACACCATCATCCTCCTCGGGGATCATTCCGGAGACGACCGACGCTACTGACGCTCGGTGCGGTTTGGAATGAGCCGAGAACAACGCCTCTTCTCAGTATGTCAAAGGACTAAGAGGGAGGAAAATGTAGTATATTTGCCATAACGACTTTATCTCAATGTGCCCCAGTGACGACTAGACGACATCTATCAACACAGAGTTGACCAAAAGCCATACTATGCCCTGAGCATGCTTCAGTCAACTCACACAGACATCTTCTCCAGAGACGAGAGACCTATCTTGCTATCTGAACTGTGCACACGCACATAAAATAACTTACAATATTTCCTTGTAAACTAATTACTAAACTGTCTTTAAATAAATAGATAACTTGTAGTAAAGGCAAACAACCCGCGTGACCTGTGATTTAGCACCTCACATTATTTATGGTCATCATAAAATACATATTTTAAAGTGGAAACACCACATATATCGAGCTAGTATTTTGAGTTTAAAATTATAAAGTCTATTAAAAATAAATAGCTTTTTTACAACACTACTTTTGTGTAATTGCTTTTTGTGAGGTTTAAAAGAGGAAACTCTATTTCTGTAACTGGAATGTTAATCAATGTGAGCTATCACAATAAAATATACTATATATGCTAGGAACGGCCGGCGGCTCTATAAATATCGGCCCTTTGGGCACCCGGATGAAAAAACTTCTCTTACTCTCCTTCTTCAGTTGTGCGAAATATGCTTGCCCGCATCAATATGATTTAAAGGTGCGTCAAACTATATGAATTATCAGACAGTATTTGTTTTTGTAATTCCCAGTATGCGTATGATTCAAGCTTAAACATTTTGGAAATCTACATAGAGCTTTTTCCGGTACGATAAGAAATATTTTGTTTTATTTACCACAATACGCATATAAATATTTGTAACTAAGCAATACTAAGAAAGAATTTTGGGTTACACGTTTCTACATACTATCAATAATTTATCGAAGACCTGACTTCAAATATCTCATTTTGTTAAGCAGTGATAAACAACGGAGGTCAACGAGAGACCTTTTTGAGACAAAGAGCCAGAGCGAGATTTTGAGATTGAGGCTTTGGCCAGTTACATGTGACGTGAGCTCGATAAAAATACAGAGAAATAATGCTAAGCATATTGGAAAAGCAAGGAGAGTAGGCAAATAGCAGGAGCCAAACTAAACACTTAGAACGAGAAGGGCTGAAAAGGAATGTCAAGTAAGATAATTGTTTTAAACTATTCAAAGAGATAAACTAATATCAAAAAGTGCATAATGGATTGATTGAATATCTATTTTGTGTGTGGTCATCATCGTAATTTTCATTCCTTATTTAAACCAGTGCAGTGACATGATCCTGAACTCTTCAAGAGTAACACATTGCTTTATGCTATTGGAAGATTGAAACTAAAGCTCTAAGGTCATCGTATATTGCAAGGGATGTACATAATATTCCGTCCTTTTGTAATTCGGGTGGTTGTGTGACAGGGCATGTTGTAGTCGGGGAGTATGCAATTGTCTGTGGACATGTACCAGTCCGTTGTTAAATGCAGAGAGCACAATTTCTTATTCAAAATAACATGATCCAATAAGGCGTACTTTATTTTTCCTAAAATTATATGTTTTGAATAGGAAATTTACAAATCTCACGTCACAATACATAGCAACAAGAGCATCTAAATTACTACAGTAATATAGACGTGTTGGTTTGAAGGTTTCTTGTTTTGTAGACCAACGACAATTTTAAACTATCTGTAGAAGCAAAAATATTAATATTATAAAAGTCGGTATTTATCGATTTTAGCTTTAGCTTACGCGTTCAGAGTTGTTTTGATCTGAGGTATTTTTGCACACCCGGATACATAAGTAAAACCAGCTCGTATTTTAACACATATATACATATTTACACTTTTGTACTTTTTACAGGCTTTACTGCTACTTTTGGATGCCAAAAACAGGAAATACTAAATTGATACTATATTAGTAATGCAAAAGGTAGTGTATGGTATATTTACTTTCGTGTGAGATAGAAATACTTGGAATTGAATAGTTTTCTAAATAACATGGCAACGTTTGCAGTGGTAACATATACAGTATGCTTCCTAAATTTATTTTTGCTCCCATATCTGTTCAAACACTTAGCCAACATAGATACACCGTGTAGGTTTGGATTTACGTTTTTCTGACTGTAAACGAGTCGCTAGTATTAATTTTTAAAACCTACAATGCATATAATAAAACTTCTTCTTAGCATTATCCTGGCTCAACACTACACTAAGTCAGGTGCCGTGAATCTTGCAAAATATTTGGATGCATACGACACCCCGGTTGTATACACACACCGCAACATATCGATTAATGGCTTTACCACAACTAATGAAGGACTACAACAAGTTATACTGTTGGAAAGTTATCAAGCTCAACTTCTTAAAGTGTTCTCTCGATACTCCAAACAAACAAATGTGGTTGTCGTATCCAACGTCTCGTTGTCATGGGTCCTATACCTACTGGCAAAACTCAAAACCCTCCGAGGACTTCTGCAAAAAACCGAGACACTTGTGCTTATTTTATCTTCGTTGGCTCAAAGCAATATCCCAAACAAAGGCATTACTAAATTGTTTCTACAATATCCTGCACTAATGGTGCACGTACGGATTGGCGCAACGCAAAGTGATATACAATTTTCAATTCTCTGCAGAGACTACTGTTCAAACGAATATGAGTCCAGGAAATTCATTAAAGTAAACATGCTAAACACCAGCATTTTCGACTTGCACAAGCAATATTTTAGGATTGGAAATAAGGGACAAATTTATGGTTTTCGCGGCGTGCACTATTTTGTACTCGAAAAAACCCAGTCAAATGACTACTTTTGTGAGCAAGCGTATTACCCAAAAAACGTCCGTCCGTCCATTTGTAAATAATTACTGCTGGTCAAATGGAATGTTGGCTACGCAAATTTCGCAAACTCACAATATCTCTATATCAGTTTCAGAAAAATACCCATTTATTCTAAGTAATGCCTATGTAGAAGAATTTAATAAACTTGGAGGTTTTCCAGGTTTTTATTATCGATACAAGTCAGGTTACATTTATATATACTGTACAAACTTCAATGCAAAGTTGAATACTTTGGGTAAACCAAGTGAGCACGTGTGGACGGAGACGCTTTCAAATGATTTTAGGTATACAATTGCCATCTTCTGGATAACATGTACAGTCTGGTTAATTTGCATATCTGAAAGTAACCCAATTGGTACAAATAACTGGTACGCCAGATTGGTGATATTAGTGAGCAACTTTGTAAATTCGTTTCAGTACCTGAGTCGAGGCGCTCTGTCGATTCGAAAAGGAATGCAATTTTTTAACGTTGCACTTGTAATTGCTGGCATGTTTGGTTGTACTCGCTACGAAAACGAAATCACAAGCCTTACAATGGTAGAAAGTAAGCCATCTTGGTATAGCACGTTGGAAGCACTATTGTTGGATGACTGGAAATTGGACGCTTCTGAACGTCGGTTTGTGAACCAAACAAAGGATTTGTGCCGGAAGACACCCAACGTGTGCATCAATGCAGAAACAAATCTTCATAGTTATTTTGCAAAACGGGTGACATTTCCTAGGCACAGTCACAATAAGGAGTATGAATTATGGTGGCATAACCATTTTTTCAAGAAAGATATAAGCATTACTATTGAATGCTTTCATGCACTTCAAGAAATGGATACAATGGAGCGATATTTTTTAGCTCGTACTATAAATCAACATTGGCTGATACAAACTGCTACCAGGTTACATGAAGCAAATTTGCCAAACTTTTGGGATAACACAGGTTTTCATGCATGGAAGCAAGCACACAAATTGGATTCAGGAAGTGGAGATAAAACACCAGATATTATAACGTTTCACAAGCTAGTTCCTGTCCTTTACACAATTATGGGTTTGGTAATATTTTCAACTGGAATGTTTTGGTTGGAACTGCTCTCAGTGAAATATAAATTTCACATAGACTTGCAAGAAGAACATGCTAATGAGAATCTTCTGATTAGGATGGTTAATAATATAGTCAACGCGCTAGTTTTGTTGTACAGTAATGTCGTTGGTTACGTTGTCAACTATCTTAAACAACGCGTTACCACCACTCCTGTACAAAAGTTTTAGATATTTGCTGTTTTACAACTTGATGTTGGAAATTGATTTAGCTTGTGCATTATTGTTAAGGACTTAAACAATGCATTATGTTCGAAAGGCGAATGTGCTTACTGAAATTTGCATGCTAAATTACAAAGTGCTCAAAAATACTTCTTTGAACTTGTAATTATATTCTAGTAAGAAAATTAGAATCTGTAGGCACTGAATTGTAGTTAGGTACTATGTAGTGTGTAAGGTTATGAAATGACATATTCACATAAAGTCAAATGATCTTTGAACATTGCAAACAGGTATTATATTATATGTAAAAATATGTACACAATAATTATGGAAGTTAAAATTCTATATTCATGATACGAACTAGTTTTATTGTGAAACTAATAAACATTTGTTAAACTCTGGATATTTGGTTGTGTCTACATAATCTTATTAAATTTAAAGTTGATAATATTTTAGACATGATATTCTATTATACATTATATTATGTAATTCACCAGTTGGAAAAATACTGTAAAACACAATAAAAATTACTAAAGAAAGACGAAGCACGCGGTTTCTTCAGAACAGTGATTGTTCAACAATGTGTGCATTTTTTGTTAAATTGGGAATACATTAAGCTTACTAATAATACACACCCTACAAGATCCTTGTCGTACTTATTGGTTGACTTAGTACTATTGTGTTTAGGTTTTGAGACTTTACTGCACTTATGCACAAATGAAACCCTCATATGCAATGGCACTAAATTTTTGCCTTCCGTGTGTTTGGTTTCATGTGCTCATATTATTTTCAATTTTAGTTGAAATTGCAAAAGTGGACTCTGCGACAAATCATTATTTTTGGAACATTTTTTGTTTAAAACTAAGAGATTAAAATTAACATGTAGATTACATTTGGGAAAGCTATTCTTACTTTATGTACATTGTATTTACTGGCACCTGTCAGGTACCCTTTACAATCACTTAAAACAAATTAAATCCACACGAGTACAAATATAAACCTACTATCTAATTTTATTAATTGACAAACCGTCTGCTGCCACAATAGAAATAATCGATAAATTATTCACCAGCTATTGAACAAACACCAGGCAACTATTTTAAACAAAGCATATATTATTCTAGTTTCCCTATATTCCTATGTGACGTGTATTAGTCCAAGAAAGGAAATCGATAATTATCCTAGACATTATCGGGCTTAAAATATGTTTGTTCTGTTTGAAGCAAGCTAATGGTAGCATACGTTGATAATCGTATTTGAATTAAAATATTTAACGATATTGTAATTTCAAATGGAGAAACAACAAGTGAGCTTATTTGGGTTTGTATTTTTAAGTTTCTGGGTTTTAGTATGTGCAGAAAATTCACCAGTGGTTAAAAATTTGAACAATATGTTATTACCTTTTTTCAAGCGAAACTGTTTTGCAGCAGTAACAAATTACCAGTCTACAAACTTGTTATCATTGGATTATCCAATACTTTTGTGGGGTTTAATTTATCCACCAGGTACTAAATTTCCACCAGCTCCCTGGAAACCGTGCCAGTCAATATATCATCTTGGTCGCACTCGTGGAGGTTATTGTTTCGTATTGCATCATCGCGCATTTATACACCGCATTAAGCCATGGAACTGCGTTGTAGAGCTGTCTTTGTATCCACACTTTATTCGCCGAAAAAACGGTTTTGTAAACGCACAGAGATCATTTTCATATTCAGGTTACACCGATTTTTTGCATGACCGGTATATGTTGGGATCCTCTTTTCCAAGTACGGCATCAACAGTATATATTCTTCTGACAACTATTACGCTTCAACAAAATGACATAGCTATTATGCTTTGGACAGCTCTGAACATCCTTATACATAAACAAATAGCAAAAGAAAATTATGTTATACGAGAAATGTTTCTCGTTGCAATAGTACACGAACTCTCTGATACAAACTTTGTGGAGGTAACTAGCTTTGACATTCTACAGCTTTGTGCCAACAGCAAAACTACAACTCATCTGCCAAGATATCCCATGACGCTGCAGCAAAATTTTGAGAAATTTGCTGACCTTAGTACCGACCAAAGTTTTTACAAAATTTCACTGAATGGTTATGTATCTGAAATATTTTCCAACACTTTACGACAGCGTCCTGCACCCAAGTCGGCTAAACCTATGTCAAGTCGTGAAGCTTTTCAATTTCACTTAGCTAATGTGGGACTATCAGTAATGCAGAATACATCTAGTTGCGCAAAATATCCGTCTAAATATACAACCAAAAATACAAATATTTCAAGAAAGCACATCACTTATTTGTCCTTCTGGGATGTATATACAATTTCTCTTCATGTTGATATTCTGATAAACGAAGATACAAATGCGTACAGTGTAAGTGTTCCCAATTCACCGGAAAATCTTAAATTCATGTGTTGGAAACCGAGGGAAGGCGCCAATTTCCTTTAGATTCTATACAAATATATTTGACTGGTCAATTTGGTTATGCTTAATTATAGCCTGTGGAGCTATGGCGCAAGCATTACAAAAAGTAAGAAATGTAACATGCTTCAAAGTGCTTAGAAAAAAGTTTTTGTTGCATGTGTTGAAACCACTTCTAGAGCAGGGAGACCCATTTCCAGCACCGTGATCAACGTAAACACAGGGCAATTTTTGGTTGGCCCTTTTCTTCTTGTTTGTGTAGTTCTAAGTAATGCTTACAAAAACGTAAACGTATACAACATGATTGCTAATAGAAACCCAATCCCGTATGAAAGATTGGAAGAACTTGTTAGCTACTCATTTTTGATCCGCACAAGATTACCTTATTTGACTTATGACAACAATTATGATGACTTGAAATTGGATGACCATTTAGCTTATGTTCGCGGTATTAGAGGAGAATCTGAGTTATTAAAAATGGCCCACTGTAATGTCGATGAGTCTGACTTCTATAATAAATATTATTGGCGTGTATACACTGCAGAACAAAAATCTCTTCACAAAATCTGCAACATCTCAGGTATTGCTGATGTTTCTAAAACTTTGTTAGTCGAGATGGCAGAAACATACCTACCACTACGAGTAACAAATATTCAAGAAGCTGAAAGTGAAAACATTCATAGGGTGTTCACTTTATATTATTTGGAATAGCAAAATAGAGCTTTGACACTTTGGTTAATGATCAAAACAAAAGGAGCGCTAATTCTACCAAATTATTTAGTGGTTCAAAAAGCAATTGAATTGAAAAAAATGCTGTGCGGTATATTTCTATTGGAAAGGAGACTTACTCTGCACATTTTATGATGTTTTGGTTGGAAGGGTTGCTTTCAGGAAGACTGATTCAGAGAGTTAGGTCCATTAAGGAGGCTGGTATTTTTGAACAACTGTCAAACTTCGTGAATCAGAGTGCAGTGTACACAGTAAATGAAGTAGAACCTCCAGAAAAACCTAACATGAGTGGTAATGTACTTACAATATTTCTTTTATGGGGAAGTGGAATTGGTATTTCGCTACTTTTAGCCTTATCGTTAGCTTTGTACGAACGTTTGTCTGCACTTAGAAATGAATTCATGTTTTGGTTGAAAATTTCATCAAAATTTTTAAAATCACGGATAAGCAAAACACACGTCAAAACGTTTAGTGTAATGACAAACTCCACCAACTCCATTTTTTCAAAATGTAGAAATATGCTTAGAACACCAATATAAAATATAAGTAAATGTAACGCAATAACCCTGTAATCCTTACTGTACTCTGTGTTGCAAATTAAATCTTAGACTGTGGCACAAAATTAGATTCACATAGTTAAATGTAAAAAATTTAACATTTCTCGCACAAGTTCAAATTTCAAATAACTCCTACTGAACTTAAAATATGGGGGCGTTTACTGAAATAAAATATTGTACGGTATTAGAAATTGAATTGTTTACTATCATGAAACCATTTTGTTCTTTAAATCTTAAAAATAAACAATCTATAATAAAATTTATAAAAAACCTACCAATATACAATGCAGACACGTCTTGTTTATCCTATGCAATAAAACCCTGCAATCTAATTTCATCACCAACTCTACCTGTTTGCACTCATGTTTGTTTGCCAAACTACATTGGAGTGATAGAACACAAGGCTAAGTATTACTTTGCATAAAACATATAAACAGCCGAATATATGAAGTTTATTAATTTTTCCAATCGCCTTTTATATTTTGGAAATTTACGTCTTGATTATTTTATTGGATAAGAATTTTGTTTTCTTTATGCTATTTACATTATTTTCGAATCGTGTTTTGAATTTCACAATTCTGCAAAACGTTTCCTTAAAAAACATACAAATCTTTCTACTACGAATTAAACTGTTAAAAGCAAACCGCATACAAACGGTAACTCAGCGAAAGCATCAATCTAATTATTTAGTGTTTTATAAACGCCGATGGAATTGACAGATTGGCCAATATTTGTAATAACAAAAACAATGTTAGAAGTTACCCCAGCAGCAATATTGTGGCTTTCTACAAATGCGCTTGTAAATTTTCTAAAACATGCAGCACAAGTATACATGATTAAAGCATATTAGAACAGACAGTACTTTAAAAATATTTAACGAGCTAAGAAAAATTTACAAGTGCATATTTCCTATTGGCCTGGAGCGTATCTGGTATTCATAAAATGCTTCTCAAAACAATACTATCCTGGCCTTAGATCACTACAATTGATCAAGTAGCATGTTTAGTTGTATAAATATGATAATGGTTGTGATTAGTATAATTGTAGCTATGCGTTTAGAATGATTAGTATGCACCATTTAATACACGCTTTCCTTTGCCGTGTATATATATATATAATTTCCTTTACCATGTATCTACACAGATCAAATGAAAAACGTACTATAACGGTAAGACAGAATGATTCTTTAAACATGTAATAAATCATTTATAATTAGTTCAGAATCTTGCCTTAGGCCTGTTCTAATTTAACAATCTTAAAAACGTCGTCAACGATTCCGAATAATTTACCTTTAAAGTCAATTTCTCATTATGTTAAGTATTATGGAATAAGAAAGTATATTCAACAGCAACTTGCAGCAGAAATAAAATTTCTACTATTCAAACTCCATACTAAGGAGGACTTCTGCCGTATTCCTGAAGCAATAAACCATTCACATATTTAAAAGGATGTAATTACAAAAAAAGTATTGTTCAAGTACTTACGATCGGGTAAAATCTGTCAACTGCTCCATTGCCGTCTCTAATTGGTACAGCTTGGCCAACTTGAACAGCTCGATGGCATTGTTGCGGCTGCAAACGGTTATCAGATTGACGTTAAAAAATTGCAGTAACTTTGGCAAGTTATACTTTCCAGCGGCGTAAGCCACTTCCGTCACGTTAAGCTTCCAATTTTCATGGACGGCATCCGCATAGACAAAATGAAGTATAACTTTCATTACTTCAGATCCAATGTCTGTAATTTCCACTAAATTTTCAGTTGACTCTCTCATTTCGGTGGTAAACATTGCCAGAAAAACTGAGCTTCTAGCTATAATGTCACAGTAAGTTTACGCTATTCGTAATGGCTTCAAGCATATTTAAATTAAGTGACTTAATGAACATCAAACATTCAAGTTAAAAATACAGCTTACCTGCGAGAATTGCCTTGTGTGCCTCGAGAACTATGCCGTCTCGCATTTTTAGCTTTACATCGTACATCATGTTGTACTGAGGATCTATCAGCAGTGATTTCATTTGGTGAGCAATGTCGGTTGATTCCATGTCTTCCGGTGCATTTTGCCCGGCCTAATTTCCAATCTGTGTTTGAACAAAATCACAACGTGTAACAGAAAGTGTGATTTGTAACTCCGGAGTTTGCGAATGGTATTCGGTAATTGACGCTGGATTTTTGGAACTCTGCATATCATTGAGGTCAATTTGCTTTGCACCTATGTAGATTAAGTCTTCACAAGCAAGCAGTTCTCGAGTTTTCTCGGTAACAACAAAACTGTTCCCTGTAAAGAGTGAGGTTATAAATAAGTTAGGCAACTAATATAAGAAAAATTTGTGATGGAAAATCTCAGAATGATTTTACGTTTTATAAATGTTGGAATCATTTCGTCATGATAATCCATTGGATACCCCGGTTCTAATTTCGCCCTTAGTCCTACAATTAATTCAGCTGGGCCACTGATAAGCTCAACCCACAGCGAGTAATAGTGCATTGTAATTGCATCTCCATTTGATTGAAACTCTTTTTGGTTAGGTCGAAGGAAAAACCGTAGATTGGCGTTTCCAACATCAACGCAGCAACTACTTTGTAACACCAGAACTTTCTGATGCATTTTCCAGTTTTTCAGGTTCCAGACTTTAGTAACTGTGTTAGAGTCTTCAACCTAAAATGTCATTAAGAGAGTGATGTTAATATTGCTGTTATTAGAATTTTGAATATTTGATTATTTTTCAAACCTTTGCTAAGGTGTTTGGTTGCACTGAAGCCATCTTATAGGTTGCAGTATGTATTGGCTGCGTGATATGCCTGTTTTGTTGTTAAAAACTCGTTTTCATAAAATTATTTGATGATATAAAATAAAATTATAGTATCAGTGGATATATTTTATTAGATTAATAAACTTTTGTCACGCCTTATTTTTACTACAGTAAATTTGAATAAAGTAATTTGCTTAAAAATACGAATGCGCATTAAATTCTCTTATTCGACAGCTGGTATATTCAGCTAATGCAAAAGAAGTCAAACAGCTCTGCACAAATGAACTCACAGTTCTGCATTGAGAATTACAAAATCTTGCTGCGACACAAACCACTAATATAGTAACAAATGCACACGCCAGAAGAAAAGCTAAAGATTTTGTTCATTGAGTTCTTACAAATGTAGACTTGAAAATGATTTGTATGTGAAACAAGTTAAGGCAGAGTTCGTCATCATACATCAACGTAAAACTTCACTTTTTATATAAAGTGTCTTTTATATTTGAAGCTTGTGTCTGACGATACTTTATGTCTACATGGCCTAATAGTTGCTTCAGAAAGAAAATTTTCCTACGTATTTATATTTAATGTACCAGAGCAAAGACATGGTTTTTAACTAATGTTGCTAAGGCATTAAAATCAACATTTCATGCTTAGGCAAATCTTTATCTTGCTTTGTCTATACTTATGTTGAGAAATGATACTCAAATAATTTAAGAATTACACACAATATTCAGTTATAATAGCATGACGCGTAATTACAATGTTGTGCGCTTGTATCTCTGACACTCAGATTTTGGACTTTGATCTCTATATATGCACATTCGACAGAACATCAAGAGAAGACACAGAGGACAACATTATACATAGCCGCACATTTATTCATGTCGGTCATGGTTCATAGATACGTTGTAATTCACATATTTACATAAAGTGTTCCTAAATGCACATTAATAAAACATTCCATTCAGCTGCATGCTATGGCAGCAAAAGCAATACAAGAGGTAATGTGAATCATTGTGCTAACAGCAGATTCTACATACAGTCTGTGTCAATTGAAAGGGGCCAAAACAAAAAAGTTGAATAACTTTTTCTGAAGTCTATCGTTTGGTCTGATTTTACTACACATAGGTCCTGATACTATTCCAACTATTATCACAAAGTTTCATGAAAATCGTACATGCTATAGCAAAAGTAGGAAAAAATTTGAAAAATCTGAAAAAATCAAGTGTCTCAAAACCAAGGGGCCACCATAAGGTATTATAAGTAATTGGTGCCGTACACACTTGGAATCAATTTTGTGTGAGTGGAATCAGGAAATGAAGGTTACTAGACAAGTTTATGATTCCTCACAGCGGAATAAACAAGCTTAGGAAAACCCATATTTTCATATATAACTTTCGTGCATAATTTGTGACAATATCTCCCTCTAATATCCCAGATCCATTACCCAAAGTCGCCACATATGGTTCTAGCTACTTCAACATAATCTTTTTGTGTTCAAACGGTGTGTATTATAGCAATTTGAAACTTATTTGGACTAAGTTGTAGATATAGAACTGATAATTCCTTACTACTATTTGTCACTCAGGAAGATTTGGCTTCATTATATACATAAATTGTGAGCAATAGTGATTGTAAAGAATGGGCCTATTCCTAACTACTATTAGTGCAGGCCTTTGCTTATCTGACTGCGTTATTTTTAAAGATTCCGTCTGTTCGATCACAGGATTGACGGTTATGTGGCTATCCACAGTGATTATGATGGTGCTTTGCACTACTGAGTCTAATTTCCCTAAAAATTCTCTATTTTATGGGCAAATAATTGTTCAGCAAGCTACACCGTTTCTTTGTAGTTTTTCAGCAAACTAATTAACTTTATTTCTCATTAAAGTTACAAATAATGTCAAGGGAATTAGCGAAACAATTTCCACTTGACCAACTCTACTTTTCTTAAACTTATGCTGCACGCAGGCAGAATTCTATCGACTACTACTTAGACCGAAAAAATGAACAACTGCAAAAGTGAAAAGCTCCACGCACGGAGCACAAAAATTACAAGACAGGAAAATAGGCCAACGGCCAAACATTTTACAATTACACGCGAACAGGGAATGTGCTGGCATGCAATAGGCAGAAACAAACTACCGGGAATTACATCTTGGCACCGCATGGTACTCTCAGCCACATTCCTTTGTTCACGCACACACACACAAGCGTCATTTCTTACAGTGATATTTTAAAAGCAAACTTGACTTCCAAATCATAACTAATGTTCA
Source organism: Entomobrya proxima (assembly GCA_029691765.1). Lineage (NCBI taxonomy): Eukaryota > Metazoa > Arthropoda > Collembola > Entomobryomorpha > Entomobryidae > Entomobrya > Entomobrya proxima. Next base: position 43,525,318 of record CM056169.1, on the reverse strand, counting down.
AAGTTGGTAGAAAATCGTGCTTATACGCCAAAATCGGCAAAGCAGTATATTCCTATACTTATACTTCAGGTCACTCCCATAGTAACATACGGACACCGGGTTTCTTTACGTGATATAACAACATTTCTTTGTGACGCTGACGTCAAATATATTTATCTAATGTGTAATTTAGTTAAATATGAGCACACTGATAAACATCTTGTCTCATTTGATCTTCATTATATATGCTCTGGTAGTCTACGGGTGCCGAAGAGGCTTCGGTCAATTGACAAGCTTAAACAAAGTTAAATATAGTCATGTTACTGAGAAAAATTAGTAAGTTATTGCACCTAAACTACTATAGAACAAAGACAACTTGCTGTTAAACTTGACACAGCATAAAACGCGACAGCACAATTCGAAATTTGGAAGTTTTTTAATGATAGAATTAAAGTTTCATTACATTACGTAACCATGAACACTTACTCTACCTAACTTATAGCATATGGCTTCAAAGAAAGTGCATTTTTAGGATAATAAGGATAATCAGTACATCAAATTGAAGTAGCTAGAACCATACGTGGCGAGTTTGGGTAATGGTTCTGGGTCTTCACAGGGAGATTTTGTCACAAATTATGCACGAAAGTTATATATGAAAATATGGGTTTTCCTAAGCTTGTTTATTCCGCTGTGAGGAATCATAAACTTGTCTAGTAACCTTCATTTCCTGATTCCACTCACACAAAATTGATTCTAAGTGTGTACGGCACCAATATGGTGGCCCCTTGGTTTTGAGACACTTGATTTTTTCAGATTTTTCAAATTTTTTCCTACTTTTGCTATAGCATGTACGATTTTCATGAAACTTTGTGATAATAGTTGGAATAGTATCAGGACCTATGTGTAGTAAAATCAGACCAAACGATAGACTTCAGAAAAAGTTATTCAACTTTTTTGTTTTGGCCCCTTTCAATTGACACAGACTGTAGGTATATCATGCAAAAACGTTTTCTGAATTCCACACGTTTACGTATACATTCAGGTTGACGTTTTAATACTATTTTGGGCCGATTGCTACAAGGAACATGCTTATAGTATCGACAAGTTAGATACAATGTTAGAATATTTATATAAAGACAAATCAGTTGTGACGAAAATAAATACAATTGTAAGCATTATGTTCAGGTGACGCTAACATATTAATGATGCTAAGATAGTGGAGAATTTCTGGATAATCACCTAAACTTGAAACAAAATGTAGGAAGTATTCCTGCTAGGAAAACACTACGGACTGATTGAAAAGGAGTTGAACGGTCTATTTAAACTAGTTATATTTGAAAACCATCAACGGCTGGAGGAACACCTATGCATTTGCAAGACGTACATGAATCTGGAAACGCCTTCCAAATACATTCGGAAATATCACACCTAACAAATTGTCAAGAAGTTGAAACTCAGCATGACCCCACTGGAAACACTCTGGAATGTAAGATAATTTCTGATTGACAAACAGTTAAAGGTGTAACGTGCACTCTTCATTGCACTCATCTAAAAGTCAATTATTTTGCGCTAGTTATTTGGTCGTTTGTTTCATATCAATAATATGAACACCAGAACGATTCCAAAATTAGACATGAAATAAAAGTTTGGGAATATTTTAACGAAAGTTTTAGATAAGATTTATTAAAATCCAACCCAACGTTTTGATTAAATCTTAAGTCCTCATCAGGGAAATTTCAAACTTTCATGATTTAAAAAATACGAGAAAACATGTCAGGCATAATAATTATGTAGTTGTATCATTTCATTTAGCAGTAAATCCAATGTCCACTGTCGTTATACACTTGTCTTGTGATTTTTTGTCATAAGGAATAATTTGTATATTTTGTTCAGCACGGAATAATTGTTATAGTAAAGTATAGTCGGAATAATTGTTGAAGCTGTCACAACGCGAAGCCTGTAATTGTCTTGAATTTTCTAAAATATTTAGACGGAATCAAGAGAATTGTTATTCATGTTTTCAAAAGTTTCAAGCACATAATTTTCGGCTCTTAGGAAAGCTTTAAGTTTTGGAACGTCCATATCTTCACACACTGAAACATATCTTGAAACACATTGGTGGTATATTTTTACATAGAGGCAAAATATATTATTCAGAAGTATGTAATTTGTTTAATAAACAGGCCTGCTTATTCAACTGTGAACGAGCTTTTTATTTATAAGTATCAATCTACACTTGAAGTATTTCCAACTATGTATCTTGTCAAGTCAAACTATAGCTTTTGGTTTGTTATATTGACAAAACCGGCAGCCAAATTACTATTAAAAGAGTTTTTAAAATTTGAAGTTTCAGGTCAAAATATTGTTTCTGTAAACAGTTTTGAGGTTTTGAAATTCACACGTTGAACGAGTAAATGGCGCGCAAGCACGTTTTGTCTGAATTGTAGGAACTTACTTTGCAAAATTGATCATTGAAATGCAACTTAGGTGTCAATAAAAAGGTAGAACGTTGGAAAATTGTATTGTATTAACCTTTCAGTGTCTCTTGTACTGTTATATTCTTCAAGTTATTACGAGACTATAGTAGTCCTTAACGAAAATAGAACTTTTCCCACTAAACTACAGAACATGCACTGAATGATACATCACTATTCCACCAAATAATAGAGCTACCTACCTTTGAATCCCTACGTATATATGTTTAACTAGTGGCGTAAGTGTTGGTATTGCTAATTTATGAAATACGCAATGCAGATAATAAAACTCTTTCTTAGCATAGTCCTGGCTCAGCACTACACTAACAAATCAGTTGCCGTGAATCTTGCAAAATATTTGGATGCATACGACAACCCGGTTGTATATACACACGGCAACATATCCGTAAATGGCTTAATCACCATTTCGGTAGGACTTCAACAAGTTATACTGTTGGAAAGTGATCACTCTCAACTTCTCCCAGTATTCTCCCGATACTCCAAACACACAAATGTGGTTGTCATATCCGAAGTCTCGTTGTTGTACAAGGCGGAATACCTACAGGCAAAACTCAAAACTCTGCGGAAACTTCTTCAAAAAACAGAGACCCTAGTGCTTATCCTATCTTTGACGGCTCAAAGCAATTTGCCGAATTCTAAAACCATTCAAGAATTTCTACAATATCCTGCACTAATGTTGCACGTCTGGATTAACGAAACGCAAAATGACACACTATTTTCAGTTCTCTGCAGAGACTACTGCACAAACGAAAATGAGGCCAGAAAACCCATTAGCGTGTACATGCTAAACACTAGCATTTTCGACATGCACAAGCAATACTTTAGGATTGGAAATATCGGACAAATTTATGGATTTATCGGCGTATACAAATTTGTAGTCGAAAAAACCCAGTCAAATGACTACTTTTGTGAGCAAGCTTATTACCCACAAAACGTCCGTTGGTTATCTTTAAATGATTCCTGCTGGTCAAATGGAATGTTAGCTACCCAAATTTCGCAAACTCACAATATCTCTTTATCAGATTCACAAACTTACCCATCCATTATCAGTAATGCCTATGTAGAACACTTCTACACACCCGGAAGTTTTCCCGGTTTTCAGTATCGATACAAATCAGGTTTCATTTATATATACTGTACAAAATTCGATACTTTTGGTAAACCAAGTAACCACGTGTGGACGGAGACTCTTTCAAATGATTTTAGGTATACGATTGCCTCTTTCTGGATAATATGTACTGTTTGGTTAATTTGTATATCTGAAAGTCTCCCAATTGGTATAAACAACTGGTACTCAAGACTGGAGATCTTGGTGAGCAACTTCGTAAATTCGTTTCTGTACCTCAGTCGAGGCGCTTTGTCGACTCAAAAAGAATTGCAATTTTTCAACGTTGCTCTTGTAATTGCTGGCATGTTTGGTTGCATTCGTTACGAAAACGAAATCACAAGTCTTACAATTGTAGAAAGTAAGCCATCCTCGTATAGCACATTGGAGGCATTATTGTTGGATGGCTGGAAAGTGGACACTTCTGAATTTGGACTTATGAGCGAAACAAAGGCTTTGTGTCGCAAGAAACCCAACGTGTGTATCAATGCAAAAAATAATGTTTCTAGTTATTTTGCAAAACGGGTGACGTTTCCTAGGCACAGTCACTATATAGAGTATGAAGTATGGTGGCATGCCCACCATTTCAAGAAAAAAATAAGCGTTACTATTGAGTGCTTCCATGCACTTCAAGAAATGTATACAAGCGAGCGATATTTTTTAGCCCGTACAATAAATCAACATTGGCTGATACAAACTGCTACCAGGTTACATGAAGCAAATTTGCCAAACTTTTGGGATAACACAGGTTTTCATGCATGGAAACAAGCACAGAAACTGGATTCAGGAAGTGGAGATAAAACACCAGATATCATAAATTTTTACAAACTAATTCCTGTATTTTTCACTATCATTGGTTTGGCAATATTTTCAACTGGGATGATTTTGTTGGAACTGCTCTCAGTGAAATGTAGGTTTCACATAGACTTGCAGGAAGAACATGCTAATGAGATACTTCTGATTAGGATGGTGAATAGTATAATTAACGCGCTAGTTTTGTTATACAGTAAGATCGCTGGTTACGTTGCCAGCTATCTTAAACAACGCGTTACCACCACTACTGTACAAAAGTTTTAGGTATTGACAACTTGATGTTGGGCAACTTGGAAATTGCTTTAGTTTGTCTTGTATTGTTGAGGACTTAAACTATGCACTATATTCAAAAGACTAAAGTATTTAATGAAATTTGCATGCTAAATTACAAAGTAATTATATATACTTGAATGATTGAATAAATATAGGTTTAATTGATAAACTACTCGAATATACTTCATATATACTTAGATCGTGTAATTAGAATAGAAATAGAAATAAGAATCTGTAATTTATTGTGGTTAGACACTATGTAGTTTGTAAAGTTATGTAATGACATAATCACATGAAGTCAAATGATGTTTGCGCAATACAAACAGGTATTACAATATATGTAGGAATGCGTACACAATAATTATCCAAATGGAAGTTCTATATTCGGGCTACGAACTAATTGTATAGTAAAACTAATAAACAAATGTTAAAATCTAGATATTTGTTTGCGTCTACAAAATCTTGTTAAATTGAAAGTTAAGAATATTTTAGACTTTATATTCTATTATACATCATTATATTGTGCGATTCACCAGTTGCCAAAATAACATAAAAATTACTAAAGATAACCGATTTCTCTAAATTCTGTCCTACTCCAGTAAAGCACTAACACCACCATTCTCCATGCTTTGATCACATGCCAACAATGGAGTAGATGAAAGCTCTTTCAGTATAATCATATCCTTTCAAAAAACAGTCTCCAACAACAAAAGTCGTTTGCTTGATGTTGCAGGTACTTTTGGTACCTTTCCAAACTAATTGCATATCAGCAATGTCGGAACTTTGCATTTTTCCTTTGTGCCAATTAGTAAAATTCGAGAACAATGGGATTCCAGGAAAATTTTTTGAACGAATGAAAAGCAAGCAGGAAAAGAGAAAGTTAACACGTATCATGCCAAATTCAAAAATCGTTAGCCAGAAGTAAGTAAAAAGTTTACTTAATAAGAGTATGTGGAAAGCGTTTTATGTACATAATGAAACCAAAGAAATAAACACATATAGTCCTATTGGATTTTCTGAATGATAGTGCTTGGGGTTTGGCTGTTTACGAAATGTATAAATTACTAAATTAGCACATGGATTTTGTGCACAGGTAAATGCCCTTTAAGTGTTTTCAATTCTAAATTCTAAGAAATGCTACTTATGTTCTACTAGTTTTAAACACACCTGCCTTGCAATTTTTACAGTTTTTCTTAGCAATATTTACAACTGGAAAGTATAATAATTAGCTATAGTTAACCATTAATGTTTTATATCTTCAGTCTGTTTCAATAAACAAGAAGCAAATAACTGTCATTTGCACTGCTTTAGACGTACGTTTTATACATTATTGTCCCACGTTATGCACCTAATTGCAAACATAATCATTGTTACTATCAGTGCCAGCTATTTGCAAAATGTACGTTTACCTTGCTCATCAGGTTATCTTGTTGGCTTACATATTTTTTAGTATTTCATTTTAAATCTAATATCCTTTGCAATGTGTCTACGCAGATTAAATTTAAAATACATTTTAACGATGAGAAGGAATGATTTTTAAACACATAATGTATTCTAATAATCAATTATGATTCATGCCTTACACCAATTCTAATTAAACAATGGTAAAAACCATAAACTAACCTTAAAAATAAATTTCTCATTTTGTTGAGTAAGGCATATGGAAGTACATGCAACAGCAATTTGCAACAGATGCAACACATTTACCACTATTCAAACTCCATGCCAAGAAGAACTTCTGCCGTATTCCTGAAACATTAAAACCATTCACCCTTTAAGAAATGTTATAACTACAAACAATTTTAATTTGCTTTGCAAGTACTTACGATCGCGTAAACTCTGTCAACTGTTCCATTGCAGCCTCTAATCGGTACAGCTTGGCCAACTTGAACAGCTCTATGGCATTGTTGCGGCTGCAAACGGTTATCAGGTTCACGTTAAAAAAGTGCAGTAACTTTGGCAAGTTATACTTTCCAGCCGCGTAAACCACTTCCGTCACATTAAGCCTCCAATTTTCATGGACGGCATCCGCATACACAAAATGTAGTATCACTTTCATCGCCTCAGAACCGATGTCTGAAATTTCCACTAGATGTTCAGTCGACTCCCTCATTTCGGTGGTAAACATTGCCAGAAAAACCGAGCTTCTAGCTATAATGTCACAGTAAGTTTGCGTTATTCTTAATGGCTTCAAACACACTTAATAAACATAACATATTCAAGTTAGAAATACAACTTACCTGCAAGAATTGCCTTGTGTGCCTCGAGAACTATGCCGTCTCGCATTTTTAGCTTTACGTCGTACATCATGTTGTACTGAGGATCTATCAGCAGTGATTTCATTTGGTGAGCAATGTTGGTTGATTCCATGTCATCCGGTGCCGTTTTTCCACGGCCTTGATTTCCAATCTGAGTTTGAACTAAATCACAACGTGTGACCGAAAGTGTAATTGTCAACTCTGGAGTATGCGAATGGTATTTGGTAATTGACGCTGGATTTTCGAAACACTGCATATTATTGAGGTCAATGTGATTTCCGCCCATGTAAATCAAATTTTCGCAAGCAAGCAGTTGTCGTGTTTTCTCGGTAACAACAAAACTGCCCCCTGCAAAACATAATGTTATAAATAAATCTGGGTACTAATATAAGAAATATTTTAGTGGAGAAAATAGAATAAGAATTAGAATATTTATACGTTTTATAGAAGCTCCAATCATTTCGTCATTGTAATCCCATGGGTAAACCGGTTTCAGGTTTGTCTTTAATCCTACAATTAATTCAGCTGGGCCACTGATGAGCTCAACCCACAGCGAGTAATAGTTCATTGTAATTGCATCTCCATTTGATTGAAACTCCTTTTTGTTTGGTCGAAGGAAAAACCGAACATTGGCGTTTCCAATGTCAACATAGCAACTACTTTGTAGTGCCAGGACATTGTGAAACTCTTTCCAGTTTTTCAGGTTCCAGATTTTAGTAACAGTGTTAGAGTTTTGGACCTAAAAATGTCATTAAAAGAGTGATGTATATATTGTAGCTGTTAAAATTTTGAATATTTCAATTATTTCACAAACCTTAGCCACGGTCTTTGGTTGCACTGAAGCCATCTTATCAGTTGAAATTGTACTGGATGAGTGATGTTCCTGTATTGTCTTTAAAAACTCGTAGCAAATCTAATTCTTCCTAAAATTCTAGTATTAGTGGATATTTTTTATCAGACTAATAAACTTGCATCACACCTTATTTTTACTAGAGTGAGTTTAACAAAATTATTAACTCAGCAAACTTGTAAAAGATATTTTTTGAATATACTAACGCGTCTTGAATCCGCTTATTCGACAGCTGGTATATTCAGCTTTATACTGAAGTAAGCAAACAGCTCTGCTCACATAAACAGTTTTGCAATAAGATTTACAAAATTCTGCTGCTTCACACACACACCAGCGGAGAAGCTAAAGATTTTGATGACTGGGTTCCTATGGATCTAAAGTTGAAAATCGTTTGTACGTATAATAATTTAAGATGAGTTCGTCATCACACATCAACGCAAAACTTGACTTTTTATACAAAGTGTGCCCTATGTTTTAACCATGTCTCTGGTGATATTTTCTGTCTTTATGGCTTAATAGTTTTTAGAGAGAATTCTTCTACGTATCTTCATTTACTGTACCAGAGCAAAGATACGTTTTTGAACTAATAAAGCTGCGGAGGCATTTATATCAAGCATTTTATGCTTAGGCAAGTCTTTATCTTGCTTTGCTGATATTTATTTTGAGAAATGCTCATATAACTTATGAATTATACACAATGCATTATAGCATGACGCATTATTGCAATGTTCTCTGCTTGTATCTCTGAAACCTCCGTTTTTGGACTTTGACCACTATGTATGCACATTTGACAGAATATCATGAGAAGACCTGAGTGTAATATACCTAGCTGCACAATCATTCATGTTGGTACTACGATAGTATATACTACTACAAATATGGTAGGTACGGTGTTATTCACACATTTATAAATAGTACTCATAAATGCACATTCACAAAATATTCCATTCAGCTGTATGCTTTTTGCTTTTGGCAGCAAAAGCAACAAAAGTTCTAGTATGAGCCATTTAGCTAACAGTGTATTCTACTGGTGTCAGAAAAAAACTCTTTCTGAATTCCACACGTTTATGTCTACATTTAGCGTAAGTGTTAATACTATAATGGGCTGATTGACAAAGGAATAAATTTCTAGTACCAACGGCTCAGATGCTATGTTAAACTTTATCAAATCAAATCAAAAGCGCCGAAAGTAAATACAACTGCAAGCTTTATATTAATGTGACGCATAATTGCTGAGGTGATATATTTACGGCATACAATTTTACAAATCTCATGTATAGGTTCAATCTTACAAATGTATGTACACACAAAGCAATGTTCTGTGCTTGTGTATGTGGTACCTCAGTTTCTTGTACTATAGCCACCATATACGCACATTTAACAAAATATCAAAGGAAGTGGACAGGCGTCGTCCATTAATGACGTCACCTTAAAGGGTCAGTGGGTCACTATTGTTCATAAGTGACGGCCTTTGTTAAGTGCCCTATTCTCTAACGTTAAAAAATAGTGACAGGGGTCAGTGGGTCACTCGAAATATCGGCTTTTTAAAGTGACGTCATCAGTGGACGACGCCACAATACTACATTTACGTGTTGGTAATACGAAGGAATGCTTATATATTGAAAAGTATAGGCATTACTCACAAATTTATACATAGTATTCTTAAAATGCGTATTTGTCAAATATTCCATCCAAATGCTAGATGTTTTGACTGTGGTAGCAGAAGCAAAGTCAACAAAAGATGTTAAGGAAATCTTCTAAGCTGACTGGGTATTCGGCTTGTCATATATAATATTGCATGAATTTGAACAAAATGCAGTAATATTCAGTTTCAAGTCTTACTGGAAAGGTTTATCAATAGAGGGAATGCTTGCACCATCAACGGTCCTGTTGTTTCGTATCCCATAACAAAAATACTTATTATTTACAAAAAGTGGCACATTTTACTCCACCATCAATTGTTTATTCCCTTCATATCCAATGTCAGTAGAACTCATCCAAACAACTTAAGTGTTGTCATTTGCACATTTTTTGTTTCCAATTCCAACGTTCCATAAAAATTACGCTTTTCTTTATTGACGCAATGTCCATACAGACTGGCTGCTTGGTACGCTATTTATTTTACCGCAAATTAAAAGGTAGTTCATCCATTACTCGACTAGTTTCTCTGAGGTTGCAGACGATTATGTGTTGGTATGTACGTAACACTCTTAGCACCACAAATAAGCCTTTGATATTGATTCAGTTGAGTTATATGATATGACTACAATAAGCTTAACCATAATTTGGTTACTAGTTATGTTGACTGTTGAGGAGCGTGCTTATAGAGTTATCGCATATCTTACTAAACAAAGTATTCAGGGGATGGTCTGGCCATGTTATAAGCTTATGTTAATGCCTATCCGAGTCTACATACTACTGTAGTATGCATTTCCTTGTAATAGACTATAGACTTTATATACGAGATGTACGCAAAGTGATAAATATGTATTCATACTGAATGTTCAATGTATAAAAATGAGCAATACAAAGCCAACGAGGAAGAGGAAAGAAGAACAAGCACATCGGTTTGGTTTGGTCAATTATCGATTTTGTTTTTCTTGTAATCCATTCCTTTAATTTACTAATTAAATATAGGACTTGAAACCATTTCCAATTTTTTACGCCATAAATATTTAATTGCCTGGTTTTAAATATTCTGGTATGGGCTACCGCTTTATAATGCTGACAAATAGGACTTACAATATATAGGAAGAGATTATATAGATTCTTCATCTCCTGTTAAAAAATGAAGCGATGACAGAAGTTTACATTTAAAGTTATACTGTGTTTCTGCTAGATTGGAATGACCGTCTTAAACTGTGGTGATTTCAGTTCAAAGAATGTGATTCTGTACAAAAGAAGAGTCGATAAGTACACATCGTTAAATATAGCGTAGACGGATTTAAAAAAAAAATGCTGCAACATTCCAGTAAAGGTGTCTAGAGACAGTAGTAGCATAGTTCTTAATATAAGCAGTTTTCTTCGTTGGACTGTCCATGTCAGTAATTTCTGATTTATAGAGGCGTGTAAACATTTTCATAAAACGCATAGAAGTTTTAGACCCATATTTTTTAAATGTCAGCTGGGACATTTTCCAAATAGTTAATATAAATACAAAGATACTTACAAAGTACCATAAAAGTTAGTGATTCTATCAAACTTCAAGCGTGCAATTTATTATTGTTTAAAAATAGCAACACAAAATGCGGGGTTTAATATTTCTGATAAGTTTACTAAATTTAACAAATCTTGAAAGTTCTGTCGCACCGTATGCCACAAAACTTGCAAAATATTTACCACCATCAGACACAACGGTTTTATACACGTATGGTAACATTTCTCTTGATAGCATCATTCGAGTTTCTGAAGGTTTTCAACAAATTAAACTATTAGAACAGTATCAAGGAGAACTTGATTTAACACCCTTGCATTACTCTCACCAAACGCATGTAGTTCTTATGTCAGACAGTATACTAACCGACAAGTCGGATAATATATTAAGAAGCATTTCAACGTTATGGAAAATTCTGCAAAGAACAGATACGTTAGTGCTGATATTATCACCATTGACATACAGCAAATTCCAAATTCCAAGTCACACTCAAGAGTTTTTTAAGTATGCTTCTCTAAAGTTGTATGTCTGGATCAACGCACCCCAAGCTGATGTAAAACCTATTGTTATATGTCACGACTACTGCTCTAGCAAAAGTGAAAACTACGAATCCACCAGTTTTAAAATAAACAGCAATATCGATATTTTAGAATTGCACAAGCAGTACTTCCAAGTTGGAGAAAATAAAAAAATTCTCGCATCACTGGAACATGTAAACCTTGATATACTGAAGATCAGCAACTCAAAACTACTTTTTTGTGAGTATGCATACAATCCGAGAAACCATCATCTGCTAGCGAAGATTAGATACTGTTGGGCAGAATTAACGTTGGCTACACATTTATCCAAAATTCATAATATTACTTTTTTATCAACTTCACCTAGATTTGCCTCAATTCGCTCTCTATCCTATTTATTCAAGTTTGATTTAAGCACAAAGCGTTTCAAAACTTATTACTTTCGGAACAGGTCAGGCAGTTCTGATTTCGTTTGTAAAAAACGAAGTGTTAAGACGATGCTTTTGAATAAAAAACTTTGTTACATATGGACGGACACAATTCTAAATGCGTTCTGGTATGTTTTGGCTGTTTGCTGGATAATATGTTCTTACTGTGTAACTATTATGACAACAACAAGGTCAAGTGTTTCGAGTGGCTGTTGTGCTAGTTTGAGAAAATTAATCGGCACTTTTGAGAAGTCATTTTTATTTCTTACGCGTTGTAGGCTTACAGTACGAAAAAAGCACTTATTTCTCTTTACTATAGTGTTTGGTGCTATGTTTGGGTGCGGGTTTCACGAAAGCAACATCAGAAGCCGCACAACGGTTGCAGTTAAAAGTAAGCCTATGATCTACAACAATAGAAAAAAGTTATTACTGGATGGTTGGAAGCTGAAATTCTCTGATAACAAACGTTTCTGTGAAAAGCAAACAAATGCGTGCACAGACGAAAAGCTTTCTAATCTAGATCCTGTTATAAATCGTGTGGCTTACACAAAGTACAGTTATTATATTGAATATCATGTATGGGACTATACGTATTGGTGTCAAGATAAGTTTTCAGAAGATATTGAGTGTACTAGGGTTGCAGAAGATATGGATGCAAGGGAATGGTATTTCATATCCGATACGTTAAATCAGCACTGGCTAAAACAAACATTTACGTGGTTGTATGAAGCTAGTTTACCAGGGTTTTGGGATAATCGAGCATTTTACGCATGGCAACAGGTGCATAGGCTGAAATTTAAAAAACCCTATTCAAAACCATATGAAATTAAGTTTCCTCATCTACTTCCGGCTTTCTTTACAATATCGGGCTTGGTAACATTTTCATTAGTGATCTTCTTGTTCGAACTAAAGTCGGTTATATTCACTAAATTTAAGTACCCACTTAACTTGGTTATAAAACAGTACAGTAATCGCATAAAAAGGGCATCTAAGATAGCCAAAATGTATATAAATTTAGACCGGATTGATATTCCTACTGAAATTGATCCACAAAGCGCTTCAAGTATTAACAAAAATGGCTGCTTTTCCATACTTGCAGAACTTACTTCAAGTTTCTCTTCTGCCCAACAGCTGTCACTTTTTGTTCGATATGTTTATGAAGCGAATGGAAAATACAGTATATGCGAAGATTTTATTGGACATTTTGTACTAAATGACAAAACTGGAGCTGGTTTAGCCACTGACCTTCTTCAAAAACTGAACAATGTTGGCATTGACGTAAGCAATATTCGGGGTAATATAAAATTATAATTCCCATTACCACTTTAAAAATGTAAACAATTTATCATTATTTTTTACTAAAAACTTTTTGGTAAGTTATTCTTGTGTTATTAATTTTAGGACAAAGTTTCCATGGTGCCGCTGAAATATGTTCCGATCTGGGTGGCGTGGTAGCAACAATTCAGGAGAACCATTCTTTAGCTGTGCACACACTATGTGCTAATCATTGTTTAAGCCTTTTCATTTGCTACGACAGCAAAATAACAAGCATAACAAACATGTTGAGGACTATAAAAGAAGTATTTATGTTATTTTCCGTTTCTGCTAAACGGAAAAACTTTCCTGAAAAATGCCTGGAAAACATTAGCAGCCAAGCCAAAGTTCAGGTTAGCTTACATGAATATTGTTAACAGATAACTGCTATATCAATTCACCTAATGTTTCATATTACATTCAAAAACATACATTTTTGAATCTTTGAAATTATCAACAGGACTTACTTAGTCTCTGCCAAACCGGATGGATTGAAAATGATGAGTCGGTGTTTTGCTTTTCTAACATGTTTGAAGTTATCATTTATATATTGGGCAAAGTGGAAAAAAATAGTAGAGACGCCAGGACCCAATTGAAGGCTAGCCTGTTACTCCAAGAAATTCTTACGTACGAGTTTGTTGCTTCACTTCAGGTTGCGCTAAAGCTGTTTGCGTATACGAAAGATGTTTCGAAATCTCTACAAAAACCAAATTCAGACTTATTAAGTTGCTATGAACAAATTGAGATCATCTGTAACAAACTTAAATCGATACAGGAAAACTGTGAACCGGAGTTCAAGGAGGTTTTTGAAAACGTCCAAAACACGTGCGAAGGAGTTGGCATCGAAGTTAAGGTTTCTAAAAGTCTGCTTTGGAATACCAAACTCAAAGATGGTGTTTCGAATTTTCAAAACGGGACTAGTAGCCTCACTACTTCAGAGGAATATTGCCGATCCACAATTTTTCTGCCGCTCTTGGATGAATTCATTGAAACACTTAATACTGAGCTTAGAAATCACACACCAAACGTGCGGAGTATACTAAAACTCTTACCAAGAAATATTGCAACTTGCACATTGGAAGACATTTGTAGGAGTTATCAATTTTATAAGACTGATTTGAAAATACATTTCGAGATATTTGAACTTGAGGTTACCATGTGGAAAAACAAATGGATTGGTGTTGATAAATCGAAAGTTCCCAGTAACTGTGTGGAATCATTGCAAATAAAGGGTTGTTCCGTGTTCTGGAGACATTTTTAAAAATGCGATATTTCGAAACATTTAAGCTTTATTGAACCACATTATTTATTTATCATTTAGAACAACTAATAATTAACAATATTCACATAAACAAAGATTCATTGGTGCCTTTGTATCCAGTGCTGTAAAGTTCTTGTTCGGCTTATGCTAGAACCCCATATCCCGATTTTCCCGATCATGCTGCCAACTTAATGGTGATATTTTTCCAAATAGTATTGAAACCTTGGGGTAAACTGTGTGGGTTTTGTAGATTGAACTATCCTGCCTTACATGAATCCAAGAAAGTTTCGATGCCTCTTGCCAGTGGAATATTTGGAGCATGTCTTGATTTTGGTCTAGGTCTTAGAAAATTATTTTTGTAAACAAATCGGGGTCTTGATTTTGCTCGCTGCTCCTGATCCCTGACTGCTGGTTAGTGCTTTCTGCTTAGTGCAGGCTTTGATGCCCAATTTATGAGCTTTAAATTGACCTAGCGTTTGTGGACTAATGTTAAGTTTGCTGGCCGCAGCACTAATTGAGGTGGAAGGCTCCTCGTCGAACAACTTTGAAGTCGTCTTCAAGGTTCCTAAGGGAGCCACGGTTGCAATACGTTCCTCAGAGAACTTGTACCCTGATGTTTTTGTAGTTTCATATCCCCAAATTATTTTATGTATACCAGCCTGGCGCTTACTTTCTTCTACAAAGTGTTTCACTGCTTCATTTTTTGACATACTAGCGATATTTTCGAAGTAGGATATAACCCGTTTTGGAAACGCTTCATTCTCCCGGGATTTCATGATGATGCATTTATTCTGGAAAACCGAAAATTGCATCATGTAACCCACAAAGGATGAGCTATCGCAAAATGCATTCATTTTCTTATCTCTTGCATTTATTTGCATTTTATCTCTGTTTGCAAAAATGCCTCCAGAACAAGGAACAGTGCTTTATGTAATCCAAAGATTTATCCAAGAATTCACAAACTTGTCAAGATTTTATGCACTCTCCCTATATCCATGCCTTCAAGTGAGCTTGCCTGTTCAAGCTTGCTAAAATTTAAAAACAACTATGACAACCAAATCAGTGATGATGACTTTATTAGTGCTTTAGCACTATCTGACGTACACCAGAAAATGTTGTAGCAAAATCCTGCACAAATTTCTCTGATTTCAGTGTACATTTACTGAAATTATTATATTATAAATTTGAGCCAATGTGTAGTAAATTAATATACTAGCTATCAAAATTGAACAAAAAAATTTGTCTGATGTTGGTTAGTGATTGTAATACAACTGACATAGTTCATGAATACAAAGATTCTTGTTTAGGCCACCTAATGCGTGTTTTTTTGAAGAATATTATAGGAATCTTTCTGAAATCATTGCAATGCAATCGTTGTCTTATGTATTCTTCTGCGTAAAAGTTTACTGCACGCAGAATTTGAAAGCATGGCATTTTTGCTTCTTTGAAGAAAGCATCCGGTTTTTATTTACTTAATGATCTAAATAAAAGTACGTATAAAATAAATTACAATTACTGCAGCCCAGAGATGGCTCGTGGGTTAAAATCTAGACCGGGTAACCCGTTTTTTCCCTGGTTTTAACGGCGTTAAATTAACGCCCCCACCCGGCACCTGGTTGGGCTGGGATTTTTGGGCAATAATATCACCCCAAGTTAAATTTAAACCCATAAATGGCGCCATTTTCAATAGCCCCATATACATGCGTGTATATATAATAAAATAAAACCCGTTAATGCCCAGTAATGCACGTTAAAACCCACAGACCCGTTATTACCCATTTAAACCCAACCCGGCGGGATTAAATGTGGAAACCCGCGGGTTTAGCCATCTCTGCTTCAGCCTCAACATGCACCAAAGTAACTAAGAACTTGCAAATTGTAGATTCGATTTTTTCTTAGACTTCCATGTCTTACGACTGTTCGGGGTTTTTGCAGAAACTTATTTTTATTAGAATTGAGTTACAAATCTACTGTTGTGCTTAACTGGATTTGGTGTGGTTGAAATAAGCTAAAGGACAGGCCTTTTAGCTTGTCCTTCCTTGTATATGATTTCAGTCTAGAAAAAGAGTACGTTCATGTAATGAAACGAATATGATCAAGAACGAAAACATTGAACCACCTTGACATATTTTGCAATCTAGACACAGTGGTTTGGTTTGCCACCCTTCATAGTGTATCACAATAGCACCTACATATAGTTCTCTTTCATATTTTCTTAGGATGACACCTTATGTTACATGCAAAAACCGGCTTTCAGTCCACTTTCAGTCATTTTATTTTTCGAAGTTCCAAAGTTCAAACCTCGGACAAGTAGCGTTCAGTTTATGAACCCAGATTCAATTCTACACGTTGTCATTTTATGCAAATTCTGCGGAAGGTTTTTTGAAAAAATTATTTGCAAAGTGTATACTTCCATAAAATATTAAGATTTTATTGTTTTTCAAAATTTCTTTTTGTGAATTATTGCCAAAATGGTATGCAATGATTAAGACTTACTGATACGGAGATATTTAATTTCTCAGTTTACATGCAGCTCAAATGTGGCTAGGAGTCTATGTAGACACGTAGCATGTCGATGTAGACACGTGTGCCTTGACTGACACCTTCACTGTAAAAATATTTCTAGGTTTAACGACGAACCTTTGACTACAATTTAATGTAAGTGTGAATTGTTTTTAAAACTTGTAGGCAACGGGAAATGCTTGCAATTATAACTCCAGAATACGTTTTAAAACAAAAACCTTTCAATTGTTACTACTATAGTAGTATACTACTAGTAGTATACTACTCAAAACTGACAAATGAATGTAATTATTAAACGTAACGACTAGCTATATATCTCCGGTTTCCGATTGTCCGGAGCAATCAAAGAATGGCTCGCATACACTATTTCAATTTATAATGTTAAGCACGTCTAAAGTACGAAGTCTATTTTCACACAATGTATTAGAACAGAAAACTTTAATTTCTTGTGAACTCAAGAACATACGCTGAGCCGAAGTAAGGGTGATTGGAAACGTACATAATATCTTCAGGAGTCTGTGAATGTTTGGATAGATCTTTGGATTGCATAAGTTCAAAGCATCCAAACAATTACTGGGAGCTTTTGATTTATCAACGCCAATCCATTTATCCCTCCAGCCTTCTACCTCAAGCTTTAAAAGCTCAAGAGACGCTTTTAAGTCATCCTTATAGAATTCGTGCACCTTACGGATGTCTTCGGCTGTGCAAACTCCAATATTGTTTGGTAAGAGTTTCAATATCCCGCAAACGTTTGATATAGGACTTCCAAATACATTATTGAGTGTTTTGATGAATTCGTCTAAAAGCGGGATGAAAACTGTTCGATAGAATTCTTCAGGTTCAGGGAGCTCGTCTCTTTCATCCCGAGAGTTCGCGTCATCAATCCCAAGTTCTATTTTTGTATGAAATTTTCCAGGAACTTTTACTTCAATGTTATTTTTCTGGCAAGTGCTTTTGACTTTTTCAAAAACTTGCTTAAATTTCGGTTCACAGTTGGTGTGTATCCACTTGAATTTGTTAGCAATTTTCTTAGTTTGCTTGTAGCATTGTAATAAATTGGAGTCTGGGTTCTGAATAATATATGAAAAGGCCTTTGTATAGGTAAATAGTTCTAACGTGGCGTGAAGAGAAACTACGAACTCGGTTCTACATAGTGCATTACAAAGACAGTTAGCCTTCCATTTTGTTTTGCGATCAATGCTATCAATTTTTAAAATGTTCAAAGTAAAAATAATTCCTTCAAAAAGTTTTGCAAAGCGAAAAAAAGAGTCATCACTTTCTTTCCATCCGGTTTTGCAAAAGCTTAGTAAGTCCTGTTAAAAATTAACGTTGCAAATATTTTAAAACTTTTATAAATATACTTTTAAACTGAAATGTTTAACTATTGCATAAACCAGTTATTAGTCAACTGATGTCATTTGGGCTAACCTGAGCTTCTTGCATGCTATAACTTTGTGTTATGCATCTTTCAAGAAACGGCGTTCTCTTAACAGATTCCGATAATAATATAATGACTTCTTTGATGGTTTCCATAAAACTTCTAATGGTGGATACTTTACATGCGTTGCAGATAACAAAATTAAGACAATGTCTTGCACAAAATGTATGTACAGCTAACGGATAATCTTCTTGAATTTTGGCTGCCACGCAAGCAATGTCGCAGCAAATTACAGCGGCGCCATCATGGTTTTGTCCTAAAGGTTAAAAAAGCGTTTTAATTAAACTTAATTTTTTAATCAAATTACTTATATTTTGTCATAGGTAATTGTACTGAATACCCCGAATAAAGTGGATGTCAATGCCAGCTTCCGCTAATCTTTGTAATATTTCAGATGCTAAATCAGAAGCAACCAAACCGTTTATAGCTGAAAACCCAATAAAATCTTCACGTATGGTGTGTATACCATGAATTTGCTTGTCAACATATCGAACAAAAATTGACAGCCTTTGATCAGTAGATAAATTTGCTGTCTCTTCCGTGATAACAGAGAAGCAGAGAGCCTTATTAATATTCTTTACAATTTTTTGGAGAACCATTTGACCAGCTGTAGCAATCATTTCGTTTTGGGCGTACGAACCCAAATTCTTTTCACATTTGGCATGCTTCTTAGTCATTCGAATTCTTTGCTGTTTTTTTCTCCATTTTATATATAAGCTTACAAAATATATACGAATTCTAACGTTTACGAATGGCAGTTCCACAAGAAATATTCCAATCGAAAACATCACTAAGCCCGAAATTGAGATCAGAACAGGAATGATCTTGTAAAATATAATGACATCTGGTCCCATGTCCACAAGGTCTTCATTCAACTTGTGGGTTTGCTTCCATGCGTGGAAAGCTCTGATATTCCAGTAATCTAGCATACCAGCCTCGCGAATCCGAATGAGTGTTTGTTTTAGCCAATGTTGATTAATTGTATCGGCTTTAAAAAAAATTTCTGTGTTATTCCATTCTTCTTTTACATTGAAACATTCAATGGATTGGTTGTAATATTTTTGATACAAATAATTATACTTCCAAATGTAATAATCCTTGAAAAAGTTTGGCACATGCCACGCTACACGGTATTTTGCGTAATTGTGGTCAGAAAGGCCTTCATTGTAGCAGAATGTAGGATGTCTATCACAATAACCATCTAACCTTTGTGAATTTTTGAGTTTCCAGCCATCACGTGTGAAGTCATTCACTGTTTTATAAACAGCTGGCTTACTTTCTACCGTCGTGAGACTTGTGATTTCGTTTTCGTACATTCCACATCCAAACATTCCAGCAAACACTACACTAAACAACAAAAAATGCTCTTTTTTAACTGTCAGCCCGCAGCGGGTTAAGAATAAAAACGATTTGACAAGAGTATTGACCAAAGTGACTAAGTTATCGTAGTACCTATTTACGACATTGGACATGGTTCGTTTTATGTGCATTAACCAACATGCACACACTATCCAAACAACGACTACTGCAAGCCTGAATTCAATGGAAAGTGTTTCAGTCCACACATGCGGACTTGCCAAACTGATATGCTTTCGAAGATACTTTTTACAATATACGAATACATAGTTAGTATCGAATCTATAAAAGAAAAGCGGTAAACGCTTCCTTTCTGTTTTAAACAAAATACTGGAGACGAAATTTGAAACGTAGGTAGATGTTGTATGTTGTCTTGCGAAAGTAATATTGTGAAATTTAGAAAGTTGCGTGAACAACATTGAATCTGCCCAGCAGTAGTACCCTTTCTTAGATAACAAATGGTAATTTCTTGGGTAGTATTCTAAATCACAAAAACGTGTTTTTGTTGTGATTTCGGTTGCAATAAAAACATTCATAAAAGAAAAAGTTGTAAGAATTGTTTTGTCGCTTCCAACTTTAAAGTACTGCTTGTGTGTTTCCAAAACATGGTTATTTTTGTTGAATTTTGGGGCAGCGGGTATCCTTTTCTGCTTTTCTGTAGAACAATAATCGTCGCAAATAACCGCAACTTCTGATGCAACCTGAGGAGAGCTAGTCCAGAAGTGCAGCTTCAGAGCAGGATATTTTAGAAACTCTTGAAAGTTCTCTGTCATAATAAAATTGCTGCGTGGAAAAGGAGATAAAATAAACACAAGTGTAACGGTTCTTTGCAGAACTTTCCAAAGTGCTGAAATTACTGTCAAAATATTTTCTGACTTGTTAATAAGCGGTATTTCGGATAAAATAACCACATGTAATTTCTGAGAGTAGCGGGATTGTCCTAAATCTAGCTCTGTTTGATAATGCTTTGAGAGGCGGATTTGCTGGAAGCACTCCGAAATGCGCAGAACAGCATCCAAAGAAATGTTACCGTGTATGTATAACACTGTGGTGTCGGATGCTGGTAAATAGTTTGCAAGGTTTGCGGCATACGCCATATCGGCACTTATAAGGTATTTGCAAAATAGCAATAGATATATGAAAGTATTTAACGCAGGCATGGTGTATGTAATTTACCGGTCAACAGTTTATAAACCTTTACCAATGATTATTTTAGTCAAAATAAGTTACATTTATTTAAGGCTAGAACAGAAGCTTGGGAACTTCATAAACTTTTGCTTAATCGAGGCGTTGCTTTTGTATTGGACTTTTGTTTAGGTGCACTCAAGTAACTTACATAAAGTCCAAATCAATCATCAAATCTGTTACTAGATGACTACAAAGAAGTTTTCATAGAAGTAAGTGTGTTCCTTTGTCAAATATTATCAGTAAATGTATGGTAATTAAAACTGAAAACGAGCAGAATTAACATTGAGCTATCAAATACCAAACTCAAGGGCAAAATTGTGCGGCCTGTCTTTTTTGCTCCCTTGTATTTTAGGGTACTCTTTTGCAGGCTACCAAATGGTGACAATCCACAACAACCGTTTCAGATTAATTTCTAGTTGATTTAAAGTTTTTCATGGATACGGTTTAGCGTATTGCTTGAGAGAGTTCATTAAATGTTTCAGCGTCCTAAGCTAACTAGTTTTAATAACACATGGCCGAAGTGATTATACGTTATAGCCTATCATTGGCAGACTGAAACCAAACTCACATGATACAGAACGTTTCTTCAAACCTGTATCTAAATCAGACACTTAGGTATGTATCTGCACTGGTTAAAATGTTACTTAATAAGGATATTAAAATTAAACAAGAAAGTCTAAATTCTGAATCATTGGCTACAAATAAAAGTACTATGCAGAAACATACAGACAGTTTTATGTAAACTAACGTTTCACTTTTTTAAATGACGCTGCCGGGTAGATGAGTATTTTTATGAGCTAGTTCTTAAGCACTAGTTTTTACTGTATTTGAAACTTTTCAGAATCACTCGAACTTACTCGGTTTCTTAGTGAGTTCTTTGGCTCACTCTTATTTTACATATTTTCTATTCTAGGTGCTTAGAAATCTATAATCCTTTTCGTCGCAGACTAAGCCACTGATGTTGTACCTCCCTATGAATAGAGGGCATAAAAGTAATTTGCTAATGCGCAGAATATTATAGTGTTGACAAGAACCTCACTTGCAATTAACAAATTAAGGAAGTGGATATGAAGAACAAATCGATTATTGGCCTGCTAGGCTATATGCTTGCTTATGTGGATAGGTTAGCTTAACAATACTACATTTCTATTTTCATGGTTTTTATTCCGTCGTCCATGTTAAAATGGCCACATAACACAAGTACCAAGCACATATTGCTACAAAATTTAAACATCTGAAGTACTTAGACTTTAAAATTTCATACCTACATCTTTTAAAGCTCTCTCGTACAAGCAGAAAACTAATGCTTAGAGATAATGTTCAGGCTGATCATTCGCGGCTATCACATCCTTCACATATTCAAATGCAAATGTAATGTAAACCCAGCGTGTATAATCTTTCGTAGCTATTAAAAATAATTGGCTCATGGCTGGCCAACTTTGTTTAGATTGTTTCAAACTTTTTCAAGTTTCGGTTATTGGAGAATATGGTATTGATTGTAGTAGCATCTTAGAGGATTGCCTGCATGATACGAAGTTAACTTCTTGGTCCCTGGTCTGTAATATATGCTACTCGCGTCGTCTAATTTGACCCTGCTGGAGATTATTGCTGGTGCAAATCTCAAATATTACTGTGGGTTTCAGAAAGATTTGAGAACCTACCAAAATATTTTAAAGTCAATAAGTGATTTACTTGAAACACAATATATTTTTGGATATAATATACAGTACCAATGAAAAAAGCAGAAAAACTAGTTTAAAAAATAATCCGTCAAAACGATTTGTATTGTTCACGTATTTCCTAAACAGCTGAAGGCAGCCAAACATTTGTTTTTAAACCTATTCGTTAAAAATATATTTTACATAAATTTACACTGCAAGGAGTGTTTGTATGACATAAAACGCTATTTACAATATGCCATGTTTTAGTTAGTATAAGTTGGAACTACTACGATGCTATGAGAAGTAGTTTTCCTTTTCTTTTCAACACTGTAATAGTTCTGACCTGGTTTTCCAAATAATACATTTTTACAACTTTTCTTCGCAACTTACTTACCTGAAGAACGACGTACACAATCTTAACAAATCGGTTTAATTTTGCTTTTCCATATTCAGGTATCCATTTACAACTAACTGTTTTTAAAGCAGCAGCTACATGTTTTGCAAAATTACTACTTACAAGATAAACGATTAAATCAGTAGGAACGTTGCATACATCCAGCACAAATTTCTTGATTAATCTAATCCTATCTATGGCTTCAATCACCATTACTAAAATTGCTATTGCTTGTCCCACCCATAAAACTGCAAATATTACAAGAATATTTCCGTGTATGTTCGGTGGCCTTAAATTTGTTTTGACACTTGACCATTTAGTAACCCATGTTCGTTCAACAACGTTTTGACATCTTTGAACTATTCCAGTTTCTTTAACGCTTCTTATGCGTCGAGCTATGTACGGAGGTATGTTACCTTCTAAAGTAAAATACAAATAGTCTCTAAAATAAACCTCCTCGCCAACGTGAAGCAAATCAGCAATTTCCTGATTTTGTAAATGTTTGATTATTCTGGTGATTTCGGCCTCTCCGGCAACCAACCCAAACTTGTCACAGAGCTCTAAACTGGCTTGTACTAAGCTTCTTTGAAGTTCTATATACCTGTTAGTTTCTATCAATCGTACATTGTTTGCAAGTATCTTCATGCTCTGTCGAAACTCCCGACGATATTGCTTTACTATTAAAAGCAAACTATTTTTGTACTCTTGTAGTATTTCCTGTACTATTTTGATTAAAGTGTGATGTAACCTTGTATTGTTCAGAACCATTTGGTCTACTTTAATTGATGTTTCATTATGTGTCGAAAACGAAGCAGCGTTTTCTTGTACCTCCGATTTCAGATAAAACCAAATTGCTGGCTGATACTGAATTATTTCACTATTTACAGCTGCATGTACTTTTATAGTATGAGAAATTTCCTCTTTAACATAAAATACGAAATCACCAGGCTTTCCAGACACTTCTCCTTCCACTTTAGGACCACCTATTGCAGGAATTTGTGAATAAGTCACAACATTGAAGCCATGCATGACAAATTTCTCAAATTTTTTAACCTGTAGCTGCGCTCGCGGAATAATCATTCGGTACATGTTATCATTTCTGTAAGCATTGCTTAAAACTGTTGTGGCTATTGACAAAACCACAAATATGATTTTGCAGCTGGCCAACTGCTCAATGTATTTTGAAAAGTTGCAGCTCTGTTGTAAATACTGCAACATTACAAAATACATGTGTCGTTTAAGTTCTTTTGTTGTGAACTGGCGTGATTCCAAGTAACTAAGACTAGCAAGAGCAGCTGACATTGCAAATAATGTAATTACAATAAGCAGCCAGGACCACACGTCATAAGGTTTAACCACCTCTCTAAACGGCAATGGAGAAAAACCTATCACACCACAAGCGACAAACTTCATTCTACTTGTAATAACCTCATTATAGATTTAAAACTTTTCAGGAAAGATTCCTTTGTAAATCTCAACTTCAACATATATACCCTTGCCGCTAGAACTTGTTTTAGAAGAATATTTCTCAATTTTTTCCCCGTTTACACAAGTAACTCCACCGTACCAAACTCTATTCAGAGAATGGTTTTTAAGAATAGATAGCCAGATGTGTGCATTCATGTGAGCTTCGTATTGTTCAGGAAATCCAAGTTTGTCCCAATTTCCAGCCAAGAGAAATTCATAGGCTTCGGACTTGCACTGCATGATTGTCTCAAAAAAGTATTTCTTTGCCAACCGCATTTCATCCTGGCTTCTTTCAACTCCCCAGGGAATCTGTTCATTGGGCAGTGGATAAGCCAGCAATAAAGATTTTTCGCCAAGACTTTTTTGCTGAGTTTGAAAAATTGAGCGCCACAAAACGCCTTTTTCAGCAATTTCATTGTTGGCTTCTCGTACTACTGAGAGCCATCTATGGAACAAATATGTATATTTGTTTTGTTATATATATGTTATAAATGTGCTCTAGTAAGTTTAGTAAGATATTTATTCATTGCATGACTTACCGCGCGAGAAATTTTTCTGCAGTAAAGCACAAATCACAGTACACATACAAAGAACATACGCTTTGTATCTGCAACAAGTCTGGTTTTAACTAAATATGAAATAGAACCACATACTTTGACATCATTGATGTAATTGTAAGAATTCTAGCATTTCTTTGAGTCTGTTGTAAAAGATTGTTTACCTTACGGGTAATTAACAACCCTTTTTCTAACTTGTGTTGATACACGACAATATATACGGATGGATTCGAGTTTAAAAAATTTGCAAAATGTTCCGATATTTTTCTTCCACGTAAAACATGTCGATGATGGGTAACTCAAGTAACTTGCCGTTTTCCTCACTAAAATAGTACGGGTCTATGAGTACATGGGCCTTACCACTCCAAAGCTTTGAGTTTGCTTGCATGTAGAAAAGATTTAGTTGGTTGCAATACGGCCAGTTATTACTTTGGTTAAGCAAACTTGTGAGAAGCTTTTGACACTTTCTGTTGGTGTTCTCAAAGATCCTCTGATTATAATATAATTTCTGTCTAAACGACCATTCTTTAGCTGGAACATCTGATCGAAAGGTCTCTTTGGAATTAACTGGCAAGTGCTCTTCATAGGGTTCTACCTTAATTGGCAGTAAGTTTCGTACTACGATTTGATAAATAGGGTTTCCAAAATCAAGATTTCTGTAATTATCTACCACAATGAAGTAGTGAAAAAGGTTAAGATTTACAAATAAATCACCTAGACTTGCTTTAACATCGTATTTTAAAATGGCCGTTTCCAAATTGTATGAATCCTTCCTAGCCTTAAACTCTGAGATTGCCGTGTTTGATTGAATTAGTATCAAACAAACGAATATGCCAATACGAAATTTTAAAACATTTGCCATGAAGAAGACTAAATTTTAGACTACTTTGTAGACAACTTGTAATAAAATATAAGTTTGGCTTGTGATAAGTACAATAAGGTATAAAATGTGTGGATGACTAGAACAATAATTGTTTGAAGCAATTCATGTGAATAACAAATCAATAAAAACCTATTCTTGTTGGTTAACTGTCTTTTACAAAACAACAATATAATGGTTTTATAAGCTCGTGCCAAGTTGAAGATAGATTTATTATTGATTTTTGGTTTCAAGTGTTTGAGTTGATATTCAAGCTAGCAATTCTACTTAAGCATTATTGCTAGCAACTAAATTCAAAATAAAATGAACAAAAACATAATTCGTCTTGTACAGGAATATGCCCTCAGCAGCATAATAAGCCACACAGATGGTAAAGGCATGTAACAAGCGTAGCGAGCATCTTCCATTTAATTTGGAAGCAACTTGCTACCTTACTTTGGAAAAGGATTATTGTGATACTGAAGTACCGCATATATTCGATTTATACCCCACGTTCGCTTTATAACCCCCCTCGAATTATACCCTCTTTCGAGAGGAGAAATTTGAAACTTTGGCCCTCCGCGTTTAAAGTAAAGGGAAGTAAACTTTAAAGTAAACAAGCATTCACTTTTATACTGAGTTTTATGAATATGATAAACTTAGTCAATACGTTTGAGGCAATTTTTATGCTAAAGTGCATTCTAAAAAAGCTATATCTAAACAATTTAATGTGAATGATCATCATAAATAAGAAATCCTTTCAAAATGTATTATCAAATTAGAAATTTCAGCCCCCTAGAATTATATCATGCTTTGTGATGTGAAATTTCAAATTTTAGCTGGGGGTATAAATCGAATAAATACGGTTGTTTTGTTATTTTCCACGCACGTCATACCTAAAAGGAACACAAGCTGCGGTTTCGTTCATGGGATATTGAAAATACAAAGAATTTAAATGGTCTTATTAAACGGAAATCTACGTATGTATATAAATAAAGTTTTCTTGATAACTGAAGCTGAATTTGATGAGTCGTTGTAATTTGCATTATGTATGCCTTTGTATCGGACGTTAAATTATTGATTATGTCACCAAGTTTTCTTTCAAAATGTATGTCCTGTATATGTACTATATATGCAAGCAAATACATACAGCTAAGTGTAAGATTGACAACGATAGTGGAGTACCTTGAACAAAAGTATAAAATGTCCCTCAATTTCTAAAGGTATTTAAAGAATGTTTTGGGTTCTTTGCAATAGGTCTATCTATTGTCATTTAGTTCACAGCTTACTGACTGTATAACCAAACAAAATGCAGTCTTTTAATGCAAACATTTTCAAAGGCTTGTATACGTGAGAGATTTAACGTGCAAATATTTTTTCAAGTACGGGTGAAACATAAATATCAAAGAATACGTTTTGTTAAAAAAGCAGTTCGACATGCAAACGGGATTACCATCCATCCGAAATATTGGTTTTGTGTCCTCTCTCATATTAGAAACACCAAAAATATACAAACTTATCATCGTTTTCAACTGTGAGAATTTCCTTGATATGCGTTTTTCGTAAATGGTGGTTTTATGAGGTACTATTGTGCTAACTCAAATGTTAATCCGCTTATACATATCAAAATTTTCTAGACATGAAACACAATGATAAAAGGCACATATCTATGCATCAGTTATTTTTCATGACTTACTGCAGTACGTAAGTCGTTGCGCACTGCATATAAACAATACTGTATTTTGTATGAGGTGCTTAGTTAAAATGAAAGACATTGTAGTATAGTTGGAGAGTTTATAGTACATCTAGTGTACCCAACTTAGATTTATGTATGCTCAAAAATATTATGTGGTATGGTACATGGTGCATTTATGCAAACACATCCTTTAATTCAGACCATTTTCTTATACCAAACAACCACAAAACCTAAGAAAGGAAATGGTTTTTGGTGGGCTTAACAAGTACATAGTGCAGGAACTCAGTTTCCCTATCCCTACTTAAGGATTAGTCAACACTTTACTACGTAGGAATGCAGACGTTTTGAAGCATCCTCCTCGTACTTCCTAACCTTAATCTTTCCACCAGCTACAACATTTAGCTACAAGTTTTACCTCACAGCAAAGTTTTTAGTTTAAGTCTGATCTCAGAGTTTCTTCTTTCAATTTACGCTGATCAGCGCTGACACATCTAGCATCTAAAATGGCGTTTGAGTGTCATATTTGTAGAAAAATTACCAAAACAAAACAACATCACAATGTACATATACAACAACATTTTGGAGAGAAACCATTCCAGTGTGAACATTGCCCAAAACGATTTGTCACGCGCAGTAACCTTCAATGTCATAATCGAACACACACGCTTGAGAAGCCTTACAAATGTGACAGGTGTACCAAAGACTTCATGACATCGGGTCATCTGCTATCCCACAAGAGAAGAGTACATAACATTGCTGAGAAAACTCAGAAGTGTGACATTTGTCAGAAAGCGTTTTTTACTAAACAGGAACTTACCAACCACAAAATAGTACATACCGGAGCTAAATCATTTTCATGTCCACTTTGCGGTGACAAGTTTTCTTATTCCACAGGTGTGAGAAAACATTTACGTCGGCATACAAGGGAGACAACGTACAAATGCCACGTATGCGACAAGCGTTTTATCGAGGCATATACATTGCAACAGCATTTAAAAATTCATGATGGTAAGTCAAAATTTTTTTGGGTTTACCTAAAATTAATTTGAGCATTGCATTGCAAAACATGTGAGCTAAATTTAAATTCACACTTGATTCCAGGAGACAAAGCTAAATCACACAACTGTATTTTCTGCCCTGGAAAATTTATAACTTCGGGACAACTCAGAGTGCACCTACTAGCACACATTCTGGAGAAACCTTACATATGTGGCAAATGCGGTAAAGAATGTGGACAATCCGGAAATCTCAAGTCACACGCAAAGGCTTTGCACTCCAATAAGCGCGACTACTCTTGCAACTTGTGTGAGAAAACGTTCACGGTAAACTCCAATTTGCAAAAACACGTTCAAACTCATCTGGGAGAAAGGCATCACAAGTGTACTACTTGCAATATTGGTTTTCTAAGAAAGGCATATTTAAAAAAGCATAACAAGAGCAAAAGTCACGGAAAAATGAAAGACTCCAATTGACAGCCAACAATCTGCATTCGTAAAGTAAATCTGCTAGATGGTTTTTATAAGGAGTTATGAAATTACGCAGAAGTTAGTTGATCATATGCAGCTGTTTTGAAGTTAATAGTTGTTCGATTTTGTATTCCTCTGGGTTGTAGTATTATCAATTTGCCACATTGTTAGCACTTTAAGTAATAAGTCTGTATATATTTAAATATTATTGTGCTGTAAATTATGCATATATCTATTTTGATCTGAATGGATTTAATAGAAATAAAATAAAAGGGGAACATGCTGCTGACTTAAGAAATAATCGCACTGCTCAATCTGCTTTGGCTGAACACAAGGATATGAACAGCAACCATAATTTTAATATTGACTGCACTGTCATTCTTTGTTACGAAAGTAGATGGTTCCAACGAACCTTCAAAGAAGCGATCTTCATACAGAAGAGACCCAACAACATCAACCGGAACACGGGCCTGGATATCACTCCCTGGATACCATTAGCACTGGACCTCATATAATTTTATCTTTTATAATATGTGAACCAATTTTTAAAAGTAATGTAGTTCCCTTTTCGCT
This sequence comes from Entomobrya proxima, assembly GCA_029691765.1. Lineage (NCBI taxonomy): Eukaryota > Metazoa > Arthropoda > Collembola > Entomobryomorpha > Entomobryidae > Entomobrya > Entomobrya proxima. The sequence continues at coordinate 43,495,692 of CM056169.1, read as the reverse complement.
TTGTTTTTTCTTGTACAAATCTCTCCTGAAGAAGAATACGTCAAGTATTTGAAAGCTTGAGATTTTTAATAAACTAGCAACCTTTAAAGCCAAAAATGTCTACAACTAAGAAATAAAATTATAAACTTCAAAATAAATTCCGTTTGTGTAAGTGACCTTGTGATAATATGATGTTTCTTCTTATAATTGATTTTGGCAGCCAGGAGCGGCCAATCATGTAAGCCTCGTTATATATAGGAGCTACAGTTTTTTTATCTTGAGCCAAAACAAATGGACAGATAAAGACTTGCACGGCATGACTGTTTCAATGAAGAGCTTTCCTCTTGGGTGCATGTCATTGTGGACTCTGTCTACTCCCAAGCTATCTGCTACTAGTTTGCCTGCGGATATACTAGCAATAAAGTTGGTTGTCTGTGTTATGAAAACGAAATTACAAGCCTAACGATTCTAGAAAGTAAGACATTTTTGTAAAGCTCCCTGGAGGCATAAATATTGCAATGATAGAAAGTGGATGGTTGTAGAAACAAAAGAATTGTGTTACAGGAAAACTATTGTTTTTACTCAAGAAATATCTACAGTTAAGTCTTGAAACATGCGACATTTCCCAATTCTGGTTATTATAAGAAATATAAAATTATATGGTGGAATAACTACTGTTATAAGAAACAACCTAAAATTGCGGTTGATCGTGTAAATGCTCTAAAGGAAATGCATACGAATGAAAAATGTTTTTTGAGACTACAATGCAACTCTGGCTAGTACCAGCAGTTGTGATTCTATCATAGACTAGATTTTAAATTTTAATAACATATCGAGAGCGTACATGTTGATTTATAGATTGAATTTTATTTATTTATTTCAATTCAGTTTCAATACCCATTTCAAACAGCCATAACAGGGCAGTCACATAGGCTCTTGTAGAACGTAAAAATGATTATCTTAGTCTTGATTTTGTAAACAAAATATGTTCAGGTTTGTTTTTTCCCTCCGAAGAGTTAAATTTTCAATTGAACTTCACCAATAATCGCGATTTCTAAAATTCATTCTAAAACTTTTGAAAATAAATAAAAAGCTTGGTTGTAAAGCAAAAATTTTTAAGAAAAAATGGTACACACACCAATGTTGATATCCAAAAATTGCTGTTCATAATAAATTAAGTATTGATTACAATATTTAACCCGAAATTACTATGATGCTACGAAAAGCAGTTTTCCTTCTCTTCTAACCACTGTAATAGTTCTGACTTGGTTTTCTAAATAGTATATTTTTGCAACTTTCCTCCTCAATTTACTTACCTTAAGAACGACGTATACAATTTTTAGAAAGCGTTTTAATTTTGCTTTTGCAATTTCAGGTAACCACTTAAGACTAAGCGTTTGGACTACATTCGCTACATAATTTGCAACATTTTCACTTACAAGATAAATAATTAAGCCAGTAGGAGCGTTCATTATATCCAGCACAAATGTCTTGATTGATTTAATACTATCCATTGCTTCAAACACCATGACTAAAATTGCTACTGCTTGCCCCCCCCCCCCACAAAACAGCAAATATTACAAGAATATTTTCACTTATGTTTGGTGGCTTTAAATTTGCTTTTACAGTTGACCATTTACTAAACCAAGTTTGCTTAATAACGTTTGACATCTCTGAACTATTCCAGTTTCCTTTACACTTCTTATTCGTGGATCAATGTAAGGAGGTGTGTTGCCGTCCAAGGTGAAATATAAGTAGTCCTGAAAGCATACTTCTTCGCCAACGTGAAGCAAATCGGCAACATCCGGATTGCTTTGTAAATGTTTGATTGTTTTAGTGATTTCAGCTTCTCGAGCAACCAGACCGAATTTGTTGCAGAGCTTTAAATCAGCATGTACTGAGCTTTTTTCAAGTTCTAAGTACCTGTCAGTTTCTAGCAATCGTACGTTGTTTCCAAGGATTTTCAGGTGCTGTCGAAACTCATGACAATATTTCTTTAATAATGAAGACAAACTATTTTTGTACTCTTTAAGTATATCTTGGACAATCCTGATTAAATTGGGATGTAAACTTGTATTGTTCAATACCATTTGGTCCGCTTCGTTCGACATTTCATTGTGATGCGAAAATGATGATGCGTTCTTCTGTACCTCCAATGTCAGGAAAAAGGAAATCTCTGGCTGACTCCATATTATTGGACGGTGTATAGCTGCATGTACCTTAACAGTATGAGCAGTTTCATCTGTCACGTAAAATACGAAATCACCAGGCTTTCCAGAAAGTTTTCTATGAGCTAGGGAATTTTCTATCTGAGGTGGGGGTTGTGAATAAGTCACAACCTTGAAGCCATGTTTAATAAGTTCCTCAAACGTTTTAATTTTTGCAATTGTGCTCGAGGAATAATCATTCGGTACATGTTGTCATTTCTGTAAGCATTACTTAAAACTGTTGTGGCAATTGACAAAACTACAAATATGATTTTGCAGCCGGCCAATTGTTCAATGCATTTTGGGAAGTTGCAACTTTGTTGTAGGTACTGTAGCATTACAAAATAAATGTGTCGCTTAAGTTCTTTGGTTGGTTGTAAGCTGGAGTGCTTTCAAGTACCGGGACGCAACAAGAGCAACTGCCATTGCACCCATTGTAGTCCCAATAAGTAACCAAAACCACAGGTCATACGGTTTTACGAGTTTTCTAAATGGCAGCGGAGAAAACCCTATCATACCGCACGCCACAAACTTCATTCGTTTTGTAATGATCTCATTGTAAATTTGAAACTTTACCGGAAAATCTCCTTTGTAATCATCAACTTTTAAATTAACGCCTCTGTTTCTGTTCCCTTGTTTAGAGTTTTAATTTTCATAATAAATTCCGTTTGTACAAGTTTTCCCGTGAGAAACTGATGATTCCCCTAGAGAATAGTTTTTCATAATTGATAGCCAAATATGGATATTCATATGTGCTTCGTATTTTTCAGGAATGCCAAGTTTGTCTCGAACATCAAACAAAACTACTTGGTAAGCTAGAGACTTACACTGTAGAATTGTTTCAACAAAGAGTCTCCTTGCTAGCGGCCAGTCACCTTTGTCTATTCCCCAAAGAATCTGCTCGTTTGGTTGGGGATAGGCTAGCAATAAAGATTTTTCTCCAAGATTGGTTTGGTTATTGTCAAGAGTTGAGCGCCACAAAGCACGTTTGACTGTACCAAAATTGGTTTCTCGAACTGACATCCACCTGTAAAACAAAAAAGTGCATTTTGCAGATAATTTCACTATGCGTAAATATTATAATGGCAATGCCAACCTCGTAACAAATTGTTCCTCATATGGACACACAAATCACAGTAGACGTACATAGAATATGCGCTTTGTAATTTTAATAAGTCAGTTTTTAATTTAATATGAAATAGCACCACATATTTTGATATCATTGATGTCATTTTAACAAACTTATAATCGTCTCTAAAATGTGAAAAAAGGTAAGTTAGATCACGGGTTAATAACAAACCTTCTTCTAAGTGGTACTGATACACTACAACATATACAAAGGGATTTGAGTTTGAGAAGATGTCAAAAATATTGTTATATTTGTCATCCACGTAGAATGTATCAACGATGGGTAGTTTATAGTACCCCCTAAACTCTCTAACAATATGGAACGGGTCTATAAGGACATGCACGTTTTTATTCCATAGCTTTGAGTTTGCTTGCATGTGGGAAACATTTAGTTGGTTGCAATACAGCCAGTGATTACTCTGGTTAAGCAAACCCCTAGGGAGATTTTGACACCTTCTACCTCCGTATACAAAACTCGTATGATGATTATCTAATGTCTCCCTGAATGATCTTTCTACATCTGATGCATTTTGTAGCAAGCGTTTTATGTAAGTAACTGGCACTTTGGGATCATCCACTAATGACGTCACTTTTTAGGGTCAGTCGGTGGTCTGCAAGTGATAGTGACGAGTAGTGACAGGGTGGGTGGGTGGTAAGAGGCAAAAATGACGTCACTACTGTACCAAAAAATTAAAACATCTGCTATAGAATTTCTCATAAGAATAACACATTATTCAAAAAGTTTATTGGCGTGTTTTGCTTTTTGTAATTATTTTTATATCTAAGTACATTGTTTTTGGAACAATCTTTTTGCATCCCTCAATTTCGGTGTTTTTAAGTTGAGACTTGAGATACTAAAGCTAATGGCAATCGATTTGACCTTCAGATCTCGCACTCTAGCAATTTTCTAATTTTAGAATTAAAACGTGACTAGTCTTAGTTTTAAATACCACAATAAATAATCAAGATCTTGATCATATGAATTTTTATGCGCGATGAGATTCTCTAGTAAACTTTCAAAATGCACACTCGGTTTTACAAATTCTGAAAACCAAATTAAATGTCATACTAATTTCGGATTTTGTTATATGGAAAGCTTAGGTGACATGACATGGTGGGTCAGTGGTAAATTTAAAAAGTGACAGCATAATGACAAGGGTCAGTCAGTGGTCTGTAAAATGGCGATTTTTAAGTGACGTCATTAGTGGATGAAGCCTTTTTCTCAATAGGTTTTAACTTAAATGGCAATAAATTTCGTACTACGATTGGATACACGGAGTTTTCAAAATTAAGAGTTCTGTAATTATCCACCACTATAAAATAGTGAAGAAAGTTAAGGCTGGCAAACAAGTCACCAAGACTTGCTTTAACTTCGTATTTTAAAATATCCTTTTCCAAAGTATGCGAATTCTTGGTACCCTTAAAATCTGAAGCAGATGTATCTGTTGCAATTGATATAAAACAAAAATATAGGTAAAACCAGGATTTCACAAACATTTCCATGAAGAATACACAATTTTATATAAGCTAATCAGAAACACGTACGTAAGCATATTATGTAGTTAGCTGAGTTCAGCACAGTAGCTCACAGTACCTAAAAATATGGTAATGGTGACTAGCAATGGATTGTTTGTCAAACTCATGCGATTAATAAATCAATTATACACTTATCACTGGATGGGTAATTACCTTTCACAAAACAACACGATAATGATTTAGAAGCCTCTGCCACTTTGAAAGTAGAAAGTTTATTGGTTTTGGAAGAAAGCAATTTAGTTTTTTATGAGCAGCGATCAAGTTTCAATAAATCTTTTAAATAAAATAAATTTGGGGGTAAGTGTGTCTTGGACATTGTAAGCAGCAAACAGCGAACGGCGAACATATTAGTTTGACACAATGGTGTGTCTTAATACAAATTTATGGGTTAACTGCACGGGGAATGGGAAGCCGAGTATTTTGATGCTACGATTCATTTGTTACAAGATGTTACTATAAGACTGAATTCTGCTTTTAAATGTGCTAAAACACAAGGATACATATAAATAATTTCCTACCCAAGTGGGAAGTTTAGCAGGGGCGGAACCTTTGTTTGTTAAATATTAATATTTGGATTACTAACTTCTATCATGCCATATTAGAATATAGGCATAAAAAACACAACAAAAACACATTGAAATCTTATGTCATTAGCTCGCTGCTTCAGCAGAGAAGCTTATTTGGATGTAGTGTGTCTGTCCGTCTGTGTACCGTTGTTGTTGGGGTTCACAGTTTATCAGTCTACTGCAAACCCTCTTTTTCTTGGCACCGAATGATAGGGACCTTTCACGTAGGCACCGTGCGAAAAATCCCTTTGTCAAGGTTGGGAGAGCTAATCAGACTGAATATTAATACCTTTTCTAAAGGCTTATCTGTGCGGAGTTGATTGGTTTTATGAAGCCTACTAACTCAATCCCTCCAGTGTTCTTACACTACTGATGACCTGTCTAAGACACGTACTTCTCAAACGACCGAGTACTAATCAATCAATAGAAAACACAAGAATTTATTAGTACTCACTTCTTTAATTGCCCGTGGCTTTATTACGGAGATAACCACCAATTACAATGTCACAACTAATTAATTCTACAATTTAAAAGGCTATTTAAAAATTATTCTGAGGACACGGACTCAGCTCTAATTTCGGCAAGTTCTCTGTCGGCAGACTTGTGCACACTGATGATGAACGAACGGCTCGCTCAGCTTCTCTCTTCTTGTCAATTTTTGTCCGTTACAGACTGCTTGGCTCCACCACGTTGCCGGATCCCTCGCAGTCTGTCTATTCTAACTTATTCTATTTTACAGGATTTGAGGGCAATCTGATACAAACACACATTCATAATTTCATACAATACATTTTTTCATACAAACATATTATTTCTACGCTAAGATCTTGACATTCCGGCCCCCGATTTGGTCACCTACGGTGAGTAGAACGAGACCGAATCCTCCACTCGCACTCCAATAGGGCAAATCTTTGCCACGGAACGTCGATACGTCTTAACTTTTCCTTTGTAGGGGCGATGTGAGACTTCCACCACTCGAACAAATCCGTCTTCTCCTGGAAATGTTTTCGTGATGATCCCCTTAGTCCAAGTTCCTCTTGGCTGTTGTTCATCTACCAACAGCACTACGTCTCCAATTTGAAGTGGCTCCTTATCATCCAACCACTTTGTCTTCTTCACCAAATCCGGCAACACCTCATGGCTCCATCGCTTCCAAAACTGGTTGATGTACCATTGACTTTTGGCAAACTGACTTCTCAAATGTTCAGCGTCTTGGCCAACTCCATTTCCTAAATCTGCAGATCCTGAGCAGACAGCAGCTCTCAGGAAGTGATTTGGCGTCAAGCTTTCAGGGTTATCAGGATCACTGGAGACATGGGTGAGCGGACGGGAGTTTACAATATTCTGTGCTGCTTTCAGCAGCGTCCTCAGCACCTCTTCCTGAGAGCATTTCTCCTTTAACAAATTCCACAGTACTTTATTCACTGCCTGCACCATCCTTTCCCACGCTCCTCCAAAGTGCGGTGAACCTGGAGGAATGAAGCTCCACTTCACTCCGGTCATCTTGGCTTCAATTTCCTTTGAAACAGCAGTCCTTCCCGTCGTATTCCAGATTCGTTGTCGCAGTATGTTGAAGACGGTTTCTTCACCGGTGTGGGTGTTCCTTACGTGCTCTGCGTCCACAATCAAGTTGGAAACATGATGGTCTCCGGAAAGAACAGCAGGACTTTTCATTTTCACCGAAACGGCAGCTCGGCTTATTCGTCCTCTGTTTCGGAGTATTCCTTCAGAATCCCAAGCAACTTTCAGATTCATCAGCTTGGGATGATTCTTCTTAGAATTCCTCTGCTTTGCATAATCATGCTGGGCTAGCTTGACTAGCCGCGTTTCCGCTTCCTCCAAATCCTCAGCCGTCAAATTGGAAATCAGCTCGTTTCCTACAAATCTCCAGGGCTGGTCCACTGGCTTGTTTTCAAAGCTCCTGGATTTTCTTGGCCGTCGGTTTATCCAAAATCGCAAAGCGGTTCCTTCTGCTGCTGTTGCTCGCAGCAGTCGGCTGTACTTCTAAAATTTGTCCACTTCTGGTAGGGACAACTCACTCTCTCGGCATGAGGGCGATGGCAACTTTCCTGTAATTTCCTGGGATGTAGCGGCCGCAATGATCCCTTCTTCGTCCTTTCTTTCCTTTCTTTTCGGCCATTTAGCAGGCTTCAGCTTCAGGAATGACGGTCCCTGTAGCCACCTGCTTTCACTAGTCAAATCAGTCTGGCAATCACATCGAGTGGCGTCGTCAGCCACGTTCTCCGCAGTGGGAATCCACCTCCAGTCCTCGGCGTTGGTGCTTTCTTGGATGTATCCCACTCGGTTTGCAACAAAGTCTCTAATTTCCACATCACATTTGTCCTCAAGATTGACTGATGGGGATTCCGTAATCACCTCAGCTTTGTCTTCTGCTGGAGTCTTGGCACGCTCCTTAGACACCTCCTCAATTTCCTCAACTACGAAACTCTCCTTAATCATATCGTGGTGAGTGCTGTCCATGTCACCCACTCCTTCGACACAATATGAAACTCCAGTTCCACTTGTGCTTTCACAGTTCACGGTTGACAATTCCGTAATTGCCAACGGTCCATCGGTCTCTTCAATGAATAAGAATGCTCCATAATTCCCATTCACCACGTCCTCTTCCGGTGGTGCTGATGGCTGGACTTCACGTCTGTTTGCAGGTACTGCTGCTTGTCTTTCAGGTGCTCCATTTCTCACTGCTCTCATAGGCTGGCTGTGATGTAGAAAAGGGTGGTGGTAACGCGTGCACCCACCAATTCCACAAACTTTCTTATCCGGACATGCTGACGTTTGATGTCCAGACTTTAGGCAACAGAAGCAGGCCTTCCTTTCCTTAATGATGTTCCACTTCTCGTCATTTGACATCTTTTGAAACACCCAACACTGGTCCAAAGAGTGACGCCTCTTCTTGCACACTGAGCACAATTCACTAGATTTACTTGCTTTTGGTTTCTCCTCAGAATCCGAATCCCCTGAGGCTGCATTGGCCATGCCCGGCCCCCGTCTGGAACGTATTTTACCTCCATCACCGGAATTACTCCATGTTGCTGTAGTGGGAGGCTCAATCCGGTGCATGGCTACTCGAACACGTTTCTTCAACCAGTCGGCGAATGATTGAAGATTCTTCTTTCGTCCAGAGCGTTCTTCCAGCCACATGTACCATTCATCCTTCATGGCACCGGGAAGCTTCTTTGTCAATTCATTGACTAACTGTCGGCTGTGTAGATAGTCATCCTCCCCAAAGGCTGTGATGTTCGCAAGAAGCGCATCCACATTAGTTCCAAACTCCACGATTGATTCGGGTTTTGATTGGTCCGGCTTGGTACAGCCCTTCACTTTCTCTATCAGGAAGTCGAGTACGTACTCGGGTCGTCCAAACCGGAACTCCAAAGTGTCAATTATGTTAGTAACGTTACTAACATTGGCCATGAGATGCTCCACAGTAGCACGAGCGTTGCCCTTAAGCACCTTCTGCAGTTTCATCATCAGCTCGCTGTCGTCAGGCTTGTACTTTCTTAGCAGTCTCCCGTAAGCTGCTTTAAAATTTCCCCACTTGGCTGGGTCTCCATCGAAGTCTGGTAGGAACTTGTCCCCGGGTGACACTTGGCTTCTCTGGAGAAAGTCCATTTGCGTCTGCATTAGCTGAAGTAGTAGTGCATCCTTGTTCACGGCTGGTGCTGATGAGACACTTCCGCCGCTCAGGAATCCGGACACAATAGACTGCTTATCATCCTCAGGCTGTCGTTGAGTGGTTGCTGGAGAAACCTCATGCTGTCCAGCACCTTCCCTGTCATAGTTAAAGTTCTGAACTTGTTCTTCCTCTTCAGGGTCCAGAAACTGCTCGTCTTCATTTTCTGCCTCAATCCTGGCAAGGGCAAGGCTTCTCTGCTCGTCAATGGTCCGTTTTTCTCGGCTGTAGGACCTGAGCACTTGTCGTTTCCTCATTTCCAAACGCGCCAATTCAGTCTCCAAATGCTGCTGACGTGCTGGTCCCAACTGAGGGGCTTTCATATCAAACTGGATTGTCTCCTTTTCGAACTCCAGCTTTTCCAAATCGGCGTCCCGAACTGCTTCCAAGGCTTTATGCTGCTGCTTGACCTTTATCTCCAGTAACTTCTTCTCTCTGCTACTGGCGTTCGTCACTGATGAACACAGATCCACCGATTGGTTGACTCCACCCACAGGTCTGTCCAAGTGCCGCAACTCTCGCAGACCTTCCTCCAATGTCAACTTCGGCAGTCGTCTGGCGGCTGCAGCTTCTACTTCCTTCAACTTTTCTTCCAGGCAGGCGAGTTCCTCCTGGGCTTTTCCAATCGTGTACTCGGCATTGTACACCTTTGGCTTGGCGTCTACAAGCTCCTGTAGCTCGTCAACGGTGAGGTCAATCTCATCGAAATCTTTGTACTTTCTCAGTACCGGCAGGTACTTTCTGATGTCCTCCTCCGCTGACTTTTTCATCCTTCTGTGCAGGTCTATCTTCTGCAGGATTTCCTCTTTGGACATGGCCATGGCGGTTGTTCCGATTTTCCTCCAACGGACAACTGGCAAAACTTCAACTCCTCCACAGTTTCCGGGCACCAATGTTGTGGGGGTTCACAGTTTATCGGTCTACTGTAAAACTCTCTTTTTCTTGGTACCGAATGATAGGGACCTTTCACGTAGGCACCGTGCGAAAAATCCCTTTGTCAAGGTTGGGAGAGCTAATCAGACTGAATATTAATACCTTTTCTAAAGGCTTATCTGTGCGGAGTTGATTGGTTTTATGAAGCCTACTAACTCAATCCCTCCAGTGTTCTTACACTACTGATGACCTGTCTAAGACACGTACTTCTCAAACGACCGAGTACTAATCAATCAATAGAAAACACAAGAATTTATTAGTACTCACTTCTTTAATTGCCCGTGGCTTTATTACGGAGATAACCACCAATTACAATGTCACAACTAATTAATTCTACAATTTAAAAGGCTATTTAAAAATTATTCTGAGGACACGGACTCAGCTCTAATTTCGGCAAGTTCTCTGTCGGCAGACTTGTGCACACTGATGATGAACGAACGGCTCGCTCAGCTTCTCTCTTCTTGTCAATTTTTGTCCGTTACAGACTGCTTGGCTCCACCACGTTGCCGGATCCCTCGCAGTCTGTCTATTCTAACTTATTCTATTTTACAGGATTTGAGGGCAATCTGATACAAACACACATTCATAATTTCATACAATACATTTTTTCATCCAAACATATTATTTCTACGCTAAGATCTTGACAACCGTTTTCACAGAATTTGCTTTTCCCTTGTATATACAATGATTGGTAAACCTGACCCACCTGACAGTCTATCAAACTATCAAATGATGCAAACAGTCGAGTGTGTAACAAAACTTTTAAACTTTGGTCGAGTCTTTTATGTTACTATTGGTTGTGCAGCATTCAAAGCGTTGATTCAACTGTCAGAAAAGCATTGCAATATACTGATAGAAAACATGCATTGATACATAGTTCAGTCAGCGTTAAAATTCATTCATTATGCTCAGCAAATCTACGGTCAGCCAGTGTTTCACGTTCTAGGCGAATATTACTTTTGAAACAAAGATTCCATTTCATCTTATATAAAAACTATTTTCTTTTCCCTGAATATCTAAATTCCGTATTCAATTATGTCTGTTAATTGGGTTTTGTGAGAAACCAATGTATGATACCACTAGTAGATCTAAATAATCAATACATTTCAGTTAAGTAATCACAGCGAATACAATAATACATGATCTTAAACAAAGCATCTGCTTTCTATAATATTTATGTTATTTACACCGACAGGGATAAAGCGATTTTTCTTAGACTTTTGATGTCTTTCTGTGTATTTTGTATCTTCTATCAACTGACAAACTAGCAAAAGCAACTGTACGAGAGAAATGATTTAATTGTGAGAGGTTAGTAAAATTTAGGGAACATATGGTACCAACTTTTTAATTGTTTTCCGCACAAATATAATACTTTAATAACCCTTATCAGAAGATCGGGCTAATCGCTTTTGGCAGACAAAAACAAAGGAAAACAATTACCACGGTGTCGAAAACAGGAAGCCGGATTATTGATTCATGTTGTAAGCTATATTTAGCCTACAACCAACAGTGTAGTGACCCCGTTTGTCGGATGCGGAGGCAATGCTTAGAAGCGACCGCGTTTCCAATTTGTGAATGTCGCAAGGAACGTAGTCTAACAATCATGCTTCAGTCGTTTTGTGTTGCATTGTTCAGCATTAGTTTGAGTTTTATTAGTGTGCTAACAATTTCGAAAACAGAATCAATATCTTACAATCCTTCTAATAAATTTGTATTGCAACACTCATTGGAAAAACATGAAGTTAAAATCAGTATCAGGGATTTATTGGATTACATTGGTGCTCACCGTTATTTCATTGTGGTTGACAATTGGAGAAATCTTGACTTTAGCAGTACAAGGTATCCCTTAATTATCAGAAACCTTAATCCTTTTCAACTAGATCCACTCGAACAGGAAGTATATTCCTATTCAAACGCTCAACAGGATAATTCCACATCATTTCATTTCAAATTCCAAGAAACTCTCAGGAACAAACTTAATTTCTACACTTTTTACGACAAGTGTGTTCATAATCCTCTTGGACTCTTAAATTACAGCAGAAATTGGCCATACTGTAACAAAATAAACTTTGTAGCCTTATCTTGCAAAGTTCGACCTTGGAACGGAAACATGCATTTGCTAGTTGATCCATTGTTTGTAAAATACAAATATCAACATGCTCAATACAATCTTAGATTTGCGGAAGTATTTCACTTTGGAGAAATGCAAAGGGAAACGTTTGATGTCCTATTTCCAATCACACCATCCATTAATATTGCAATATGTCAAGCCAAACTTTATGAGAGCTTGAAAATACTTCGCCAATTTAACCAATACTACGCTAGTATTGATAATGTTTTGGAACATCCTTCAACAACGACAAGAGGTTATGCTATGCTTGTCCATATTGAGCGTAGTGTAAAACAAAGTACTGAAGAGTTAACAAGTACTTGTTCTATTTATGTATATTGTAACTTGTGCGCCATTAGTGAGGTATTCATAACAAGGTAACCAATCCTGCTAAAAGCTAATTTTTAATTATATTATTCTGTAAAGCTAACTGTATTTATACATTAAAACATATCAATTATTAATATTATTCAATTTAGATTAACCGCATCAAAAGCAAAGGATTTTGCAGAAACGGAATGGAAATGGAAAACAGTTCCCAATATTGCAAGTACTGCAGTATTGCGCGGATACCCGTCACCAGAAGAGACTATTCCTTGGGGCATTGACGTCGTAGGTTATAACGAACCCGTCATTCTGGAAAAATTCATAGATGCAATGATGCATTGCAATTCTGTAGCGTATAATTTAATATTTAATCAGGATCGACCAAACATTATATCTGCCGAAGATCATGAAATTCACATGAATATCCACATTTGGCTAGCGATTATGAAGAACCACACTCTTACAAAAACAGAAATGCTTAGACCTGCCAGGTCTATAAGATGTACGCGATCAGCTGATAATTTTTATGATGACTTCATGTGTGTCAACGATCGTCGAATATCACGGGAAAGTGTAAAAGATCCAGTACATCTGTCAATAGATATTTACATGGGAAATTTGCCAAGTAAATTTCAATTGCACACTGAAATCATCACAAACAGAATGAAATTTGTGGCTTGTGGTCTGGTAGGAGTAACACCACTTCCGTTTAAAGAATTAGTGAAACCGTACGATGCTTGGTCGTGGGGAATGATTGTATTATCTGTATTTATATTGGCAATGGTTCTCAAATTAGCAACACATTTAAGTTTTGGAGGTATACGCACTGAAAGTTTCAAGCGACAGCTGGGGTTTGTTAGCATACAGTACTTGCAACAGAGTATCGCGTATACCACATGCATTGAGCGAAAATGTAGCGGAAAGATTTTATTTATTGTTTTGTCAGTAGCGACAACAGTTTTAAGCAATGCGTACAGAAACGATAACATGTATCGCATGATCATACCTAGGACAAATTTGCAGTTAAAGCACTTTAAAGGTTTACTGGCTTTTAACTTCACTATTTCAAGTCTTGTAAACTCTTTCAATATGAGAGTTTCATTTATTCAAGGAAAAGTCACAGGAACACCAAATGTACCCATTTACTATGTTGACTATAATACTTCGCACGAGATATTATCGAACGCGGTCGTAAAATATACCAGTACCAGTCTTTATCCTGCAATAAAGTTTAAAATAAAATCAGAATTGCAGGAAAATGTACGAACACTAGTTAAAAGTGAAATGAATTCGAGTGCTGTGGAATGGCTTGTTGTAAACAACATAGGTATGAATTGTAAAACGTTGCTGCAATTTAAAAAACTGGTCTACAAATATATGGAACTTATGAAACCATTTGTATTACCGGATCCTGGTTATGGCATGAAATGGGTAGAACCGCTCAGAAACTACATCGAAAGCCAAAAATTTGCAGAAACTAGTTTATTTTTTGAAAATGATAAAAGCAACGTAAACGAAACCCTAGTTGTCTGCAACAGAACAGGGTTAGTTGCAACTGAACCTGAAGCTACAAAAATGGTTAAGAAGTTAAGAACAAATGATAAGATTTCTAGCCAGTTACATGTCGGAGAGGAAACGTACTTCCGTCAATACTTTGGCTTTACGTTGCGAGGATCAATTCCACCGTATATTGTGCGCAGAATAAAAGTTGTAAAAGAGTCTGGTATAGTGCAACGCTGCTACAACATATTAGATCGCGCATGGGTAACAAAGTCAATAATATCTGGAAATTATCTTCAGCCTCCGACAATGAAAGCAAATATAATTGTTATATTTGCAGTACTATGGGCAGGTCAGGGAATCGGAATTGCTACGTTTGTGATTGAGTTTGTGGCGAAATTTAAATTAACAATGGCATGGATTATGCGTTTGTTTAGAGCTATTTTAGTATTTACTAACAAGGTATGCTATTTCCATGTGAATCGAAAATCAAGATGTGACATATCACATCTTGTTCAGTTTTTTGCGTAGATTCCAAATCTGGTTTCAGTTTGGTGTAAAACTGCAATTTGGAATTTTAATTAAACGATTAATAATCGCAGTTAACGTACAGAAACGCACGCTTGACCTGACCTGAGCATTCCGCAGATCCAGTCTACACACACCAATACGCATGAGCACCATCACCGCTCACTAGCAACCTCCTGTGCTACCATCACGGCGCTGCATGGTTGTGTTGCCTGGGATACACGGACTCCAAGCGTGCGAACATTGTTCAACAGTTCTTTGGTCAGGTGACATGTGACAGTTAATATTCTACTGACATAAAAGTGAACTTTGTTCTGCCGAGAATTTCCACAGACCAAGGTGACTAATACCACAAATGAAAGTAAAATTGTTGTGGAGGTGAAGATCAAGGTGAAATTTGTTCTGGAGGAAACCCGGGGGGACCAAGGAGAGTGTACACAAGCTAATGTGAAATTTGTTCTGGAGGAAAACATGGGCAGTGTACTCAAGCCAGGTTGAAATTTGTTTTGAAGGAAACCGAGTGGACTAAGGAGAGTGTACACAAGTCACGGTGGACTTAATCTGGAGGAAAGTGGAGGAAGACACGGGCAGTAATCTCAAACCAGGTTGAAGTTTGTTCTGGAGGAAACCACGGGCAGTGTACTCTAGACAGGTTGAAATTTGTTTTGAAGGAAACATAAGTGGACCAAGGACAGTGTACACAAGTCAGGGTGGATTTGTTCTGGAGAAAAGTGGAGGAAACAACGGGCAGTGTACTCAAGCCAATGTGAAATTTGTTCTGAAGGAAACGGAGGGGAACGAAGACAGTGTACACAAGTCAAGGTGGACTTGTTCTGGAGGAAAGTGGAGGAAAACACGGGCAGTGTACTCAAGCGAGGTTGAAATTTGTTTTGAAGGAAACCGAGGGGAACGAAGACAGTGTACACAAGTCAAGGTGGACTTGTTCTGAAGGAAAGTGGAGGAAAACACGGGCAGTGTACTAAAGCCAAGTTGAAATTTGTGTTGGAGGAAACGGAGGGGAACGAAGACAGTGTACACAAGTCAGGGTGGATTTGTTCTGGAGAAAAGTGGAGGAAACAACGGGCAGTGTACTCAAGCCAATGTGAAATTTGTTCTGAAGGAAACGGAGGGGACCAAGGACAGTGTACACAAGTCAAGGTGCACTTGTTCTGGAGGTAAGTGGAGGAAAACACAGGCATTAATCTCAAGCCAAGTTGAAATTTGGTCTGGAGGAAACCCAAGAGGACCAAGGACAGTGTACGCAAGTCAGGGTGGACTTGTTCTGGAGGAAAGTGGAGGATACAACGGGCAGTGTAGTCAAGACAAGGTGAAATATATTTCCAAACAAATTGATTATAATCTTTATTAGTGCACTTTAGCTAAAGTAGCTAAAGTAAGATTTTGACTGTAGAAAACAGGGAAGTTCCAGTACGCCAAGTAAAGTTTGTGCAAGTCTCGAAGTTTGAGGAAACATGTCGTCCGGCAACGTTGCAAATTTTTGCAAACATCTTTTGGAGATGGCTTTAGAAAAACATGGCGAGCCCATGGAATCTGAATGCGAGGATGTCCTGCTTTTAGAAAGCAACGTTCGAGATGTGCTTTTAATTATAGAAGAACTGACAATGGAAGGCTCTATAATTTCAACAATTAAGACACTTGACCTAGATACGGAAGGAGTCTTTGATTATGAAGACGATTGTTTGGAAAGCTTTGACTTTGATTCCCCGAATTCTGAGCAGATGAGCCAAGAGTGGGAGGAACTAAAAATTGATAAGCAAGTTTATTCGCTGGATGTGATGAAAAATGTAGTGACATTTTATGACAATTGTAAAAATAATAAGTTTAAGCAAACTGCAAGTCGGTACAAATTTATAAAACATCCACAAACGATAACACGCTTCAGAGAATACATTTCTAAATGTGGGCGGAAAATTGACAAACTTAAACAGTTGGAGGAATATGTTGCCCAGAGATTTACGGATGCCAGACGTGCGTATGCGTCTGTTTCTGAACGTGACTTGATGAGATGGGGAATCAGAAAAGCACGTGAACTTGAGTTAGATTTTAAAGCTTCCCGGTTTTGGGTTCATACTTTCAAAAAGTCATATCGTCTCGCGGAAAATTACGAAGCTTACAACAAGGAAGGAAATTATGGATTTGGATAAAGTTAAGGAGTCAGGGAAAGCTTTTGTTCAGGAAGTAAAAGATGCTTGTGCAGATGTACCATCCAAATGTATATGGAACTTTGATCAATCGGGTTTCAACTACGGACATAGCAACAAACGTACCCTTTCCGAAAAAGGAGAAAAAGATACAACAATGGTTGTTGATAATATGAATGCTGTTTCACACAGCTATTCAATTATGCCAATTATTTCTATGGACGGAAAACTTGCAGATAAGTTATTAGTTTGTTTACAGGAAACTGGAGGAAGCTTTGGACCCCGCGTTTCAAAAGGACTAAATGTTCCAAAGAACATTTATTTAACCTGTTCTAAATCTGGAAAGCTTGACAAAAGCATAATGACAGACTGGGTTGCTTCGTACGTATCAAAGATGACCCCGGATGAAATTATGGCACTGTTGTTTGATTCATGGACCGGACAAAAGGATCCGGCAATTTATAAACCTATACAGAATTTACATGGCACGTTTATTTTGCCTCCAAAAACAACACAATGGCGACAACCTTTAGATAATTATTTTTTTCGTCAATACAAAATAATTAAACGAAGAATTTGTGACAGAGTTTTACTGGAAGATGTTGATATTGATTTGAATACACGTCAGAATGTTGTGATAATGCAATCTTTAATATATAATCAGTTTCAATCCTCAGCTTTCGAACCGATGATACGCTACTCTTGGTTTAAATGCGGGTACACCGATAATAGAGCAGGACATTTTCCAAATGTTAACGAAGCCTTATTTGATGTTGAGGAGTATGAATGTGACCATGAAGACTGCGAAGAAGATTGTTTTATTCGTTGCAGCCATTGTAAGTCTTACCTTTGCATTAACCACTTCCTGCTAAGTAACCATTTCCACGATGTTTGATTTCCGTCTTTGCCATGTTATTATTTTAATAAATTAATGTCTTCATTACATATTAAAAGGTTATTGTATTACAAGACAGCTTTTAAAACATTGCAAATTTCTTATAAGAATTGTAAACCAACTTTCAGATTATAATAACTTATCTTTTAAATCAATCTAATTTTCATAAAAAGTTCAAAAAAAGTACTAGTTTTAAGTTGTAACATCTAGAGTTCCTTCAATAAAGACAAATCCAATGAAAAATATCGACAATTACGTGTTGACCTTTATTAGCTCGCTGCGTCAGCAGGTGAGCTTATTAACGAGTAGTGTGTCTGTCTGTCCGTCTGTCTGTGTGTCCGTCTACTTTATTTTTTGGGCTCTAAACCAGCATAAATGGGCTCTAAACGAGCATAAATGGGCTCTAAACCAGCATAAATGGGCTCTAAACCAGCATAAATCGGCTCTAGACCAGCCTAAATCGGCTCTAGACCAGCATATATCGGCTCTAGACCAGCATAAATCGGCTCTAGACCAGCCTAAATCGGCTCTAGACCAGCATAAATTAGCTCTAGACCAGCCTAAATGGGCTCTAAACCAGCATAAATCGGCTCTAGACCAGCCTAAATCGGCTCTAGACCAGCATATATCGGCTCTAGACCAGCATAAATCGGCTCTAGACCAGCCTAAATCGGCTCTAGACCAGCATATATCGGCTCTAGACCAGCATAAATCGGCTCTAGACCAGCATATATCGGCTCTAGACCAGCATAAATCGGCTCTAGACCAGCCTAAATCGGCTCTAGACCAGCATAAATTAGCTCTAGACCAGCATAAATTAGCTCTAGACCAGCCTAAATGGGCTCTAAACCAGCATAAATCGGCTCTAGACCAGCATATATCGGCTCTAGACCAGCATAAATCGGCTCTAGACCAGCCTAAATCGGCTCTAGACCAGCATAAATTAGCTCTAGACCAGCCTAAATCGGCTCTAGACCAGCATAAATCGGCTCTAGACCAGTCTAAATCGGCTCTAGACCAGCATAAATCGGCTTTAGACCAGCATACATCGGCTCTAGACCAGCATAAATCGGCTCTAGACCATTATTATCTATTATAGAGATGTTTTACCTATTTTAGATGCACTTAATGGGCTTTAAACTAGGTTAAATGGGGTCTAAACTAGGTCTTTCGCAGCGAGCATTTTTAATGGTTTACCATTCTCTGGTTACCTAATATGTATTACAGAACATCAAGAAGCATAAAACTGTTGAAACCATTCTGTAAAACTTAAAATCAAACCAAAAGCGCCAAAAACTTGAATTATATACTATAAAGTTCGTAAATTGTATACTAAATTGTGGGGTAGAAGTAAGAGTAAATTCATTTTTTGCTACATCAAAATCAAAACAATATACGAACAATATAATTAGTGCATTTTTTCCTTTAAATTTTAACACAAACCGAATACGAAACACTCTTCCTGCACAACATTCCCGTTCACTTTTTTACAGTGTTTGGTCCCCTCGGGTTTCGTCCAGAACAAGTTTCACCTTGTCTCGATTACATTGTACACTGCCCGTGTTTTCCCCCACTTTCCTCCAGAACAAGTCCACCTTGACTTGTGTACACTGTCCTAGGTCCCCTCGGTTTCCTTCAAAACAAATTTCAACCTCGCTTGAGTACACTGCCCGTGTTTTCCTCCACTTTCCTCCAGAACAAGTCCACCTTGACTTGTGTACACTGTCTTCGTTCCCCTCCGTTTCCTCCAACACAAATTTCACATTGGCTTGAGTACACTGCCCGTTGTTTCCTCCACTTTTCTCCAGAACAAATCCACCCTAACTTGTGTACACTGTCCTTGGTCCACTTATGTTTCCTTCAAAACAAATTTCAACCTGTCTAGAGTACACTGCCCGTGGTTTCCTCCAGAACAAACTTCAACCTGGTTTGAGATTACTGCCCGTGTCTTCCTCCACTTTCCTCCAGATTAAGTCCACCGTGACTTGTGTACACTCTCCTTGGTCCACTCGGTTTCCTTCAAAACAAATTTCAACCTGGCTTGAGTACACTGCCCATGTTTTCCTCCAGAACAAATTTCACATTAGCTTGTGTACACTCTCCTTGGTCCCCCCGGGTTTCCTCCAGAACAAATTTCACCTTGATCTTCACCTCCACAACAATTTTACTTTCATTTGTGGTATTAGTCACCTTGGTCTGTGGAAATTCTCGGCAGAACAAAGTTCACTTTTATGTCAGTAGAATATTAACTGTCACATGTCACCTGACCAAAGAACTGTTGAACAATGTTCGCACGCTTGGAGTCCGTGTATCCCAGGCAACACAACCATGCAGCGCCGTGATGGTAGCACAGGAGGTTGCTAGTGAGCGGTGATGGTGCTCATGCGTATTGGTGTGTGTAGACTGGATCTGCGGAATGCTCAGGTCAGGTCAAGCGTGCGTTTCTGTACGTTAACTGCGATTATTAATCGTTTAATTAAAATTCCAAATTGCAGTTTTACACCAAACTGAAACCAGATTTGGAATCTACGCAAAAAACTGAACAAGATGTGATATGTCACATCTTGATTTTCGATTCACATGGAAATAGCATACCTTGTAAGTTGCGTTTGGCGTTTCATACAGAAAGTATGTTTCGAATGGTTAATTCAAAATGTTCTATTGCCACATTGCACGTTAAGTTAAGATACATTGTTTTGTTAAAGAATGCTGTGTTAAGGGTAAGTAGATTTGTAGGAAGGGTAGTTAAGATAAAATGTGTACTGTACTACGCCACAAATTGTAATTCCTCACGTAACGAAATACAGAAGTTCATAGTAATTTAAAAGCAAGCTTTTATTTTCCAACAATGTTTAAACTAGAACATGAGAAGTATCTTACTATTACATTATTTAGGTGCACACAGTGTAAAGTCATTTGTGTTACGAAATGTACGTTAGCAAAAAATTGTAAAAATTAAAAGTACCCTGGCAATATAGCATAAAAACTGTCGCTCACTGACTTGTAGCACAATTGCGTTGTATTATAATATCAAGTTAATAAATCTTATACTATAGAAAAAGCTAAAATGATAAACTTCAGCTCGTGTTAAAAAAATTTGTAACTTAACTTGAACTTAATATGTAAAAACCAATTTGAGCACACAATAATAATTGTTTACTCAGAATAGGGTAGTGAGACAATTAATAAAATTTCTGCTCTAAAGCGTACACGTTTTAAATAAATACTTAGACACAGATTTTAAATTTAAAAAAAGATGTCTTTATTTCGTCACATAAAGGGTTTATTAATAACATGAAGTCGAACATGGCCAACTGCATCTTCATCTAATTTATATTTAGTGAACTACATGTTCTAGGGCAAAAGAGTACTGAAATATTTGTACTGTCTAATGTTGAATTCTTTGATTTTGATTTTCCAAATGATTTTTTTATTTTCACACAAAGCCAACCAGGCAACACGTGTGTACACTGAGCCAGAAGTTACTCAAGTTGACGATTAGCTCATGCTCCACCTTTTCTGAACAGAGGTTTTTCTGGAATATATTGTGTAGAATCAATGCGACCAAAGAAATTGCAGCCATCATTATTTTATATAACGTACAATAGTTTTTCTTAAATTGTATATTATTTGGCTGGTGTAGAGCTACTGCAAGCATTTTAAAAAACCAAGCACTTTCGTTCTTATCTCATTTCTAGTTCTACTCCATAAACACATAATACGTTTTCTCGTATACAGTTAATATTCCGATAATTTCATGTAGGTAATGTTTTTGTAAGTACAATTTATAAGGGCTTCATGCTAGTCGGTAAAAAAAGGAAAGAAAAAACAATAACCACAAAATCGAAAACAGGAAGTCCGATTATTGATTCCTTTTTGTAGACTGTGTACTTAGCATACAACCAGCGGTCTGGTAACTGAAAGTCTTGTAAGGAGCAACATGTTCAGAAGTGAGCGTGTTTTTAAAATGGTAAAGATAAAAAATTCACGAAGCCTATTTTAACAATCATGTATCAATCGTTTTGCTATGTACTGTTCAGTTTTTGTTTTGTATTAAAAATTTCAAAAGCTGAGTCTAGCTCTCACAGTTCGACTAGTAAATTTTCTCTACAACGCAAATTGCTTATATACGAGGTTAAGCTGGGTATCAGGGACTTATTTGATTACATTGGTGCTGAACATTATTTCATATTAGTTGACAATTGGAGAAATTTAGATTTTGGCAGTACTGGGTATCCAGTATTTGTCAGAAACATTAATCCACGACAAGATGAATTCAATATTTTTTTGGGGTTATCTAGATATTATATTAGATCCACTAGAAGAAACATATTTATCCAATTATTCCGATTCAAACATTCCGAACGTAAATGAATCTGCGTATATGCATTTCATGCTTCAGGCATATGCAAAAACTGGTCTTGGTGGAACAAGCAGTTTTTACTTCAACTGTGACTTCACATCCGATGAAGACTTATACCACTGGCCATACTGTAACAAGTTATTAAGCTACCTAACCTTATCCAGCCAAAGTCAACCCTAGAATGGTATAGCGCATTTGTTAGTTGATCCATTGTTTACAAAATACGGGGGTGAAAATCGCGAGCTTAAATTTCCGGACATGTTCTACTTTGGAGAAATCCAAGGAGTCACGTTTAACGTTCTTTTGCCATCCACGTCATTTATTAATATTGCTATTTACCAATCTAATCTTCAAACAGGTTTGAAAATACTTTGGCAATTTATCCAACGCTACGCTAATATCGATGATGTTTTGCCAAATTCTTCAACTACAACGACAGGATATGCAATATTGGTCCAAATTGATCTTTGTTGTTAGTAAAAACCAAAGTACTGAAGAGCTCGTAAGTATTTGTTCTATATATGTGTATTGTAACTTGTGCGTCATTAAGGAGGTATTCATAACTAGGTAAGCAATCTTGCTATATTATATGAGTTACTGATTTATACCTTATAATAAATCAATTCATGATTTAGGCTAACCGCTTCTAAAACAACGAATTCAGCAGAATCAGAGTGGAGATGGCAAATAACTCCTAGTATAGCAAATATTGCTGCGTTGCATGGATACCCAACGCCGGAAGAGAAAATTCCTTGGGGAATTGATCCTGTACTTACATATCCTGTGTATTCGATTAGGTCTCAATTTGTTGGTACTATGATGCACTGTGATTCCAACGCCTACCGTTTTGTTCTAATCCAGAATAGAACATACATGACATCAAAAGAGCACGAGATTCACATGAATACTCACATTTGGTTAGCCATTATGAAGAATCACACACTTACATGAACACGTTCCGACAAAAACAATAATAGGTTCAAGTGTGACAACCAGCGTCGAGTCAGATCAGAAAATATAGTAGATGATCCAGTGCGTCAGGCAGTGGATATTTAAATGGGAAATCTGCCAAGTAAATTTAATTTGCACACGGAAATAATCACAAACAGAATGAAGTTTGTGGCTTGTGGTCTGGTAGGTGTAACTCCACTGATTTTTAAAGAATTGGTTAAACCATACGATATATGGTCGTGGTTACTTATTTTTTTGTTCTCACAGAAATAGCCAAGAATATTTCAGTTCAATATGCATGCACAATTCCAGATCAGCTTAGCACACGTACAACACGCATAAAAAATACACAAGAGCGGTTTTCATAGTCCGAGACCGCCATACCAACAATGTTGTCTTTATGAACAGTCTTCATAGCTAAAATACTTCTGCCAGAGTAAATAAGCTCCGTTGTCAATTGTAATTAAAAATTTAATAAGTGAGAGTAATTGATAATAAAGGTAACAACATATTAATTTTAAGTTTTATACTAAATTGTTTGTTTCCGACGCTTGTTTAAAATATACAGAAAATTAACTATTGTAATATTTTCAGGCAGAAAGCTATTTTAACATGTACAAAGTTGACTAACCATTTTACTAAAGGTAGAAAATAAGCATTCCCAGGTAATTTCCATTAACCGTTTTCAATTTTTAATGTTTTTTGTAAAAGCCATTCAACAACAGAATATTATATTTCATAAATTATATAGGACCTGATGATGAAATAAAATTATCGAAACGCGTCGTTCTGGTCAAGGTCAAAGCGGAAGTGTTCTCCTCCACTTTTTTATTCATAATCATCCAACCCATTAAAAACTGAATACAAGGAACAGGTGATGCGCTCGCGTAAACAATAGGCAGCTCCCTGTTTTAATATTTTTAAACTGATTTTTCAGTACTTTTTAGGAAACCAATACCACGCAGTTTTTACATAATTAATAATAAGTCATGTAAAGTGCAAAATAAACCACAACACCTGTATACAACATAATATTTTAGGATCGAAAATTATGTTGGTATCTACCTCATCGGTCCCTGCCTATACATATTGAGTAAAGTATTGTGCAGGGCGCACTTCCAGGTGACTATCATTAAACTAATTAAAACAGATTAAAGGAGCAGTTAACTTAGCTTGTCGTTTTTTATTGGTGTCATGGCTAATAGAAGAACGAAGAGGCTTAAGTCAAAAAATGAGATCGATATTGATTTGGATTCCTCTCTGGAGAAGGAAGATCCTGCCATAAAGAAGATGTCAACAGAGGATTTATGTCGTAAATTTCTTCCTGTCCTTCCCCGAATTGAGGAAAAGCTGAAAAAATATGCCAAGGCCATAAAATCTATGGCGGCGGAAATCGAGGAGCGGAATGACAGGCTGGATTTAGCGGAGCAGGAAGCAGCTGAGTGCAAACGAGAAAATGAAATCCTTTATAGACAATTAAATTACAATAACTTGTTCTTAACCGGAATACCAGAAGAAGATGGTGAAACTGTTGCATCCTTAGCTACAAAAGTCAAGAAAACCATTACTGACAAGATTGGCATTACACCGAGACTCAGCGTGGTGACCCGCATCCCTTCTAAAAATACACAACGGCCTAAGATGATCAAAGTTTCCTTTTGTGACTCAACGGATAGAACTTCTGTCTGGCGGAACAAGAAAAACTTCGGACACCCAATCTATGTCAATGAAGATTTGCACAAACGCGAGCGGAAGAGACGAGCCATTCTTATTCAACGTGGAAAGGAACTCAAGAACCAGGGCAAAACTGTTAAGTATTACTTTAACCGAAATGAAGTTTTGGCTGACCAAACAACGTATGTTTTGTCGGGAGAAAAACTTGAAATTAAAAATTCTCCGGAATAGGACAACGGCCATCATACACAAATCTCAAGTCTTAAAGTGCTGTTCTGGAATGTAGATGGTTTGGTGTCGCGATGTGAGGATAAAATTAAATACATAAATTATTCCAAACCCGAAGTGTTTTGTCTTGCAGAAACTTGGCTCGCTTTAGAAAAACTGTCAACTAGGAACTGGTATACTTCACTTCAAGAAAATTTTCATCTAGTAACTGTGAACGCCACACGCTCCAACACGAAAGGTCGTTCTAAAAGCGGTCTATTGGCTGGAGTGTGCAAGCTAAAATTTAATTTGCAGTCCAAACGAGTTTTTGAAAATCACATTGAGTTAGATTTAACTACCCTTCAAAATAACAATAATGTTAAAATATGGTTTGCATACTTCTCACCAAACAAAGCAAGTGATAATGATTTTTATAAATTTATAGACAGTTCTGAAAATAAAATTCCGGATATAATAATGGGGGATTTCAATGCGCGAGTGGGATTAACAACCAGTGATATCTTATCTAGGAGCAACAAAGACAACACAGTAAACAGAAGAGGAAAATATATTCAAGTACATGCTCAAAATCACTTAATCTGCAACGGATTTTTAAAAGGTGACAAAATGGGGGAGTACACATTCATTAACAAGAATGGATGTAGTGTAGTGGATCTCTGTTTAATGGTACCTACTATTCAGTGGCCCATTAGATCATTTTATGTCCATTCAAACGAACTCTCGTGTCACTCTCCTATAATACTTAATCTTCAGCATTGTGAAGAAATTCCCAAGAATATCGCTCCAGTGAGAATTCAAAGAATAAAATGGGAACAGGAAAGAAGGCTCAAATTTGTACAAGCATTGTACCAACTAGATACCACTCCAGTCACTTATCATAATCTAGTGAAATCTGTTTATAAATGTGCTACAGCGGCAGGAATGAAAACCAGTTGTAACCTCCAAACAAGCCCATGCAAACCTAGATGGGTAGATTCAGAACTGAGAAAGTCAAAGGCGTATTATCGGTACTGTGTCAAAAAATTTAGGTCTTGTGACAGTGAAAATATTCAATTACTTTTAGCACTTAAGTCACAGATGCTAAATGCTAAGGCTTCATACTTGTCGCTAAGTGATAGTAAAAAACAGTCATTCTACCTAGACGTCCAAAAGAAACTACTATCTGTAAATTCTGGAAAGTCTTTCTTGGAAGCTCTCAACGTGTTCAGGAGGAAGCGCAGTACACAACCAAACGCTAACATTTTAATGGAACAATGGCGAACGCATTTTATGACCGTATTCAAAGATCCACATCAGAAACAGGACCAGGAATTTGAATATATCTCTGATCAATTACTTGACGGGGAAATCAATATGTTTGAGCTCAATCTTGCTATAAAGAAACTGTCAAATGGGAAAGCAGCCGGTATTGACGGAATTCCTAACGAAGTATGGAAAAATCTATCCACAGTTACAAAGCAAGAACTCCTTTTATTATTCAATAAGATCTATAATGAACCGTCATTAATGCCAACTATTTGGAGCCAAATTACAATAGTTCCCATTTTTAAAAAGGCAGACCCAAATTTATCATCCAACTATAGGCCAATATCTTTGTTAAATACAATAACAAAATTATTCACCACAATATTAACTATGCGTCTGGATAATTGGTGTAACAAGAACAAAAAGATCTCTGAGTTCCAAGCAGGATTTAAAAGAGGAACCGGATGCGTAGATCAGGCATTCATTCTAAACACAGTAATAGAAAACCAATTGCGCACGAAATCAGGCAAACTGTATTCATTGTTCGTCGACCTGAGCCAGGCTTTTGACTCAGTTAAACATAGTATTTTATGGGATCATAAGAAAGGTGTGAGCTCCAAGTTTATGAATGTTATACGCCAATTGTACTTCAGCGCCAGTGCAAATGTTAGGGTAGATGGTTCGTTTACTGAAACTTTTGAAATTGAAAAATCTGTGCTTCAGGGTGAAAACTTGAGCCCGAAATTATTCACATTGTTCTTGGATGATTTAGTTGATTACATGAAAGATTCGGGTGCTACCAGCATATTTGTTGGAGTGTTCGACCTTGACCTTTTAAAATTTGCTGATGATATTGTATTGTTCGCACTCTCACCAAGGGATTTGCAAATAAAAATTAACAGAATCAGATCATACTTTGAACTTCATCATCTTAAAGTAAATCTAAGCAAAACGAAGATTGTGGTGTTTAGACGCAGACGGAAACTTGATGATATCACATTTAAGTGGGGAAACGGCAATGTGGAAATTGTGGATCAGTATACCTACCTAGGAATTATTTTTCATTACACGGGTAAATTCAATGTCGCAAGTTCAAGTTTTTTGAAAAAAGCCAAGCAAGCGCAGTGCGCTCTTATGAAACTTTTTAAAGCTGGGAAAATTAATAATTACGAAACTCATAAGCGATTGTTTCATTCGTTGTGTGTTTCAGTTTTATTGTATGGGGTAGTTATTTGGGGGCCAAGCTACATAGATGAGCTATGCATCTTCCAAAACAAGTTTCTGAAGGGTTTGTTTTTTCTACCAAATGAAACACCTCGTCACGTTCTATTATTAGAAACCAATGCTAAACCGATTGAACTTCAAGTAATCAAGTACATTTTAATGTTTTTACATAGAGTTTATAGGAAACCAACTGACAGTTTCTTAAAATGTAGTTTTACAAAGCTTTGTAAGAGCCTGAGCAATACATCAAACTATAAACTTAATTGGTTTGGCAGAGTAATAAATCTATTGAACGGGTATGGTATAACGGATGTCGATGAAAGTCTGAAATTTGTGTCTTCAAGAAAGAAAGTACTCGCCATGTGTGCTAAGCTTGATGTTAATTATAAAAACGAGTTGGTCGCATGCTTGGTCAGAGGAAATAGTCCTTACAAAATTTTGAAAAATAGAATTAGAACAGAACCTTATCTAAACCTCTCCGATTTGGAATTTTCTGTGAAAAGGCTCATGTTTCAGTTGAGATGTGGGAAAAACTATGTAAATCTCGGGAAGGCATGTAATCTGTTAGGTACCAGGAAAAATAACTTCGAGTTGTGTGACATTTGTGGCTTAGGCGTAGAGGAAATATACCATGTTTTCTGTATCTGTCCTCATTATAAAAGAGACAGATTGGCACTTGAAAGAAAATTAAATTGTAAACTATCTCAAATCAGTTTTGAAGGTTTTGTTAAAGCTGTTCTCAATTGTACTAATAATTGTAGATGTATAAAAGAAATATTCCAGTTTTGGAAGAACAGTATGAAAATTAGAGACTTTATCAGGACATACTAATAATTATTTATTACTTATATTCTTATATTTGAATTAAATACCTCGATGTAAAATATGATTGACCGTGTATGATGGCAAAATGGTCAGTAAATAAAGAATACTACTACTACATACTACTTATTTTTTTGAGTACGTTTATCACGACAATATTCCTTAGATATTTAACTTACTTCAACCTTGTTCATGCGCGCACTGAAAGTTTTAAACGACAACTGGGCTTTGTTAGTATGCAGTATTTGCAACAGGGGGTCAAGTATACACAATGTCAGTAGCGACAAGAGTTTTAAGCAATGCATACAGAAACGATAACATGTATCGAATGATAATACCCAGAGCTAATGTACAGTTAAAACACTTTAGAGATTTACTAGCTTCTAAATTCACAATTGTTAGCTCTATAAGCTCACTTGAGATGAATGGAGTATTTCTTTGGCATAAACCTGAGTTCAAACCCAACGAAACTTATTACAATTATGATAACACACACTATACCTATTCATATGCAGTTGTAAAGCACAAAAACCATAGGAGGCATCCTGTGGTAGAGTTTGTAGTTATCTCAAAAATGTTTGAAAATTCACGTAAAGTAGGTAAAGGTTATTCAAATTTTAGTACTGTTGAGCAGTTAGTGGCCACGTATACAATTATTCATAATAAAACATTGCTGCAATTAAAAGCGCTGGTATATAAATATATGGAACTTATGAAACCTTATGTTCTACAGGAACGACGTTGTGTCATGGCACTCAATGTTTCGTTTTGTAATAGGGCTTTGAATTATGACATGAACTAGCCGAAACCGTTTAAGAACTATTTAAAAATCCAAGAGTCCGTGGAAAGTGGCTTATTTTTACGAAATGATAGGATCAATGTAAATGAAACATTTTATGAGTGCAACAGAACTAGAACAGGCGTGGTTTCTACTGAACCGGGAGTTACACAAATGGTTAAAAAATTGCAAGAACATTATAAACTTTCCAGCCAATTACATGTTGGAGAAGAAACCTACTTACAAATTTATTTTGGATTTACGTTGCGAGGGTCTATTCCGCCATATATTGTGCGCAGAATAAAAGTTGTAAATGAGTCTGGTATTGTGCAACGCTGCTACAACATACTGGAGCGTGCATGGGTAAAAAAGTTATTTGTTAACCTTGAAATGAGTTTCATTTTATATAATAATGCTGTAATTTGAAGTTTGCAATAAAGTCAATCAATCAATTAAAATCTGTAAATTATCTTCAGCCTCCTACAATGAAAGGAAATATAATTGTTATATTTGCAGTACTATGGACAGGTCAAGGAATCGGAATTGCTACTTTTGTGATTGAGTTTATTGTGCGTGTCAAGTTAAAAATTTTCTCTTTTATAATTTCTTGGAAAGCTGTAATCTATTTTACACGTTTCTATTTCACTGCTTACACTGAAGTCATCGTTCAAACAGTTTGGTCTAAATGTTTCATTGCTACCGTACATGTCAAGCTGAGATTGAGTTAGTATATATGTTGCTAAGTGTGTCTAGCCTACGACATAAATTTGCAAAAATGTATTATTTACGATAATTTAAAGATTATATATCTAAAAGGAAAACAAGTTTCATATAAATCTATCCTAAGTATCCGTTAGAATGTAGAGCAAACAATATTATTAGATTTGAGAAGGGGGGTTTACGCCTTGGCGGAGGTGGGTTTGGAGGAGATCCACTCGGTTGATAGCTGGGGAGCAGGTATTAACCTGCAAGTGGAAGGGGACCGCTGCTGGTGCACGTACACTATGATAACCTTTTGCAATGACCGAAAACCTGTCCCGCTGTCAATTTCCCCATAGAACAATACACATGATTAGTACATCGATAATGATGACTTTGCTTACTATTCTGTCCACAACGGGTTCACCGGTTCAGTTGTAGTACGTCCACTGTCCTTCCTACTTTTATCCGCCAGCTATAATGTTACCTCCAAAAGCCAAAAGGGATAACGTTAGGATTAGCCAAAGAACCAAGTACCCTCTTTGTCGTTAACTGATAAATGTTTGTATTGCCACCCACTCAATGCATCAAATAAATTGTCCGGCCACACACAACAAAAGTACTTTTCATGAATAAATAACTTGGTAGAAAATGTTTATTGCATACAAACGGTTATGCACAACAAGTATAATCTTTCCTTATTACACGTAACAAGTATTCCAATCAACTTTAATTAATTTAGTAGTTTTCTCGTGAGCTATTTCTACACCTTCCTTTGTCAACCTCTTCACACAATCTTCCCAATACAACTACTAGCTACATAGGTATCTCTATTTTTTACAAAGGAAAAATATAGCTCCATCTCTCTAGTCCGTTTATGCTACCCGGACTTTCGATAAGCTTGTCTCAAAATGCCCCTCTACTGGCTAGCTCTCTTTGTTGGAGCGTCGCCTCTCTTGACATTGCCCCTCTGAAATGCCCCCTGTCGGGACACCTCCCTACTCTGAGAAGGCCCCTCTCCTAGCCGTTTAGCTTCCCTCTGGTGGAATCTATTGTCGCCAATCCTCTTATGCTTATTTTTACGGCGTTTGTTAAAGTAATCAGAGAACTTTTCTTTGTACAAATTTACTCTTTGGGCAATTTCCTCACTATGACTAGCCTTATCTATCAGACAATCTTTATATCTATGTCTGTTTGGTCCACAACGGGTTCACAGGTTGGTTGTAGTACGTCCACTTCCTTCCTCCTTTCCACCAGCTATTATATTACCTCCAATGCCAATATGGATAACGTTAGGATTAGCCAAAGAACCAAGTACCCTCTTTGTCGTTAACTGATAAATGTTTGTATTGCCACCCACTCAATGCATCAAATAAATTGTCCGGCCACACACAACAAAAGTACTTTTCATGAATAAATAACTTGGTAGAAAATGTTTATTGCATACAAACGGTTATGCACAACAAGTATAATCTTTCCTTATTACACGTAACAAGTATTCCAATCAACTTTAATTAATTTAGTAGTTTTCTCGTGAGCTATTTCTACACCTTGCTTTGTCAACCTCTTCACACAATCTTCCCAATACAACTACTAGCTACATAGGTATCTCTATTTTTTACAAAGGAAAAATATAGCTCCATCTCTCTAGTCCGTTTATGCTACCCGGACTTTCGATAAGCTTGTCTCAAAATGCCCCTCTACTGGCTAGCTCTCTTTGTTGGAGCGTCGCCTCTCTTGACAATATTCAATTGAAAACTTATTTTATGAGTAGGAGCACCATAGTTCCTTGATAAGTCAGCATTTGGCCAAGGTGCGATTGTCTTGAATTTAATAGTATATGATCTAGGAATAAAAATATGTCGTTGTAAAAGAATTGTATTTTATCGAGTACCATACCGCTGTAATAAATAGGAGGTAATCTGTGTAACATTTGCAATGCTATATAATATAGGTGCGAAATACTTTTGCACATGCAAGTATATAGAATTACATTATTAACTTTAATTTGCACCAAAGTCAATAATCTAGAAATACTACAAATTGCTTGAAGCGTAGATGTGACAGAGAAAGGAAATTGTTCCAATAACAAGATACAGGGTGGCGAGTTGTAAATACATGTAACATGGAAATAACATGTAAAAATTATTTTTACATGTAAAAAATACTAGGAATTTTTCCATGGACAATGTATATTATGGAAATATTCCAGAAAATTTTGATTTTTCCGCAAAACGAAACTCAGTGGCTAAGTCTTAAGCTTTTAACATGTTTTAAAAACACCACTGAATCGTTTCATTTGCTTTTAAATTAATAAAAACCGTCTTATGATTCTCCATAATAGGTGTGCACATAATCATTTGGCTTTTTTGGCTGTATTTTACAATTTTTCCATGTTATTTCTATATTTCCATTTATTTTTACATTTTTACATGTGAAGATGGACAAAATCTATTTATACATGTAGAAAAACCCACCCTGAAGATATCATTTACTAGTGAAATAAAAAACCTATCGTCCGGAAGACTTTTCATACAATCTCAAATCTGAAGTGAATATATGATATCAAAAGGCGTTGCAAAAGATTTGGAATGTGCAAGGATAGTCAAGCCGTTTGAAATAATATGCATGGTTTTGTATGTTGTTATTGCCCTAGTAGAATAATACACAGTAACGATGCAGCATCTACTTTAGTCCTGATGAGTCAAAGATGCAATTGCGAAAATAATTGGATAACGGTTGGATTGGATTCAAGTGTTATGCGCTTGGAACTTTCAGAGTTTCAGTAGATGAAGGAAAACAAATTTGCGACATTTACAATTTCAAGTTTCACAACAAAAACAACCTTTCTTGTCAATAAATGCGAAAGCATAAAAGTTTACTTTAATGATCGTATCAAAATTTACATGGAATCCAGAAAACCCATGTGTTGCAGGATATACATAAATGTAAAACAAATCTGATTTCATTATGCTATACTTTGCCTAACTCTTACGGTGAGCACTACAAAATAATACGCTCATATAAATTGTGAATTGGACATTTACTCATCATTTTTTTTATCTCAACGTTGCTCATTTTGGCTTGCTTCAGAATCAAATGAGTTTCAACAATAAATACCATTGCCGAATAATGTTGGAATAAATGCTTTTACATGTCCTGTTTGGTAACTTGTTACTCTAAAAGCTTTATTGTAACGGGGAAAATCACTGCAAGCAGCAATGCAAGCCCAAGTACACGAACACTTTTATTCTTGTCTCATTTCTAAACCTAAACTTGTTGCAAACAATAGTTATATCTCACCCTTTTTATTCCACCGCTGCAGGCTGGCTTGCAGGGTTATTTTTTACGCATCAGTCAGTAACGTGGACAGCACATTCAATCCACCAAAGCACATTTACACATGCAACGTAAAGCACACTATATTTTTGTAAAGATTCCTATAGACATGCTTGGAGCACTGCATCCTGGTTTCAAACTGAACAGAATCATTCAAGTAAATATGTATAGGTGCATGCATTTTCGGTGCTGCATTGAAGATTTTTTACATCGTAAAACGCACAGGTGTGAATACGGCATTTTTATAAGGATTTTGTTGCCATCATTTTGGTAAGGTGCTCAACTCTATCCCCACAGTGTATTTGAATCATAACAATAAATAAAAACAGATTGTTGCCAGCTCACAGGTGTTGTGATTCAAGGATTTATTCAGGAGTTGTAATACTCTGAATATTTATTATTTTATGCTGTGACACCACCCAAGTTTCTTAGTCTTTAATAGTCGGCAGTAGTATAGCGTTTTTGAAAACAGCTTAAGGAAATTCTAATGGCTTTTTGAAAATTCAGCTAATCAGCTTGGAATAAAATACTGTCAGCATATTTGGTTCAAAAAGGAGTGTTATAATTTTTAACACATTTTACAAAAATGTCTCAATCCAAGATTTACACCTGTAAACAGTGCAAGCTCACTTTTAAAACCTCTGGAGGAAGAAAGAAGCATATTGAAGCAGTGCACAAAAATATCAGATACCCGTGCAAACTCTGTTCAAAAGTGTTTATGCAAAAAAACAACTTAGAAAATCACGTACGTCGGCATACAAATGAAAGACTTTTTGTTTGTTCAACGTGCAACAAAAGTTATGTGGCAAAAAAATATTTGAGACGACATGAGTTAACCCATGTTCCCGAAAAAAGTTACGAGCACAGGTGTAATGTTTGTGGCAAGGGGTTTGCAGAACGTCACCAAATGAAAAGACATGTCACGCATCGTCATGACGATATTCGACCTTTTCAGTGTACACAGTGTACAAAAACTTTTGCAACACGGTCGTCACTTCTTACTCATTCAAGGATTCATTCCGACGAAAGGCATTTTCAGTGTTCGATATGCCCTTCAAATTTTAAAACAAACGCTAATCTAAAAAATCACACAAAAAGACTTCATGAAACAGTTCCTTTTGTAAAATGTGAAATATGCAATAAAACTATTCAAAAATTTCATCTTACAGCACACATGAAGACCATACATGCTGTTGGTGGTACTCAACTTGGCAAAGAGTGCATATTTTGCCAAAAGAAATTTCCAAAGCTTTCCCAACTTTTCCGACATCTTGCAACACATACAAAAGAAAGACCGTATAACTGCCCGTTGTGCTCTTCGACGTTTGGTACTGAAGCACAAAAATTGATGCACATTCGACGTAACCACACAAACGAAAAACCGTTTCCTTGTCATTATTGCGCTTTACGGTTTGTTACTAGCGTCGAAAAGAGAACTCATGAGCGCACGCATGTACACACGGCACCCCTGAAATCGCACAAATGTCAAAACTGCGGGATGTGGTTTCGATATGAACATGGACTTGAGCAGCATCGCCAAAAGAGGCACATGAATAAAAATGATCTTTTTGTATGTAAGAGATGCAACGTTGTGTTCGAAACGCGGAAAGAATTCTATTTTCATTATAGTACACATCATAACCCTCATACAATTTTTGAGTGTGTATTTTGTAAAGATATGCAAGTATACAAACAGCCAGAGAGAATTATTGAGCACATGAACAAGCATACAAAGGAGAGACCTTACTTTTGCAATATTTGTGGTATGGAATCCAGTGTCAGGAAATGGCAAAAAATTCACATGAAAACGTTTCATGGATCTTAAGGATTTGCTGATGTCAACAAACAATACATAATTGTAACCTGGTGGAAATATTGCAGAAGGCTTTTCTGATTGCAGAAAAGTTTTCTTCAATTTGTTGTAAGTATTGTATGCTGATATGTAATATGTTTGGTTAAAATAGTGTTTACTGCCATAGATTACATATTACTTGTAAACTTAAGCTTGAGTTTATGCAAAACCTGTATACAATAATGTGTGTTGACTGTCGAACCTGACAGTTGTAAGCATTATGCAAATTTTGATATAAACGAAATTTTTATTGCTTACGTTTCCAAATTTATTGTTTATTTGTATATACATATTATATGCATTGTGAGAAGGAGTTTTGGTGATTTTCACAAATTTTGGGCACTTTCTCCGATTTTCGTCAAAATTGGCACATATGTACACTTTTATCTTGTGAATTCAAGAACAGTAATATTTTGGTCTCAGGGTGACGATGTCAGTAAAAAATTGATGACCAAATGCCGATAATCGCCGGGATGCCCATCCTAGAATTTTTGATGCTTGTTTTAACAAAACAAACCTCAAGACAAAATTCGGTTCCATGGTGGAGATATTTGGAAAAATATATGGGCATGTATACCAAACTTGACAGAATCCATCGTGCCAAAAGTAACAGAATGCTGTTTCAATCTGCGTCATCCAAATTGTCTCATTAATATACCAAATTAAAGCAAATAAAAAACCACAGGATCGTGTTTCTCAGTTTTTTGAAATACACACTAACAAGAAAGTTGTGACCATATTTACAAAGTGATGGATTTTTTGACAAAATGGAAAGTTTCACTAATATGGTCATAACTTCCTTGGAAGTGTGTGTTTCAAAAAACTGAGAAACACGATCCTGTCGTTTTTTCTTGGGTTTAATTTGGTATATTAATTGGAGAGTTTGGATGACGCAGATTGAAACAGCATTCTGTCACTTTTGGCACGATGGATTCTGTCAAGTTTGGTATACTTGCCCATACATTTTTCCAAATACCTCCACCATAAAACCGAATTTTGTCTTGAGGTTTGTTTTGTTAAAACAAGCATAAAAAATTCTAGGATGGGCATCCCGGCGATTTTCCAGATATGGATGCATACAAAAGTTATCTTCAAAAAACTACAAAAATCCTAGTATTCTTCGAATACATGAAAATGGTCACGTTAGGTTATCAATTTTTTACTGACATCGTCACCCTGAAACCAAAACAATACTATTTTTGAATTCACAATTCCAAAGGGTACATATGTGCAAATTTTGACGAAATGCTCAAAAAATGTGAAAAACACCAAAACTCCTTCTCTGTGCACGCATGTGCCCTAAATGTTATCGTTATTCCATTTTGTAAGTTTCGTTAGTGTGTATCGTAAGTTATTTATATACTCCTGACAGTGTGTGCATATAAATATTTATGAGTAAAAATACATCTACAACAAAATCGCAAAAACTAAAAAACATAGATAGTTGGAAATTGCTTTGTGTACAAAATGTGTTCTACCACTATTTCCATCAACAACAATTTGTTCCTTGTTAATTGAAATGCTAAATTGCCAGTTACAATAGCAGCCATAAAAGCCAATATACAATTTTTAATTGTCATTGCCAAAATATAACATAAAACTTCTAGTTTAGGTTCTAACATAAAAAAGTTTTAAAATATTTCAAGTTAATTGTACATACAAATGTATTAATTACGTAAGAAATGCCATTTATATGAAAGCAATGAAATATTTAAATAAAACTATAAGATTAGAAGTGTGCATGTTGAGTGTTGTATAACTTGTTAAATCTGCGGTTAAGTAACAACCCATCTACGATTCTCTCTACCAAAGACAATTGAAACACCACGGGTGTAATCTTTCAACATAGTTTGTCGTACCGAACTTAACCCTTACAATTGCCAAACTTTTTGCAACTCTCTTTGTTACACCAATTGAAATGAGTGCTTATTCTAAGTTTATCCAGAACTGATTTAGATGTGTCATGTACCTGCGCACAGTGCCCGTAGAGAAACTTTACTACTACAATGGTATTCCCAATTATAATAAAATGAAAGCCTTGAATCCAGTATTCAATCAGCGCTTTTAAGAAGGAGCCAGCAACTTTGTGCTCCTCCTTTTTCCCACCTAATATCTGTAGCCCTGCAGCAACTTGAGCACAACCAAATGTTGCAAACACCACAACCAACTGCATTGATTCCACTTCATTGAACATTTTTGTTAGAATTTGAATACTTCTATAGAAACGAACTGCCTTGTGTCCTGATCCAGATGCAGACGTGTTACATTCCAGTTTTCTTTGGAATTGTAGCACACTCAAAGTCAGACATACCGACCCAATGATTTTCTCAATGGCAGCAATTATTATAAGTTTGATGTGGATTTCCCACATGAGCCAGTTACCAAAGAAAACAAAAAGTTTCTCAAAATACCAGTTCCAACCAGGAATACAAGGTAGTGCGTATCGAAGCAGTTTTAGAATATATTATCCAGGTGGATATTCAAAAACGTTTACGGGTTGTGTGGGAATCAGTGTAGCCACAATTGGTAGAGTAACACCCAGTTGCCGGATACCAAGTATTCGAAGAGCCATGTATGCATATTTTGCAACTCTTATCTTGTGTTTCTCTGTGAGCAAGGATTCTAAAACAACTCAAAATTATTTTTATGATGACTTGTCACAACAATTGTAAACATATAAATTATTTGATTACCACAATCGCTTTCGCACGAAGCTCTCCTGTGCGTCATTATGCTTCAGAAAAGCCAGTGAAGCAAAGTAGGCAATTATTTTTCCACATGCAAAGGTAATCGCCACAGTTTTGAATTTCTGATCAAATGAAATAACTGGTTCAGTTCCCAATACGCGATGAAATATGTGTAGCGCTCAGGGAAAAGGGGGCTAATCCGACAAATCACGTTTACCGTAAACGCTTGAATAGTGAGACATGCTTCAAATTCGACCGTATTTCTTCTTTTTGTGGCCCGATTCAAAATTTATTTGATGAAACGCTGTAACTTAGTAATTTTTCACACATTTCACCAAATTCTTAGTCTGCGGTCCCTTTGCTAAATTTCGGATAATAGGACACTTAAATCAGGCCCCTAATTATCAAATATACAAAATTAAAGGGTCTGTGCTACATGACACAGGATTTTAGGTCCATTTTTGACCAGGTTTAACAAACTAGAGATCCGGTTGTTAAAATTTAACTAATTAGGCCCTGAAATGGGGCCTTACAATTATGCCCTAACCTATCAAAAATACAAAATTAAAGGATCTATTACGCTGTGTGACACATGATCTTAGGTCCATTTTTGGCAAGAATTACTAACATGAGGTCCGTTTGATAAAATGTAATTATTTAGGCCCAGAAATTAGGCCCTAAATAATTAAGGCCATCAAATATACAAAACTAAAGGGCCCAAATTAGGACCTGCGGATCCAGGTTTTAACAAGCGGACCTCACATTCGTAATCTTGATTAAAAATGGACCAAAAATCATTTGTCGCACAGACTTATACATACTTTAATTTTGTATGTTTGATAAGTTAGGGCATAATTGTAGAGCCTAATTTCAGGGCCTAATTTCAGGGCCTAATTTCAGGGCCTAAATAATTACATTTTATCAAACGGACCTCATGTTAGTAATTCTTGCCAAAAATGGACCTAAGATCATGTGTCACAACGCGTAATAGATCCTTTAATTTTGTATTTTTGATAGGTTAGGGCATAATTGTAAGGCCCCATTTCAGGGCCTAATTAGTTAAATTTTAACAAACGGATCTCTCGTTCGTAATCCTGGTAAAAAATGGACCTAAATCATGCATCATGTAGCACAGACCCTTTAATTTTGTATATTTGATAATTAGGGGACTCATTTAAGGGTCCAATTATCCGAAATTTAACAAAGGAACCGCAGACTAAGAATTTGGTGAAATGTGTAAAAAATTACAAAGTCACAGCGTTTCATCGAATATATTTTGAATCGGGCCACAAAAAGAAGAAATACGGTCGAATTTGAGGCATGTCTCACAATTCAAGCGATTACGGTAAACGTATTTTGTCGGATTAGCCCCCTTTTCCCTGAGCGCAACACATATAAAGTTTATTAACTCTGCCTGCCCAAATAGTATTCCAGGAATAACGCAAAGTGTATGTGCTTTCCTGGTGAATTTTAATTTTCTTTCGTTTTTACTCCATTGGCATTTGCTCCACCAAGTCATAAATTGTAGGGTATTGTTGGCAAGGAGATACTGTCACAATGACGTAATACGTACACAGTAACGATGCAACAGCTACTTTAGTCCTAATGAGTCAAAAATGCAATTGCGAAAATAATTGGATAACGGTTGGATTGGATTCGAGTGTTATGCGCTTGGAAGTTTCAGAGTTTGAATAGATGAAGGAAAACAAATTTGCGGCATTTATAATTTCAAGTTTCACAACAAAAAGAACCTTTCTTGTCAATAAAGGCGAAAAAATGAAAGTTTACTTTAATGTTCGTTTTAAAATTTACATGGATTCCAGAAACCCCTTATGTTGCTGGATATACATAAATTTAAAATAAATCTGATTTCATAATGCTATACTATGCCTCAACCTCACGGTGAGCCCATTAAACTATTACGCTCAGGGTGGCTTTTTCTACATGTACAAATAGATTTTGTCCATTTTTACATGTAAAAATGTATAAATACATGGAAATATGGAAATAACATGGAAAAATGTTAAAATACAGCCAAAAAAGCCATATGACCATATTTACACCTATCATGGGGAATCAGAAGACGGTTTTAATTAATTTAAAAACAAATGAAATGGTTCAGTAGAGCATGTTGCACATGTTACAATGCAAAAACATGTTAAAAGCTAAAAACTGAAACACTAAGTTTCATTTTGCAGAAATATCCAAAATTTCCAGGAATATTTCCATAATTTACATTGTCCATGTAAAAATTCCAAGTATTTTTAACATGTAAAAAATAATTTTTACATGTTATTTCCATGTAACATGTATTTACATCCCGCCACCCTGATTACGCTCATCATATAAATTGGCCATTTACTCCTAAAATAAAATTTTTATCTCAACGTTTCTCACTTTAGATTGCTTCAGTTTTAAGTGGGTTTCGACAGCATACAACATTGCCGAATAAAGTTGAAATGAATGCTTTTTAATATTTTGTTTAGTAATCCGTTACTTCATTGTAACCCGGAAAAGCACTGAAGCAGCGAACCAAGCCAAAGCAAATAAAAAGCTTTATTCTTCTCTCATTTCTAAACTATAACTTGGTACATGTATTAGTGATATTTTATCTTTTCATCGTGCACCTGCAGGACGGCTTGCTGGGTTATTTTACGCATCGGTCAGTAATGTGGTCAGTTGGCCAGCTCTATCAGTCTTTCAATGCACATTTACATATACATTGTACGGCACATTCCACTTTTTTATAGATTACTATAGACATGGACATGTATTATGCACTGCACCCTGATTTCAGACTGAACAGAATCATTCAAGTAAATATGCATAGGTTCATGCATTCTTGGTGCTGCATGAAGATTTTTTACATCTCAAAACAAACAGGAGTGAACACAGCATTTTTACTAATATTTTGTTGCCAACGTTTGGTCAGGTGGTCAGCTCTATCCACACAGTGTATGTGATTTAGAACAAGAAATAAAAACAGATTGTTGTCAGCTGAAGGATGTTTATATTTAAAGGTTTACTCATGAGTTTTAGTATTCTGAATATTTATTATATTATGCTGTGACACCACACAAGTTTCTTTAGTTTTTAATAGTTGCCTCTAGTAGAGTGTTTTTGAAAACAGCTTATGGAAATTGAAATGCCTTTTTCAAAAATCAGCTTAGAATAAAATGCTGTCAGCGTATTTGGTACTTCAGATAAGAGTGTTATAATTTTTAATACGGTTTACTTAAATGCGTGCAAAAATGTCTCAGTCCAAGATTTACATCTGTGAACAGTGTAAGCTTACTTTTCATTCGTCTGGAGGATGAAAAAAGCATTTTGAAGCAGTGCACAAAAATATCAGATACCCGTGCAAACTATGTTCGAAAGTGTTCATGCAAAAGAACAATTTAGAAAACCACTTACGTCGGCATACAAATGAAAGAAGCTTTGCTTGTTTAACTTGTAACAAACGTTATGTGTCAAAAAAAGACTTGAAACGGCATCAGTTGAAGCATGTTCCCGAAAGTTACGCGCACAAGTGTACCGTTTGTGGGAAGAGGTTTGCGGAACGTCACAAAATGAAAATACATGTCAAGCGGCACCAAGACGATCGGCCCATTCAGTGTACACAGTGCACAAAAACTTTTAAAACTCGGTGGGATCTTCATAAACATTTACAGTATCATTCCGACGAAAGGAATTTTCAGTGTTTGCTATGCTCTTTAACTTTTAAAACAAACGCTAATCTTAAAAATCACACAAAAAGAATTCATCAAAAACTTCCACTTGTAAAATGTGAAAAGTGCAACAAAACTGTCAAGAAAACTTATCTTACCACGCATATGAGGATCGTGCATGCTAGTGGTGGTACTCAAAACGGCGAAGAATGCATATTTTGTCAGAAAAAATTTCCTAACATTTTCAAACTTTTTCGACATCTTGCAAGTTGCAACACATACAAAAGAAAAGTCATATAACTGCCCGTTGTGCTCTTCAACGTTCACTACTAACGAACAAAAATACATGCACATTCGTCGGCACCATACAAACGAAAGACCGTTTTCATGTCAGTACTGCGCTTTACGGTTTGTTACATGTATGGAAAAGAGAAATCATGAGCACACGCATGTACACACGGCACCCCTGAAATCGCATAAATGTCAAAACTGCGGGATGTGGTTTCGATATGAACATGGCCTTGAGCAGCATCGCCAAAACAAGCACACGAATAATGATAATCTTTTTATATGTAAGAAATGCAATGTTGTGTTCGAAACGCGGAAACAGTTGTATTTACACTATAGCACACATCAAAACACGCATATAATTTTTGAATGTGTATTTTGCAAAGATATGCATGCATACAAGCAACCAGAGAAAATTATAGAGCACATGAACATGCACACAAAAGAGAGACCCTATTTTTGCAGTATTTGTGGTGTGGAATACAGCATCAGAAAATGGCAAAAAGTTCATATGAAAACCTTCCATGGATCCTAAGAACTAATAATTGTCAAGAGATAATAACTATTTTGGTGAAAATTATGAAAGAAATTGAAACTTCTTTTCAACTTGTTACGTACATTCTTACATAAAATGTGTCGGATTGAAGAAGTTTACTGTTGTAAATTTCACTAGTAATCATTTTTAAATTTAAGCTTAAGGTTGTACAAAACCCGCATGCAATAATATGTGTTGAAACGAACTGATAGTTGTAAGCATTATGCAAATGTCGATGCAAACATTCTTATTGTATATGATCCCAAATTTATTGTTCAGCTGTATTTACAAGTTATGTGCATCATGTACGCATTTAAGAACTAAGTGTTATTGATACTCTTTTTTGTAAGTTATATATCTATTTCTTTACACTGTGTACATACACTGATAAGTAAGACATACATTTACAGCAAAAACTTGAAATTGAAAAAAATAGTTTAAAATTAGATACGTTGTTTGTGCACAAAATGTGTTCTCTCACTATTTGAAACAACGACAGTTTAAGCTTTGCTAGTTAAAATACCTAATTTATAGTTACAACATCAGCCATGAAAACAGTATATAATTTGTAGTTGTACTACATAATATTTTTTTGTTTAGATTATCATTTAAAATCGTTTTAAAATAATAAAATATACATACATAACATATTAAACATAACTTAGCATTAAAATATGTTAAGTGTTCATATAAATGTAATAATTACGACGCACTGTTATTCATATTTAAATAAAATTGTAATAGAAGGTGCGTAATGCATTACTTGTCAAATCTGCGTTTCAGTAACAACCCATCCACAATCCTTTCCACCAAAAACAATTGAAATACCACAGGTGTGATCTTTTCAACATAGTTTGTTGTTCCAAACTTCACCCTTACAATTGCCAAACTTTTTGCAACTCTCTTTGTTACACCAATTGAAATATCATGCGTGCTTCTTCTAAGTTTGTCCAGAACTGCTTTAGATGTGTCATGTACCTGTGCACAGTGCCCATAGAGAAAGTTTACCACTACAATTGTATTCCCAATTATAACAAAATGAAAGCCTTGAATCCAGTACTCAATCAGTGCTTCTAAGAAGGAGCCTGGAACTTTATGATCTACCCCTTTTCCACCCAATACATTCAGTCCTGCTGCAACTTGAGCACAACCAAATGTCGCAAATACTACCACTAATTGCATTGACTCAACTTCATTGAACATTTCTGTTAGAATTTGAATGCTTCTGTAGAATCTAACTGTCTTGTGTCCTGATTCACTTGTGTTGCATTCTAGTTTTCTTTGAAATTGTAACACACTCAATGTCAGACAAACAGATCCAATGATTTTCTCAATGGCAGCTATTAGTATCAATTTGATGTGAATTTCCCACATAAGCCAGTTACCAAAGAAAACGAAAAGCTTCTCAAAATACCAATTCCAATTGGGAATACAAGGCAGGGCATATCGAAACAGCTTCAGTATAAGGGATCCAGGTGGATATCCAAAAATGTTTACGGGCAATGCGGGAATTAGCGTAGCCACAATGGGTAGAGTAACGCCCAGTTGACGAATGCCAA
Source organism: Entomobrya proxima (assembly GCA_029691765.1). Lineage (NCBI taxonomy): Eukaryota > Metazoa > Arthropoda > Collembola > Entomobryomorpha > Entomobryidae > Entomobrya > Entomobrya proxima. The sequence continues at coordinate 43,452,215 of CM056169.1, read as the reverse complement.
GTATTCGGAGAGCCATGCATGCATATTTTGCAACACTTACCTTGTGTTTCACTGTGCGCAATGAATCTAGTAAAATTTCAAGTGAATTTTATAATCATTTGTCATTAGAATTATAAAAATATAAATTTTTCAATTACCACAATCGCTTTTCCAGTGCAATTCCTCTAGCTGGATTAAATTGTTGAAGAAACTCTCCTGTGTGTCGTAATGTTTCAGAAATGCCATTGAAGCAAAGTAGGCAATTACTTTTCCACAAGCAAAGATAATCGCCACAGTTTTGTATTTCTGATCAAATGAAATTACTGGTTCAGTTCCCAACACGCGATGAAATATGAAGTTTATTAACTCTCCTTGGCCAAACAGTATTCCAAGAACAACGCAAAGCGTATGTGCTTTTCTTGTAAATTTTAATTTTCTTTCGTTTTTACTCCATTTGCATTTGCTGCCACCAGTCATAAATTGCAGAGTATTGTTGGCAAGGAGATACTCCTGCAGTAACCCAGTTTTTACAAGAAGCATTTTTAGAAATATCGTCTCTTTGCTGTTGGACCTGTAAAAATACAACCTCTACTGTTCTGCATATCGCAAATGACTAACACCAATTCTCATCAGCATACCTTTTTTAGATTTTCACAAATTTTTTACTTTGAATCCTATAATTTAATTTTCAGACGCATTAAACACCTTATAGCTGTGTTTATTATTAGGCAACTGCCCACTTTGTGTCACAAGTTATTAAAAGTCTGGAAACTTACCGAAACATCACCTTATAAAGGCCATATTCCAAATTGTTCAGATTAAACCGTATTGATAGAACGCTCAGAGTAACTTAGTAATGTTATATAAACCTATTTGGTAAAACCAAAGCCCACACACAAAGGCGTATTTACATTTTATGTTAATCAAAACTGAAAGGTTAATTAAATTGCCTGGAAAAGTTTGAAATTAAAATAATAGTTTTGGTAAACAAGGCGGTTGGGTATGATGAAATAACAGTAATTAAAAATAATTGGACTACCTCTCGCATGTTAACTTATTATAATACAGAGGCTTAATAGTAAGCTTTATGCAAACATAGCATGAAAGTCACCGTTTTGGAAATCAAAAGCTAAATTGAGAAAACTCCCTTTGTATGCTATCCTTGAATTCTATGTACATATTTTTTGGGAAATACGTCTTCTAACACAGCTCTTTGCTGTGGTTACTTGATTAGTCTCAAAGCCAGAGTGTCATAACAAATGTAAACTGAAATAACAGGCTATCGAGTTTTAAAAATGAAACTGCGCAGTAGACATTTGTCTGAAAGTTATTGTTTAGTAAATATGTTTTGTGATGTATTTACTAACGTTGGTGAAAGTTGCTGTTACGTTCTATATATCCTGTCTTCCAGATATTCAATGTTGATATATGCTTTCAGGAATCTGTATTCCCTTAAACTAAATATATTTTATTTTATTGAGTATGCACGTGGTTTTGATTTACAAACTTGCCGGATAGTCAATTTGTGTTTACCAGAATATTGACGTTGCTGTAATGAAATATATTTTAGGACATACAATGTTCAAACGATAATTTTGTAATCTATTTGTTGTTGTGGTTGTCAAAATGCATTAACAATATTTAAAGCTGCTTAATTTATGGTAATTACTAGAATTGTTGTTTAGCCAATCATGATTATGAAACGCAGATAGCGAAGGGCTCTGTCCATTTACTTATCAGTACTACCTATGTGCGTACATTTCATCAAAACCTTACATATTTTATCAATACGTGCAATATTAGCCGTTAAAGCAAAACGTATAACGATTTGCGTGAAGGTGAGCACAGTTGAATGGTTTTTACATGGTACTGGCAAAGCTTATGAGTTCTTGTAATCTAATTACTTTATAATTTTGGATTTATTATTGTACCCATTCCTGTCCTTAACTTTTGTCAACAGGACGAAAAACATTACGATTGGTATGTACAATTGATAAAATTATTATACGCGTTGCATTCTTAAGTATAATTGCTTCCTACCCAACGCCGGATATTCGTAATTCATGGAATTAGCTTAAATTAAAACTTTGCGGGGAATGCATACAATTTCAAAAGAGAAATAATTTTAGTACGTTTTTATAAGACAAAAATACTAATACATGCAAAAAACTCGCTAACGTTTAATGCTATACTAAGCCTTTTTGCGTTTGAATTTTAAAAAGTTGTAGTTATATGGTGTGTACGTTCATTTTGGTTAGAAAGGGTTTGTCTGGCCTTACAAATGATTACTAATTGGAAGCACCGTGCAGGAAAAAATTACACACCAAAAATAAAGCACGATTTTTTAAAATAAAGCAAAAAACCTCGCGTTAAATATAACCATCTTCAAGTTGATATAACTACCACTATATTCTAAACACACGAATAACACAACTGATAAAAAATTTTGAGTTCTTGGAATCCAAATAAACTTTAAACATTATTTTTTTTAAACTCGAGTACGCATGCGAGTTTAGATAAATCATGATTGTTTCCACAACTCAACCAGTTTTTGCTGCACTAACTTTAAACGAGTACATCAACAAGTTTTGGTACCCACTACCAATATACTGGAATTCAAAAAGCCTTAAATGGGAATACAGAAAAGAATACTTACGTCCATATTTAGTGGCAACTACTTTAACTAAAATAGATACTGCCATTTTGTGTCTTACAGCTGTATATTTAGGTTGGAAGGATCCAACACTATGTACAACTGCACAAACACTAGCATTTCTATTATTTTTGCTAATCTCAATAGCGCTTATTCCACTGGACTACCTAGTCTGTAGTGGAGGACCAGAAATAGTTATTTTGTATAACTGGTGTTATAAAAATGAACGAATAATCATTGATAGATTTGGTAAGTTGAATATCATTTTATATATTCAGTGCAACTGACAAATAAAATAAAAGTTAATTTAATTTACAGGAGATCCAGCGTTTAAACATTTCGCTTTTAAATTTTCAATAATGGGAGTGGTATCACTGACAGTTGCAGCCATTATGCTTCCATGTTTTGCTATATTCTTAGATATGGATCTTGTGTTTTTTACTTATTTCAAATGTGACTCAACCTACTTTCCAATTTTTAAGATGTACAGTTTAGTTTTTTGCTTGTATGTAGCTCAGGTTAGTGTAATAATTGTACGCGCAATGTACATGGTACTTGTAGCTGAACTGTATAGAATCGAGTACGTTAAAGTTCTACAAAAGTGTAAGCCTACAGAGTACTTTATAGCGTTTTATAGAGAATGCGCAATTATTATGAAAATTTGTAACGCACCCGCAGTTCTTGCTTCTGGGGTGGGTTTAGCTTTACTATTTCTGGTTGTGCTGTTGCCAACCCATGCTTTAATATTTGGTGTGAGACTGCAAAGTTCTAGCTTAGTCACTATAGCAGTTTGTGCCATTTTGTTTAGTATATTCAGCATGCATTACATTTTTGCAATTGGCTGCTCTTTGTTTCATTTGTCGGATAAGGTTTTTGCGTTATGGAAAGTTGAGATATCCGCAGTCAACACTAAATCTGACAGAAAATATCTGCTAAAAGAACTTAAAAGTTTGCCAATAATAAGTTTACCAGCAGGTACCGTGGGAATAATTGACAAGGATATAAAGGTTAACTTTTTTGAAAAAACTCTGTGTTGTACTGCAGACTCGATCTTAGCTCTGAACAAGTTTATAAAGCCTGAATAAATATTTACTAAAGCAATTCAATTTTACAACCAACTTATAGCATTTTTGAGAATAGATGAACCCTAATATATCGATTTATTTGGTATGTCCTTGATGCAGAAGGGAGCAAGTAAACGCATAGTGTTCAAAAATTTACAACTACTTACATATGCAAAGAGGAAAATGTTTCATAACCTACTCTTCTCCTTGCAGCTTGAAGTGCAATTACAAACAGAGTTTGTAATTACAAGCTAAAAAATATGGCAGTACGTTTTGCATTTAAGTTTGTTCGGTATCGTTGTCTAATTCTTTTGAACTCAAAACTTTTCAACCTAGGTGATGTAAAAGTTTATTCAAATAGCATTGAGTTACTAGCTACCTTGTTAAAGGTTTATAGGTGGTAAACTGTTTTAACGAAAACCAGAAGTATCCCAATAAACATTCGTTAGTTGAAAACTCATCAAAACAATACTGCACAAACGACATCGATTTTGCGTGTATTTGCACCCTCGATATGCATATAATAGACATCGTAACCGTTGTATCGTAAGTGTATCAAAATTATGACACTGTCGTATTTCCGTTGAAAATACGACGCGTCACCGTTAGCTATGCTATGCTTTTAATTCATCGAATATGTGTCGTTTAAATGCAGAAATATCAATGCTTGGAACAATTGAGGGGCAATGCGAGACTATAAATTGATTACAGCTATAGGGTTGCATTTCTTTATTATGTAAATCAAGGTAACAAAATTAGTCACTAGATAACGGAACTGATACAAATGACTCATTAAACGGCATAACAATACACTTTTTTAGAAAATCATCTACACAAATTTCCGTAACGGTACTGCTTAGATTACTTACTTTAAAAATTCCTAATTTTTCTGATGGTATTGGGTACCACGCAATGGGTTCTTTGACTTTAAAGTACTTCACAGAACAAATTTCCGTTACTTTATCAACAGAAACCAGAACACATACATTGTAATCTTTTGTTAAGTAGTAATTATCTTTTTCAGATCGAAACACTTTTAATTCTCTTACATTAGCTTTAGACTCAGAACCTGTAGTGAATAATGTATCTTCTCTTTCTAAAACACGCTTAACAATTTGTACTAGAAAATGTTTGTGAGATTTTAGCAGGCGTTTGAAAGTATTCATGTAGCTTTCAAATGGAAACGCGGTGAAATTTGATAACTTTCCATGAATATCTGCATCTAGATACAAATGAGATAACACGTGTACATTGAAAACGCAGTCACCTTTCAAATAAACGTCTGCAAATTCAACAACAAACTTTTCTAAAAGGTCACCAGCTAGCTTTATCCATTGCTTGGACTCGCATGTAGAAAGAATATAAATAGCAGAATGAAATAACAGAAAATGATCGAATTTTTCAACATCTAAAATACCCTTTAAAACAATCGGACCAACATAAAGTAAAAACATTCTAAACTCCGTTGCCTTCCACCGACGTAATTCTTCTAATCCTCTTGGCTTTCGATTAAATGTGTTCGGCACACATTTTGAAACTTTTACGAGTCGCCTACTAATCCTACTCACTTCCCTAAATGGCATCTTATGAGGCTTGTCTTCCTTCCACAATAAAAGTAGTTTCTTCATTACACCTAAAAAGCACAAATGCATAGGATCTATTGGTATCTGAGATATCATGTCTATCTTTAATTCAGTTAATGGACTCAACCCTTTGTGGTGTTTTTTAAATATCTGCCTTCTAAAGCTATTGTCAGTGTAAAGTTCTGACTCTACAAATCCGGGATATATAATTTTCTGCTGCCAGCTACCCTTGCGACTGCACCTTTCACATCCTAAGGTACCGGTATGCCCTGTGGTACATTTTATGTAGCTTCTAGCAGGTGCGTCTGCTATGAAACATTTAATACGAACCATGAACTTTATATTGCCAAAAATTATTCCTTCTGATTCTAACATCTTCATTTCGTTTACAAATGGACTGAGAAATTCGTTAACGTCATGAGGCTTGCTGGTACCACAAAATATACTAATTACAAACACATCAGTTTTGTTTTCATTGATATAGCCTAATATAGGCCAGAACACAACTCCTGAACTCTTACATATTGGCAACCCGTCTATCCCTACACTCAACAATATTAAGTTGTCTAAATTTTCGAAGCACTTGTGATTCCTAGTATATTTACTGCCACCGTTTTCTAAATACTTTAAAATAAACTTCTGTATTCCAAAGTGATATAACCCTCCACCACCTATTTTAGTTACTTGTACACGTGAAGGAGTACCAAGAAGTGTTCTTGGATCTTTTGGAAAATTGTCATGAGGTAACCATTCTCTTAAATTTTGCAATAATGCGCCTAGTGCACTCTGAGTAATTTGATTATTAATGGCATATTTCTTTAAGCTATGCGATTTGGAAACTACTTGATCAGTTTGCAATGGACCGTTTATCACAAACGTGCTATTTTCTATAACTTTATCAGTTTCTAAACAGGATTCTAGATTACTACTATTGTTACAAAAATCTATCAATAAAATATATCAATAATACTACATATATCCGTACGAGATGTGCTAGGTTCTTCATTCATCATCGTCGTCGTTTCCGCTTGATTCATCGCTGTTGCCGTGGGTGCTTGTGTCTGTTGTAACGGTGGATGGCCCAGGAGTAACTGCGGGGACATGTGGGGAGTTTTCACTTGAATTTTCTGCAATGTGCTCCTCACGGCCCTCTGGATTTGTCGACGTTTGGTCCACCGTGACGGTTGTTTTTGAAGGCTTGGCATTGCGCACGTAACCTCGCTGCCTAAACCAATTTCCACAAATTTGGATTATTCCCCTGTCGGTCCCCGATGAGTTATCAGCCCTGGAACTCTGATGTACGGCGTCTGAAAATCGAAGAGAGATAGATAGAGATTTCCACAATTGCTTCACCAGAAATCCCTTATTTTGTATATCAGTAATAGCACTTTAGGTATTTTTCACGGAAAAAGCTATTACCTACCTTTAACACACTTTGCTAGCTTGGAGTCCTTAAAACCTAGTTTACCGGTTTTCGTTGTCAATCTCACATTTTTTGCCATTTGTTCCGTAAACAAGCTGCGTAAAATATTGTGCACATTGTCGGATAAGGTAGAACCACCTCCTCTTTTCAAATACGTGACCTTAACGGTTAAGAAATTTAAATGAGAATCAATACTGGTTTGCCCTTAAATAGGTAAATAGTTTGAATATCAAAAGCTATTACCAACTGCTGAAAGCTATCTGAGCTGGACTGAAGTTCGTGCTCCAATGAAGATAAATCTTCTTCCGTTGCAATGGGGATGTAGCGAAACACTACTGGTGATGACGCTATAGGATTAGCCCTTGTCTGGGATGACACAATTGACATAAGTAACTTCTGACAATCCTTCACATGGTTTGTTAGCTCCTCCAGCTTTCCAAGAACGACTGTCTCAAATCCTATTTTAGAAAATTAAGCTTTAAAACTTCAATGGAAATTAGGGAAATTTAGAATTTGTCTGTGTTGATTGGTTTTTACCTCTTAATTCTTGTTTTAATCCTTCAACACTTGGTTTAAGGGTGTCGTCAACAATGACAAAGTTAACCTCTTGTGCTGGAGCAACAACTTCGGAAGGAATAATGGACTGTTCCAAGCTGCCAATAGTACTAGCGCTACCTGTTAAAAAATCAGACATTAAAATCAAAATTCTTAAAATAAATTGGCTTTAATTGAATTGCTTTAAGCCTAATTTAACTTGTAGTAATACTTACTTGGGTCAAAGGTTTGATTTGGCAGCTGAAGGTTAACACTAGGCTGAGACACGGGAGCTGGTGGAACTGGTTGTGGATCACGAGAATCTAGTAATTAGAAAGTGGAATTAGAATGGATTGAATAATAATAAAATCACACTATAGATAAATTAGAATAATTAAACCTCACACTTACCGGTGTGAACTGCCTCAGTGGGTACTTGAAATAGATGTTGATTTGCTGACAACCTCCGTCCTTTTGTCTGCCGTGGTCTCCGGGGGGTACCTTCTAACTCTGACGAGCTGGCTTCAGCGTCCACTTTTTTATACTTCGCTAATTTCGCATTGGCGTTTTCAAAGTATTCTACCAAGAAGGAAAAATAATTTTAATTAATTATTATCACTTCATAAAATGCAAATGTTCACTCCCGAAAATTTACTGCACACTAACCATACTGCTTTTTTACGTCGATGTCCAGCCAAGTCCAATCCTCTCCTGGCACTGAATTAGGGTCTTGTGTCAATTTTCTGAAATCGGTAGGATACTTTATTGGCCACCTGCATTGTTTCCCGTCTTCAGAAATCCAGTTTTTTACTGGAACAACACAAACGCCTTCGTCTGCCTTAAAAACTACAATCGCAAAGTTTTTCTTCTTTTGAAAATCCATTTCGTCAAATTTCAGAAGTACAAGCGTTCTCGTCAGTCTGAAGAGTCACTGCAATGACCGCTCAAAGAACTGCAACAACTTTTTTGCTCTCTGTCCAGCTGGACGATCAACAATATTGTAACTGACAATTTTATCATGACGAAAAAACAATGATGATCAGATGTTGTTACCATATTGTTACTTACATGAGTATGCATTATTTCTGAAAAGGCATGGCTTTCGTGTTGTTGTCGGATTTGCGATGCACATTCTGTATCAGAGACATACATCTACAACTCTGCCTGTGTACCATCTCTGGTGTGGTTTTTATGACAATAAAACGATGTTGTCGTGACATAGATCTAACTTCACTGCATTGTGAAAATGAAGCGTCAGTAGTTTCTTAGCGGTTACGTGTTGTTTACATATCGCATTAACAATATATTATTTTGAATATCAAATTGCTGAACATTCAACAATTTTAGATTGATATAGCAATTTCGACACAAAATCGACAGTCTTAGTGCAGAAATTTTGACAGAAATGTTTATTGGGATGTAATTACACATCTAATTACCGTGCTTTTCTGTGCGACAATCTGAATCGGAAACCTAATTGGGTACGTGAAGTAATACATAGGTTTAACAAACTTGCGTTTTGAATTTACTACAGAGCTTCTCTAATTTATGAATATGTCGGTTTTAATAAACATAATTTTTGTAATAAACAGCACTGTTAAGCAACCTGTTCACATGAGTACAAGCTGCAGCCGCACATAACTATAACATGACATGCTTATACTTATTGTCAGTCTACTTTAATAATTCTTTAGCGTACTTTTGCTATTTTTCAGCAAAGTTTATAAGATAGCTTTGTTTAGTTTTGTAACGAACGCACCAACTATGTTTTTAAAATACAGACAGTAACTCTAATTGTGCACAAATGTATAATTTGAGCCACAATCAGTAGTAAAACCATAATTATAAGTTTGCAAGTTATAAATTCCAGTGGGGTTGTTAAATATCAAGCAAAATTAATCGTATGCAAAGCACATAAACAATAACTTTGAGCAATAGGGAGTAAAATGTTAAACTTGTTTAAGCAACAAAATAATAGAAAGAAATAAGTTTTAAAACTGGTTGCGCAAAATATTATTCTGTGCGTCATAGAAACTACATATACAGCTTGCTAACATACGACTACAGGCTTAATATCATTTTGGATGTACTCATAAAGCGAAAGGTGAAGCATACTTGATCAGTAATAAAACTTGCAAATTTAGAACATTTCTAAAGGACTATGCAACCTAAGGGCAAAAATTTTGACCTCCCAGTTTATTGGTGATTCCGATAGAGATTTTAAAGCTCTACAATTTTGCAATTTAAAGTATGTCATTATTTCTTAACGTTGTCGAGATATGAACGAGTTTGTAATTTTAGATCCCATAAGGCTCCATAGTAAACATCCTTTTTTCAAAGTCGTAGCTAGCCATCGCGCCCACTTTTGATTTTTGATGTTGATAGCAGCTTAGAAAGAGCGTTAAATGAGGATGTTTTTCAGAAGTTACTGGAGTGGTCTTCTTGCAAACGTCGAAGTTGCGGTAGGTCAAACTTGGAGGTGTTTTTTCGGAACAACTTTCTTCTAAATCGTTGTAGTTTCCACTACACACCTCCAATTTTCAAAGTTAATAGCTGCTTTAAAAGAGTAATTTCTAGGGATTCTATTGCAGAAAAAATCAGGACAAAACGTCTTAATTTACAAAAGTTATTAAGCTCTAACTTTGGAAGGGCTGTTCGAGAACCCTCAAAAACAGCCCTATTTCAAGCTTACATTTGACCCCCGGGCCCACCTTTGATTTTCGATTTCAATAGCATTTCTGAAAGCGCCTGACTAGGAGATAAAACTGAGAAAAAACTGGAGTGGTATCTTTCCAAAATTACACACCTGGTCGTGTCAATATCAAAATACCTCTAATTATTGCCGATGGGTGATACTTTAGCACATTGTGTCTGATAATTCAGACTTTTGGAAAGATACCACTCCAGTTTTTTCTCAGTTTTATCTCCTAGTCAGGCGCTTTCAGAAATGCTATTGAAATCGAAAATCAAAGGTGGGCCCGGGGGTCAAATGTAAGCTTGAAATAGGGCTGTTTTTGAGGGTTCTCGAACAGCCCTTCCAAAGTTAGAGCTTAATAACTTTTGTAAATTAAGACGTTTTGTCCTGATTTTTTCTGCAATAGAATCCCTAGAAATTACTCTTTTAAAGCAGCTATTAACTTTGAAAATTGGAGGTGTGTAGTGGAAACTACAACGATTTAGAAGAAAGTTGTTCCGAAAAAACACCTCCAAGTTTGACCTACCGCAACTTCGACGTTTGCAAGAAGACCACTCCAGTAACTTCTGAAAAACATCCTCATTTAACGCTCTTTTTCATATGCTATCAAAATTGAAAATCAAAAGTGGGCGCGATGGGTAGACACAAGTTTGAAAAAAGTGTGATTACTATGGGGCCTTATGGGAGCTAAAATTACAAACTCGTTCATATCTCGAAAACGTTAAGAAATAATGACATACTTTAAATTGCAAAATTGTAGAGCTTTAAAATCTCTATCGGAATCACCAATAAACTGGGAGGTCAAAATTTTTGCCCTTAGGTTGCATAGTCCTTTAAATGGTTAAAAACAGTACCAACCAATTTTATATACGATTATTAGTATGCTTGTCTTACTACTAATATTGCCTGAGTCGTTTTTTGTGGACACCATATCTCTAACACCAAATTGAATTTCCGATTTCCGTTTTCGCACAAAGGTTTTTGGTCATTAGGAGACGAAAATGACGAGAGCGATTTTTGAAATTCGACCTCTAAGGTCGAAGGTCACGACGAATTTTAATGTTCCTTGAGTTATCTATGGCATGCGACACATGATTATAGGTCAGTTTTTGACCAAATTAACAAATCTTTCGTCAGTTTGCCAAAATTCGAAATCGCCTGACCGTTATTTGCATGTCAAGTTTTGTGGACAGCATATCGGTAGTCCAGTAATAAATTTTTTGAATTCTGCTAACGTAGAAAGGTTTCTGGTCACTGGAACCTGTGCACCACGGAGCCAGAATTTTGAAATTCGACCTCTAAGGTCAAAGGTCACGACAAATTTTAAAGTTACTTGAGTGACCTATGGCATGTGACACATGATTATAGGTCAGTTTTTGACCGAATTAACGAATCAATTGTCAGTTTGCCAAAATTCGAAATCGCCTGACCGTTATTCGCATGTCAAGTTTTGTGGAGAGCATATCGCTAGTCCAGTAAATTTTTTTTTGAAATCTGTTAACGTAGAAATGTTTCTGGTCACTGAAACCTGTGCAGGACGGAGCCCGAATTTTGAAATTCGACCTCTAAGGTCAAAGGTCACGGCGGATTTTTAAGTTCCTTGAGTGACCTATGGCACTTGACACATGATTATAGGTCAGTTTTTGACCAAATTAACGAATCTTTTGTCAGTTTGCCAAAATTCGAAATCGCCTGACCGTTATTCGCATGTCAAGTTTTGTGGAGAGCATATCGCTAGTCCAGTAAATTTTTTTTTTGAATTCTGTTAACGTAGAAAGGTTTCTGGTCACTGGAACCTGTGCACCACGGAGCCCGATTTTTGAAATTCGACCTCTAAGGTCAAAGGTCACGGCGGATTTTTAAGTTTCTTGAGTGACCTATTGCATGTGACACATGATTATAGGTCAGTTTTTGACCAAATTAACGAATCTTTTGTCAGTTTGCCAAAATTCGAAATCGCCTGACCGTTATTCGCATGTCAATTTTGTGGAGAGCATATCGCTAGTCCAGTAAATTTTTTTTTTGAATTCTGTTAACGTAGAAAGGTTTCTGGTCACTGGAACCTGTGCACCACGGAGCCCGATTTTTGAAATTTGACCTCTAAGGTCAAAGGTCACGACAAATTTTAAAGTTCCTTGAGTGACCTATGGCATGCGACACATGATTATAGGTCAGGTTTTGGCCAAATTAACGAATCTAATTTTTTTACCCAAATTCGAAATCGTTTAGTCGCTAGAGCTATGTTTCTATTTGCATATTATTCAATAAACTTCTTGGTTATGGGCAAGCTTACTGCCTACACACATGGTTACCATGTTTTATTCAAAACTAATACGCACACAAAACTACAAATTAGGTAAATTGGACCTTTATAAACAATCGACACTTTAAAAATGCTTATGCCCTTTCAGTTGGTCACAAGAAATTTCGAAACAATCACGTTGCGTATTAGCCGTCAACTATCTTGTTAGTAGCCTGACAGCATCATGAAGTTAAGTTCTTTTGTGATAACGGTTTGCTACATACATCCAGTTGAACTGTTTATTGTCTCAAGGGCTTGGAACAACACGGAAGATAAATCCTCATCGAAAGACAAATACCATCAACACAAAGTCAATACCAATTCATACAACTCAAAGGATTTCCCTTTCATCAGTCAAAATATTGACTATCTTTTACAGCCTTGGCCAACCGAAAACTTGTTAATATTTCTGACTAATTATCATAATGTAGATATCCAACATCATACGTGGCCACTAATTCTAAAACACCCTGTGCCAATATTGCATTACGGTCACAATGGCGTCACGCAACTAGTTTGGGTTCCATCTAGTTTAATCATGAGGTTCAATATCTCGTCATTTTTTGATAAGATAAGTTGCTACCAATTCAAATTTTTAGTTAAACAATGGAATGAAAACGAAGATGTCGAAGACGTATGCCTACAACTGGCATTCTTTAGGTTTTCGGTAAATACACGACCTTGGAATCAGCTATTAAATTTGCTGTTATTTCCACAGCATTCGCTTTTAAAGTCAAACAATTTAGGATCTATAATGCCATTCAGGCACAACACCTACTTGCCCAAGCCTCGTACCCATACACCATTTTCGTTTGGGTATACCATTAACATCATGGTAACTTGTATGGACAATACCTCATACTACCGGAAAACTTCTGGGTTCTATACTGACTGAATGAGTCGTTATATAACCCGAGGAGAATTGTAAAAAATTGGACGACCAGAAATTATGCATGATATATTTTTTGTCATATATGTATCCAAAGTCACAACGAAAGTGGTCAAGATGTATGTGCTTCATCAATGTAACGAGCAAAATATTACTGACATGTACAATAAACAATGTCAAACTATAATATCCGGGAATCATAAAATGTTGCAATACTACCAAACAAATGTTTTTAACGCCTTCATAGAGAAAAATTTTGAAAACGATATATTGCAGTCAATTTGGAGCCACATTTATAAATGCAAACACATTGCCGGTATAACCAGAGATGACTCGTTGACAGGTGTTACTAAAACACGTTTTGCTAGTTTCGTAAGTGATTTGCTTATGGATATTATAATGGTAAACCAGTCTGATTTTAGTGAGGATAAAATAAGTTTATGTCAAAATGCAATTCCGGAGCACAGTTGGACATATATGAGACAAATTTTTAAAACATTGCAAACACAGCTTAGACTCTCGGCAGTGTCACATAATAATACAAACGAGGTCCACTTACTACGTTTCGAAGATCCGTTCAGTACGTTACGTTTTGTTGCATGTGGACAAAGAGGGGTCAAACCGATATCATTTGAAGAATTGTACAATGTATATGACCAATATATTTGGTTTGTAAGTGCAGTATTTTTTGTATTTGTTATTGTGAGTTTAACTTGTCTGGAATGGAGCATAAATATTATTAATCGACACAAAAACTTGCATGTTGATCACGCTTTATCAATCCTAAAGTTAGTGCTTGAACAAGGGGATCCGTTTCCATCTCGTATAGGAAAAATAAAACATCTTCGTTGGATACTCGCCTCCGTTTTTATGGCTTGTTTAGTAATCAGCAATGGATACAAAAATACAAATGTATACAACCTTATCTTGCAAAGACCGCTTTTACTGTACTACACATTTAATCAACTTAAAAATGATAATTTCACAATATACAGTAGAATACATAATATAAAACTAAGTACAGGTATATTTAGCTTCCGTCATCGAGAAATTCACACTCACGTAATTTACGTCTCTGATAGTATAACTTTTACTGCACATACAGAAATGGCCGCAAAGTATTTATTTTTTAATTTAGAAATCCAAGGAGCTTATAAGTCTGACATTTTTGACTCACTACTTGAATTATCCAGAATGCATCCTAATGTTTTGACACAATTGTTAAACTTTACTAGTAGCTTGCTGCCGCTGCTTAAAACTAACATAATATCCTGGAGTATGGCTAACAGTGTTTTTAGAATAGCAGAGAAGCAGTTTTTTCTAAACGAACGCAACTGGTACATAAAGGATTTGATAGCGTGTAAACAAACAGCGTTTATTTTGCCAGAATATTTAAGTAACCACTTTGCAAAGAAAGTTTATTCATCAGGACAGTCACTTGTGTCAGTGGGTTCTGAAGTTTATGACAAGACTGACATTGTAGTTCACATTGAATACTATGGATCAGTTAGAATTCTTAAAAGATTCAGTTACATTAAACAATCTGGAATTTTTGCCTGGTTACCAAATAGTACTTTGTCCCTAACCAACTTACAGTCGGACAGTTTGGAAACTCCTAGGAGCGCATCGCTAAAAGGAAATATTTTAGCACTGTTTGTTATATTAGTGGGGGGTTTTATAGTGGCTTTGATTGTTTTTCTGCTAGAATGGTTTGTACACCAGGTGCAATATGTGTTACAAGAACTTCTCAAACTCTTTCGCAAATTGAATTTAGTTTTGCGGTTTATAAATTTAACTATTAAATCTATGGTAACATTAACATGCAAGCAATTAAAAAGAAAAATGCACCATAAATTGGCTATTAAACATAAAACTTCTGAGCTTGCAAAAAAACAATAGCAAAATTAATGCCAGTGGTTTGATAAATGGTAATATGGATTTTCCAAAAATACGAACATATTAGGGCAATGATAAGGTTGAGATGTTTCTGCATAATAATTTTTATGAAAAATCCGGTTCAATATTGATTGGAAGGTTCATAATAAAACGGTATCCTGTAAACAAAAAATCGAATACGAATATTTTATTCAATGCGTGTGGGGTTGCAGCTTTAATTTCCTACATTGTGTCATTGCAAAATTATTAGTAGAATTAAAATGTTCTTTTCTGCTTAAACTATAAATACCAAATAATTTTGAGGCTTTCTATGCGCCAGAAGTAATCAATATTTTGGCATTGGCTGGCTTTTCCAACATATATTTTGGAATTTTGAAAGTTTTCTCTAAATTTGTAATTCTTTTTGTGCAAGAGCTTAACTGTCTATTGATCTTCAAACATCAAGCAGTAAATACCATGCAAAAATTTGATAACCTCCGCACATACAATTTTGAACTTTTAAGCTATTCACACGTTCTGCCGCTGCAAACCTGTCAAACTAAAAAAAAATTGAAACTGTACAACTCCAGAAGTAAGGCAGCCAATATGTTGACGGAACGCCTTAAAAAAGCTGTATGGTTTCGCTTAGGGCCCATTATGAAATATACCGGGCTAATCGAACTTGTTTGGGATCATTCCACCAAAACATTTGTGCTGGTTAAAGGATGCGGTTTGTATACGCCACGATCTCAACATGCATTTTTTGGTTTTGTGTTTTTGGTAATATTCGGCAAATATCTGCATATTGAATGTCAAGATGGAATACCAGATATTTCAGACGACGCCGTGGAACAACAAAACAAAAAAGTTCTTTGAATTGCTACCGGATTTGCCGTTTACTTAGCAATTGCAGCAATTATGGGAATTCTGCATGCAACTAAACAACATCGGGAATGTCTTTACCGAAACATCAACTACATACATAGTTCAGACACAAAACTTTACAAGTTGATTCCGGAAAGTCGCCAGTTCCAGCCCACTCCTGAAATGGAACACTTGGAGTTTCTGCTTATTGCATGTAGCTATGCAAACATCTTGCCACCTCTCTTTATGATCTCTTTGTTTCAACCGCTTGATCCAATGCGAATGTTCATCGACATTTTGCTGGAATTGCCCATGCACTATGCGACGCCCAGTTCCTATCTAAAGGGGAAAAATAGTATCCAAATGAAACCAGTACCATTCGATAGACGACGTTTTGGTCTATTCAATTTTGAAAACCGTATGTTGGAACCCTTCCCCGTTCAGGAGTTATTCAGCGTCAAAGTTGGGGTAATTTTACACCAGGTTAAAAAATGACGGGATAATTTTCAAAATTTTCATGAAATAGCTTTTAAAAGTATTGTAATTTGAGTTAAATAGTAAAATGTTCCATGAAATAACTTCCAAAGTAGTAGTTCGTGCTATCGTGCTTACTTTTGTCAAATTAGCAGATGGCGCCACAAAAATTTGCGAATAAAGCATTCTAGTACACAAGTGGCTTACAATGCCATTTTTTGCAAATTTTTGTAGCGCCATCTGCTAATTTGACAAAAGTAAGCACGACCTACTACTTTGGAAGTTATTTCATGGAACATTTTACTATTTAACTCAAATTATAATACTTTTAAAAGCTATTTCATGGAACATTTTACTATTTAACTCAAATTATAATACTTTTAAAAGCTATTTCATGAAATTTTTGAATATTATCCCGTCATTTTTTAACCTTGTGTAAAATTACTCCAACTTTGACGCCGAATAACTCCTGAACGGGGAAGGGTTCCAACATGCGGTTTTCAAAAATTAATAGACCAAAACGTCTTCTATCGATTGGTACTTGTTTCACTTGGATACTCTGCCTTAATGGTAAAGGGGGAAACTTTAACCTCGATTCTAATGCAGAGTGCCATGGAGCTTGATGATTACCGGACATACGTTTGCGCTGTCTGGGAGGGATATTGCGTCTTTGGTTTGTCTAGCGTTGCCATGCTTGTAATTCTGAACATTGGACTAACCCTGTTTCATTCAGTAACTTGGCTTACCGCAATTATCCACTTGATAATCAACAACCAGTATACATCCACGGCAGGCTACATCTACAAACAGAATATCTTGGCGCTTTGAACGAAAACCAGATTGTGTTGGTCTACAGAGTCCTGCAATTGACAACAGATGCATCAAATCAAGCAACGTCAAACGTTAGATTCGCATTCCACATGTTTGCAAGCATGATGCCAGCAGTTCCCCATCTACAAAAAATCATTGAATATGCGCAGAATACGTACAGCATAAAACAAGTAGCAAATGACCGCGTAAAAGAAGTATATTCGATTGTGACAAACGCGTAGAAAACGCGCATACAAATACGTTCGGAAAATGCATGTAATCTGCGCATAAACCGCATTAGTATTTTGCACTGAAAACGCGCATATTTTGCAGATATTTTGCTCGTTTCGTACTTGCTATGCATCTAAGAAATGAATAAACTACGCATAATTCAGGTCACAAAATTGAATGAGGATTTATTTACATATTCATGGTACATTGATCTCAAATACAAACACCCGAATTAACTAATGGCATGCAAACAAAACTATTATCTTTGTATGGAATTAACCAGCATTTCATCGCTAATTCATTCTTATCGATAACTGAAACATTTGATAGTTCGTAAACTAAGTATATGTGTAACTTACGGCTATCACAAGGGTTATCAAAAAAGCTAAGTTGACTTTTAAATTCTCTGCAATACAAGTGTTCACCATTGACACTAGTTATAATTACAACGGTACCTCGTTTTAGCAAAAAACAGTTATTTCCTGTTGTTGATTTAATTAAAACTTCTCTTTCAGTTTTTTTGATAGTTATATAATCCATTTCACAGACGCGATTAACTACTTGTTCAAAAGGCTTGTATTTTGCTCGAATGGCTCTTTTAATTACCTGCATATTGTTCTCATATTTGAAAGCACTAAATTTGTCTAGAGGACCATACTTTCTAACATCGTTGCATATGTGTATCAAGTTATGTACATTGTAAACCATAAACTCAGACGAATATAGATCAGGGACTAATCGGACAAATTTTAACAATAGTTCTTCTGCGTAATCAATCCAATCGTGTTTATCTACATTTGGAGAAACTAGAATTGTTGTAGCCACACTAAGCAACATAAAATGCTTGCACAACTTTGAATGAATTACGTTTTTCAATACAACTGGCCCAGTAAACAATAAAAATGAACGCAATTCTGTAGCTTTCCACATGTCCATTTCTCTAAGAGATCTTGGTTTCCTGCTAAATTCTTTTGGACAAGTGCATGAAATTTCGCAAAGCTTGCTACTTATGCGATTGATACTATCTTCGGAAATTTTGTAGGGTTTTGGTCCTTTGACCCATGCTTTCAAAAATTTTTTCATTACACCTAAACAAATAAGATGCATGTAGTCTAGTGGAACTCCTGACACTAACCCGAAGTTAATTTTAACAAAAGGAGATATTCCTACGTGATGATTCTTGTCCGATTGATTAAGGAAATCGATGTCTGTACGCAATGGGCAGTTTAAGTCTGTGTAAACTCTCCTACCTAAATGAATGCCAAGAACTGTGCACTTTTCGCATCCTGAATACGAGTTATGACCTTTGCATTGCTTAAGAAAAGCCCTAGCCGGAGCATCAGCAATAATCCTAGAAAGCGTTACTTTAAATGTTTTGCCATTTAGTTCTAGTCTTCTTTATTTAAATTAGTTAATTCTAGAATTAACTCGTTGAAATATTCATCTAGCTCTGATGGTTTACTTGTACCAGAATACACCGCTGCAACAAATGGTTTAACGTTTTCTGAAATATTAGCTATTGAACACTGAATAGGCCATAATTGGCTTTTCGTGCTTCTTGACAATGGAAGTCCATCCACACTTAACTCTATCTGAATTTCGTTTACCATACTAACCGTTTCGGGTGATAAATATTCTAATTGCTTACGAAGTGGTTTCTCAATACCAAAATAACAATATTGTCCATCGCCTATACTTTTTAATTTTACGTTCTTTTCTGCCTTAAGCAAAGTCCTACCATCTTTTGGGAGCGTTTTTAATGGAGTAAACTGCTTCAATAAACTCAGTAATTCACTAACGGCTACCGTTGTAATGTTAAACTTAAGAATCCAACTTATCAACTCAGCTTTAAATTCATTAATACTAGGCTCAAATTCATCAAAACTCTCCTCAGATGACGATGAAAATAAATAAGGTAAATTGTTGTCGTCATCATAAGTATTACAAGTAACCTCAGTTTCACTACTAGAATCACTAAAACAATCATCATCTGAATTAACAATATTTGATAAAGCCACGGGTATATTATTACTACTAATAGAGTTGATGCCGGATTCTAAATCGGAGAGATGCTTCTGAACACGCTTGGCAATTTTGCGCCGTCTTGTACTTGTTGATTCTTGTGAGACGAACATCTTACTTAGCATTCCGGAACCACTCTATAGCAGCCTTCGTAATAGCGTCGTCCGTGGCATCGTTACTTGAAATACGAACTGAATCTGAAAATACAAAATTAACTTAATTAAATTAAATTGCACTAGTTTTAACATAACAACCCAAGAGTTATTTTCTAACCTTTGATGCAAGTAAACAAACGTAGTGTGTTGAGTGACACTTTTCCGGATTTTCCGGTGAAGTTGATTTCCTTACGAAGCTCCTTCGAAAAGAGTCTCTTTAGAACATTTCGGGTGTTCTTTTCAACAGAAGGTCCGCCAACCATTCCCAAATATTCACGCTAAAATAAAATATACATCATTTAGAAGTAATTACTTAGAAATTATTTGTAGATAGTGAAATGGATAATACTAAGAATATGTCAAAGTTGATTCTTACCAGTAAATTTTGGTTAGCCTGTAACTGAATCCAGTTTTCTAACCCTTCGAGTAACTCGCGTGTAGAAAGTGGTAGCTGTGGAATCTGGCTAAAATCAAACGTGGGATGACTCCCTTCCGGTCTTGTAGAACGAAGATAAGCTTTGATTTCTATGATCTCTTCCGACAGTGACTCTAAGATCGTAAACGTTTTCGCAGCAAACTCTGAAAGGTCGTAGTAAGTTTATCGACTAGAAAAGTAACTCAATAATATAGATGTAACGTGAATGTTTGGAAACTTGTGTACCTGAAATCAATTTTTTAGGCGATGCAATGTCTTCAGTAGTAGCAATATTAATTCCAAGGTCCAAGGTCGGAATGCTTGGAACCCCAGCAAGATCAAAGCTTTCTTCACCGGCACCTTCAGTTGGTGGGGGGACGTTGTGATCCAGAACACTATCTTCTAGTGGCAAACCTAATTCCAACACAAAAATAATTATTTCAAAAATGCTTATAAAAACTAAATCATTACAATAAAAAACAAACCTGTGCCATTTGTTTGGACCCTGGGTAGGTTACCTCCTTGGGAACTGGTAGAGGGTAGTGGAATACTGGCTTGAAAACTGGTGGAGGGGGCCAGAACACTAGTAGTGGTAACACGCTTTGGAGGAATTAAAGCTTTTCCGGAAGTGGTTGTTGCAGGTGCACTCTTGCCTTGAGTGACTTGTGAACCTGAAAAGATTCCCATTTTTAGAATATTTTAATTTGTTAATTAAATTTAATCAAGGGTAGCTTTAACCTAACCTGTTAAATCCAAGCAAGTTGTACTGGGAGGAGTTACTGAGGATTCTCCGAAGGAAGAATCGCTGTCACTCGATGATGCGTTTTTCCGAGCTTGATTTCCCTTCCTTGTAGTCCTGGCAAGTGGTCCGATGATAAATTCCTGGTCACTTTCGAGGTTGGATGTATCTTCACACTTTTTTAACGCATTAACGACATCATCAAAATTATCTGAAAGACAAAACACATCAATTAGTAACTTATCTGAAGATTGATTTTGAATTTAGATTTGAAAGCAAAATGATAAATGCAAATTGATGTAACCTACCGTACTGACCCACAACCCGATTAAAGGGATGAATTGACCAAGTCGTTTCTGGTGCTCTTCTTGCCTCTCGGATCAAACGCTGAAGTGGTTTACCGCTTTTGTTAGGCCATCTAACAGTTTTACTGTCGTAGTCCACCCATATTGTTGGAGCCTTTTCCGCCGGTTTTGATCCACTACTGTCTTCGTGGAATTCCAACAATGTGTACTTTTTTGATTTTTGAAACGAAACTTTTTGGTTGCTTGTACTTGCAGCCATTTTTCCAGGGGAATTAAATTAAAATAATTAAGACTAAAAAACTAATTTCACGACTGAAAATTATTAGCACTGAACTTGTGTTTCGAGAAATAATATGTTCTCAGCTGCATCACAACAGTGTGTATAGTGAAATTGGAATGGCCGTTGTATTGAATACACAATTTCCGGTAATGCCAGCAGTATACATATTTTATGCGTAGTTTCCGCGTAAAATCTCTAATGCCATTGAAATTCTAGAAGTCGATTCTGCGCGTAAACCATGCATACATTTGCCGAGAATTTTGTTACACATATTATACGCATAATCCATAAAGCATAAAATTCATCTTTATCTATTATGCGTGTAATATGGCATCGGATATCTGCGCATTTTATTGCAGCGCATTTACCACGTCTTATAGATTTCTACTTATTGCATTTTAGATATAATATGCGCGTAAACGATAGTTATCATCTAATATTGCAACATGCAACGTATTTTATGCATATCCAAGATGAACGTTTGTAGATTGGGGTTCTGACAAACTTCGTGCTTATTAAAAAGGGCGCACTACTCTATTATGCTGGAGCTGAACCAGTTATTGCCGTTTGTATCGTTGCACTTGCAATTGCCATAGGGATAACATATTTTGACTGCAATTTCCTGGTGTGGCTGGAATCAACTGGGACTTCAGTTAGAGAGCAAATACACAATACGTGTTTACGACGTTCAGCTTTGTACAAATCGGCAAACTCGTTTCGGGCAATTAATTTTGTTGTGGCATATCCGTGTTGCAATTTGAACAGAAGCACGTACACAGTGGTGCAGTGTGGTAATTGATAATCTTGTGACTGCTTTGCTATCATCATATTAGTTCCTAAAAATAAAGTAATTGTAGCTAAAGCTATACTACAAATATACTATAGAATTTCAAACATAGCATCCACAAATCAACTAAAGGTTTACGTAACATTTATTGTTATATTAGTCACACAAAAATAAAACAGATATTACAACAATGCTTTATTTCAGTTTAAAGTGGTGTTGTAAAATTGTACTTGTGAAATGCATGGGTTCTCTAATACATTTACGCAACATAAATTGAAATGAACGACTAACTACGTAGTATATTATTTTAGAAGCAAACTAGTCTTTAAGTCGGTTACTTTAAGGTACTGAATACTAAAATGGGATGCATAGGTTTAATATATGTGTTACAAGTTACTGTAAATTCGAATAAAAGTGCACATGAATAATATTTTAGAAATGCTTGGTGCCTTTCCGCAGCGGCTGGAGTGCATTTATTTTTATATAAGTGCATTTCTTTAAAGCATTAATAACATATACTATACGCTGCTTCGCATAAGCTGCGATTACTTGAAACCTTGTAAATAGACTAGTAACTTGTTTGCTTATTAATAAACATGCTAATTTACAATGCCCAGTTAACCAATCCTTCCAAAACACTAAAAATTCTGCAATTAGGAAACCTATTGCAGTACCAAGGCCAACCAGTAACACAACAAATATAACCACAATATTGCCATCCATTGTCGGTTCCTTTGGAACTACCGTATCAACTGGTGCTCTAATTGTATCGCTAACAAACTTTTCCCACCACTCAAATATATGTGACGCTGTGAAGTACTGTAATCGCATTGTAAGATATGGTGGAATAATTCCCATTACGGCAAATGTATAATAAATTGGGAAAAAGGTTTCCGTTCCCGCATTTAATCCAGCCATGGTTTTAGTAGAATTTTGTCGCAATTTCCACATATATCTAGAGCTGTAATACTGTGGAAGTACAGCAGATGTTTTGTTGCACTCACTGAGCTTATATAGAAGATTCTTGTCGTCATTTTCGATCGTTTCTGTCAGAAACTTCGGAATATCTTCTATTAGCATAACTGATGATTTATATGTACTGTTATAATTAAGTTGCTTAAAGTTTAATAATGAAACGTTTTCACCCACGAGTGACGATTGGTTTCTCAACATTGCTTCCTGAGCATCACTAGGTTGTACATTCTCTAGTTCACTACTAACTGCAATACAATACTCATCGTTGCATTTTTCAACTATATGTGATTCATTAGTTCGAATGTTTTCCGGCTGTGGATGCAGCTTTTTTACATTTGGATCAACAACATTTATTGCCACAGTCATAACCCGCGTAAGTATAGAAATATTGTCCTTGAGAATCTGATCCAATGTTTCATAGAGTAGCGGAGTTCTAGGTGTGCTCATTCTATACACGTTGTCACTTTTGTATGCATTATTTAACACTAGTGCTACTAATGTAAATGCAGTTGCTACAATTCTAACCGCCTGCTTTTTAAGAAGCGCGCTGCTACATGTATTGTCCAAACCAAGAATTATTCTCAGCACAACGTCAATATTTTGCAGTAATGCTCTGGAACTAACAGCAGAAGGCCTGCCTAAAAACAATGGCAAAATTGATAATATGACAAGTTCAATCAACAACGAGCACCAAATTCCAATGTCAAACACGCTCAGCAGCTCCCAATACGGTAAGGCTGGTAAACCACGTGTTCCACAACTCAATATTTTAACAGCCTCCAAGCTGTTATTTATTACGATTGTGTTGGCAAGCGTGCTGACATATGGTTGCTGAACCACTTCACCTTTTATTGACATATATATCTCAGTATCACCATCGGGCATTGTAATTTGTCTTCCGTTTTCACATAGCACATTTTTAGTTGAAGATTCTATGGTGAAACTATAGTTTTTCAAAACGGAGAACACTACAGCTGCAAACGCATTTGCAATTCGTTCTGGTGGAGTGACTTTGGAGGTTGGTGGTTCTAAAAACGGCACTCTGTGTACGCGACATGTTTCAAGTGCATTAGCTAAAAGATCTCTTCTGCTAAACTCTGCCGGCTGATAATACATATATCTGCCTACGGATAATATTTCTCCAGGTAAAGGACAATTTATATGGTGGTTTCTAGCAGAAACAAGGTGGCTTAACTCTGTAACATTGATTGTTTGTAAACGTATTGGAGAAGCGTACATGCTATCCCTAAAACAAAGCAGCTGCAAAGTGCTAGTTTCGGTTTGCCTTGGTTTACCACTTTCTTCTAGCCAAAGGTGTAAAACTACAATTGCTTTAGGCCATAATGCCTCATAAAAATAGGAACGGGAAAATATTTGTGTATATTTTTGTTGGCTGTTTAGCCTGTTTTCTGACACATACACAGTAATCAACGGTCTTGTTGACGGCCTAAAATGTGCGTCAGTTAAATAGAAATGGCTGAGCTTAAAAACTTTAGGAAATTGCATAAGGAATTTACCGCTTGTCATTTTAAGTTCCTGTAATGGAGCATGCACATAAAACTGTGTGTAGCCATTCCACGGCCTTAGAATGCGGCTCATTTTCAGAAATTCAAATTCCACACAGTCCGCAGGGTAAGAATTTGCGTATCCCACCAACCGAATTGTGCATTTTGTTGAATTTAGGAGCAAAGACCTAAAACTCTTCCATTTGGTTTTCCATTTGAGTACATTAAACGTAAAGTTAGAGTTTAGAGTTGTCCAGACAACGAACTTGCCTTTGTTAAATTCGATTTTTCCAGGTGTGTATCTTCGTATTATAATAGGATACAACAGTCCTTTGATATTGTTGCCGAAGAAGTTGTCAATAATGATTAAATAATTTAAGCTACCCAAAACTGATACAATCCTATTTAGATCAATTGCAGTTTTGCTTATAATGGGTTTTGCAAATCGATACATTTCAAGCATTGGATCTGTGTACGGTATGGAAACAATGGTATTGTCGCTTGTGAGCAGAGGAAGGGGTGCTACAAATATAAAGCACATAAGTCGTAAGACCAGTGACAAATTCATTTCTGCAACAAAATTAAACCCAGTTTATCCTTACTTAACTATATCGTTCTTAATTCTAAATGCTTAAATACTTACAACCAACTTCTAGTTAATTGATAGTACAAACACTGAGAACTCAATAATGAAATACGTCCATTCTTTCTAAGTCAAACTTATTTGAACAAATTTGAGACTTTGATAAGCTTGAAATTTCTTTTCAGTTTACAATAAGCGCGTTTAAATTGTAATACACAATACTAGTGAATATTATTAGGTTTGAAAGTACAATTTTAAAAATTATAGTATTAATATTTTTGTAAATTGCAGAACGTGGACAAAGTATCAATAAAACATCACAGCACCACATACATTTTCTCTATTTGATGTTCATTTATTAGGAGCACAAAATATCTAGAGCAAATTTTTTTGAATCCACTGCTGGCTTTCAGATAGAACTTGAGCCACTTCTAAAAGAATCAATACTTACCCGTGGTTCCACTGTTACTTGCAATGAATTTAATTATAATAGCCATGGAAAGAAGGCGTTTTAGTAAGTAATAAAAAATGCTTAATAATTGATGATTAATTTTTGCAAGTGCGAATACCATGACAAGCCTACGAATGCTTACCTACGAATATCGAACCAAATTCAGGCTACCAATATATTGCCCAATGCCTAATACTGTCCCACTATTTTTTCATAACCTTGTGGTTGTGACAAAAAACGCACAACTAGTGATGGCAAAAATCGGAAACTAATCGCGATTAAACCGATTATTGTCCAAACGTTTTATCTAAAAATCGGAAACGGTTTGGTCTGTGAAAAATCGTTTGTAAACGTTTTATACAAAAATCGGATCGGAATCGTGATTAATCGCGATTTTTACAAACTGGTTAATTTATATGTGCGTGGTAAACGAAACCTAAAAAAATTATTGCTACGTTGGTCAGGAACTTCATGATGGCTATGACTAAGCAGATGCACATTAATAACTTGGGTTCATTGTGAGTTTTGACTATTTTTTATTACTTGTAATTCACTTTATTTAAATTTGTACAGCTTTGAGTAGATTTTGCAACATAAGATCTCGATTTCGAGAAAAATCGCGATTTTACCGATTAGCAAACGTTTTAAACACTAATCGAATCGGAATCAAAAAATGGTTTGGAAAATCGGATCGGTTTTTCCGATTATCCAAACGTTTTCATCAAAAATCGGATCGAAAATCGTTTTGGAATCGCGATTAATCGTTTGCCATCACTAACAACGTATACTGATTTTATGTTAAGAAAATTTTTCATGCAAAAATAGGTATGTGAATTATCTTAACATTATTCATTACTTACTAATTGTGTAATTACGGTAAGAAGAAGTGATAAATTAAGTTGGTTTTTAATGTTAACTATTCTGTAGCCAAATTAGTACTTTTTCCTTCAACAAAGCAGATGATTATGTGAGTTATAGCAATATGTTGGAATACAAAGTCAAGCTTCGTAAACTGAATGCATTCCGAGGCAATGAAAAATATAAAAACAAGCATACCATTTGCGTTGCTTACATAAAACAGAATTTGTCTGAAATAAGTTTATTGATTTGTAGAATCTATACAACACATAAATTAATTGAATATGAAGGGCCTTGCACCTGCACTTATCCCTATTCCAACTCTACATAACAAAATTTAATAACGGATTGGGTATGCCAGTGTTCACTTTTTCAAAAGCTTAGTATTAGCTTGTTCCTGATAGATCACCCTAACTGTATTAAAGGAACACGAAAAACACCGACACCGTGGAATACCAGAGCACACCCAAAGCTTGACACTATATCTTAAATTATTCCATTCCTCCATACCTTTATCTGTGTTTTTCATTTTCACATGTGCTGGGTAAACAATAAATATGTGAAACCAGTTCACAAGAAAACGAGCACGTAAATAAAGCGGCTTGGAGCTGTAAGTGTATAGAGTAAACGACAATACACAAAGGCGATGAAAAGTTATAAAATACTGGTTTGTTTTGGTAAAAAGAGGCATATTAAGTAGGTCTTTAGGAAGGTTTGGTGGAAGAATTGATTTTTTCCTTTGAGGCAAGAACAATGGAAGCTGAGATCAATTGAAAGCAAGCCATCCTTGCCGTAGTAAAAGGAAAGGGATTACGTGGAATGAAAAGGTGCATATATACGCTTGCTCTGATGTACCTGTTTCAGCAAGCAGAGAACTTTAAGGAACATGTAAGTACCCACAGATGTATGCACTTTATTGTTCATTTCACATACCTAATCCCGTTCTTTCTTCTACAGCAAGGATGCTTTGCTTTCACCTGTCCTCAATTTTTATTGTTCTCGTCTCAAGGGAAAAACCGGTACATACCAGTTCTTCCCCCAAACCTTCCTAAAGACTTACTTAATATTCGATTTGAGATGAAAGAATAGGCTTGTTGTAAATTTCCATGGCTGACAAACTTCAGTGCATACCTGAAACCAAATCAACTTGATGCTTTTTGTGTCTAATGTCGACGAATGCATTTCAATGAACGATTTTCAGCAATGCACCTTAAACAAAGATGAACCCCAACCAATTAATGACCAAAGTAGTCGCTGCCCCTTGTTCTGTAAGCCTTATCTGTGCCATAAAGTGCAGCATTTGGGGTTTTTAATTTGCTTTCAAAGGTTGCTAGAACTCCACTTCAGCTTATGGCATACACTAACATGTAACACGCACAAACATAATGGATTGAAAACCAGTTTAACAATCCTATATCATTAATAGGTTACAAAGCAAAATATATATTTTACTACAAGTACATTTATGAGCACTACACGATGTAAGTACCCCCGCCGACCCCCACCAGGTTCCTTTCGAAAGTAGGAAAAAATGCCTGCTTACATCCCAACTTCAACAGCTACATGGATTTGTGTTCAGTTATTAGAGTGCACTCGAGTGTTGTCACCTATAGTTTAATTTTGGTACAATCTTAAAATCCATTTTCCAATATTTTAAACATGTTGATCAAACAGTAATAAACTACAGCTAATGTTCATCATATTTTATTACAATTTGTTAATCAGATTTTGGATTTCATGCAGTCACTTATTAATGTTTCAAGTTTTTCATTAATATTTTACATTTTTTATTTTTGTTTTAAATTTATTGGTCTTGTACAGAAATTTCATTGAAACACAAGTTTTTCAGATTATTAAGTTTTACCATTTGAGCAACAATGAATAAAGCTAGCAAACCTACAAAGTCCATGAATTCAAAACCAAATTTACTAAAAACTCAGCAGAATTCCCAAAACCCGTTTGTCGTGTTTCCAGAAGAGGTAAGTATAATTGGATTATAGAGATTGACATTAATATGCTTCAGCTTTCACAGTACTAAATTTGATTGCTGTCCTACAGCTATGGCTACTTATTGTGGATAAGTTGACTGATTCCATGGATGTTCAAAATGCATTTTGCGCCTTCCCCGAATTTCCCATTGTGTTTAGTAAAACTCTAGAAACGTTTTCTTTTACTCAGGTAAATATTGACTTAATCTGAATTAAATTTATAAATTCACGTAAGGTGCATTTATAAACCAAGGGATATTTTTTCAATTTGCCATAACTTTTACAAGAATAATCCAATCGTTGCGGTTCATATATATTCTTGTAGCGCACTTTGCCCTTGTCATTCCCTAGAATATTAATGAATATTATAAACTTTATTTGAAGAGTACAGCAATTTTTCAAAAATGTGAATTTTTAAGGTGTCCAAAAACCAAGGGATATTTTATTTTCCCGCAACATAACTTTCGTTTTTTCAGTAATGTAACATACAATTAAGGTTTATTAGGCTAGGATAGGCTTATTTAACTGAAAATCGAACATGTTGAACATAAGGTCTAATTTTCAGTTCGGTTTTTAGGCTACTTCGTCGTTTCAGGTAAGCCTCTGTTCTTTGAATGGCATAATTTGATTATATAATGGGTTAAAATCATATAGCTTGATTTAATATGCAAAACACACATATTTTAACGCTTTTTATTACCTTAAATTGTGTTATATGAAACCATCAGTCAATTGGTGTGGTATAATTTTGATCCCTTGTTCGCACTCTGTTACTTGTAATACTGCTTTATTAAAATATTGATGTTGCAGATTGCCTCTACGTATAATTTAAAAGTGTTTTGGCAGAATACATTGAATTACTGACTTAGTGCATCAATTTAATGCAGTTCGTGTAACGGCACACCCTTAAATTAGGCTGGTTTGCTCAAGTGTATTTTAGTAGATATGTCTGTTCTACATGCTGCAATAAAAACAGCCAGTTTGAAATAAACGTAACTGACTAACTAGCCGCAAAACCTGTCACAAATAACCAGGAGAATGCCGTAGACCACATTTGGTAGAAAAGTAACCATAAAAAACCGAAATAGTAAAAAATTGTCTTGTACCCTAACATGACCTTGTATCGCACACTTACAGACTACAATGCTGATGCACCCTAAGGGAACGCAATGAACATTTATTGCACTAAAAGTACATATTGCAACATAAATACCCATATTTTATAGTTTCAGCAAGATACAAGTACCATATTTTAAAAATTTCTCTGAAAATTCTAAAAATGGCAACATCATATCTAAGCTGAAACTATAAAATGTTATTCGTGATTAAAGAAATCTGAGAAAGCAACTGTCCCAGAACTTCAAAAAAATGTGAGATAAGACCTAAATATGCTTTTTTATAATTTATTTGATAAAGTAAGATCATTTTAACAACAATCATAGCACACAATTTGTGACTATGTAAGCTGATATCCTTTGAAAACAGATGATGGATTTAAAAAGCGATCTAAAGGCCTAAAATTTGTTCAAAATGTTCGATTTTCAGTTAAATAAGCCTATCCTAGCCTAATAAACCTTAATTGTATGTTGCATTACTGAAAAAACGAAAGTTATGTTGCGGGAAAATAAAATATCCCTTGGTTTTTGGACACCTTAAAAATTCACATTTTTGAAAAATTGCTGTACTCTTCAAATAAAGTTTATAATATTCATTAATATTCTAGGGAATGACAAGGGCAAAGTGCGCTACAAGAATATATATGAACCGCAACGATTGGATTATTCTTGTAAAAGTTATGGCAAATTGAAAAAATATCCCTTGGTTTATAAATGCACCTTAAGCTAACACAACATTTTTAACGTTTTAGATATCTCAAACCGTGTTTCAATGCAACTCCAAAGCACCTCCATCTCCTTTTCAGTTGGTTTCTACAGCTTGGTGTGCTGCGGTTAATAACTTTCTGAAACTTAACCAATCCCTCTTATTGGAAACTGTGGCGGCAGGATCGTCATCAGATGTGAAATTTTGCTATTCCGATCTAAAAGCGAATATTTTACATTTATTTCCTGAGCTGGAATTCAATACTATAAGCCAGCTGCAAAGTTTTACCGTAAATAGCGATAATACTAAACAAGTATTTAGTCGAATAGTAGTAATAAAATCGCAGGATGAGGGTCAGAAACATTTAGAGTTTTTGGATGCGTGCATTAACTTTCTATCAAAATTTGGAAAACAGATCACTCACATTGATCTTGACTTTGGTAACATTGTCGTACATTTTGAAGAAGGTGCTAAACTTATACTTGAAAAAATACTTAAATGTCTTGCTAATCTACCAAACGTTCGTGCTCTCGGCATAAACTTCTCAAGCTCTGGCAGCGTTCCTGTTAAGCATCTTACCAGCGCCATACGTGAATGCAAATCTTATCCAGTTTTGAGACAATTGGAATGCTTGAACTATAAAAGACTACCAGGCTTAGCAGGTGCTGGAGTTGTACATTTGATTTTCTGCAAACTTGTAAAAACGATACCAAAAAGGCCAGCCAATGGTACTGTTATTACAAAATTGGCAATTAGGATAAGTCATGATACAAACAAGTTCAACTTACCCCACATTTTTCAGCAAGCTGGGCTTCGTACCATTAAACGCTTATGCATAACCCCAGGTGAAGGTGGCTCCTATATAGCAACTTTGCAAAACATTTTTGGATGGCTGAAAATATTAAGCGTTGAAGAATTAGAAATGGACAACACTGGGTGTTCGATTTTAAACCCTAATTTTCAGGAAGTTCCCCAAGTTCCCAGTTTAAAGTCGCTAAAAATAGTTGATGCTACTGGAATTGGTTTCCAGTTTCTTTCAAGTCTTCCATCACTTGAGTATCTTCAGGTGAAATGTAAAGCTAATTTGAAAAATTGGACATTTTCTGAGGAAAGCATAAACGAACCGTTATCTCTGCTTGTAAGACACTATTTGTACAGCCAAAAAATACCAAGTAACCTTAGTATATGGCAAGAGCTGCCTAAATTAAAGTCATTAGTTGGAATTGAGGATTCCTCTATTAAGTATTTTTTCAGATTAAACAAAAATACCCCGGTGGTATTTAAATTGTAAGATAATATCTGACTTTTTGTAATTATATTTTGACAAAAATTTCATTACCTTTAGGATGATTTTTTGCTTATAATACATGGTGTCTTCAAGTTTTTGTACATTTATTAAACTTTACAGAATAGTATAGTAAAACGACCAATTTATTAGCAGTAAGATAAAGATACAGAACAAAACTGGTAAATGAATTAAATGTTATAATCTATTTAGAGCCATTGGCGTTTAATAATCATGTAAAACGTTGGTTTCGTCATTAAAAGTAGCTACTGTTGTAGCATCGCGTATTGGCTTGGGAGATGGACAAAAGTACAGCTTTGGCTGAGAAATAAAATAATTGCTGCTGAGAAGCGAAACAGATTAGACGTGTCCTTGTGCATCTTCCTTTACCAGCGGCCGCCATATTGCATTAGTTGGGAAATAGGCATGGCACTGGGGAAAACCGGGTAACAAGGAATCTTTGGGACAACAACTGTCTTTTCACTGTATCACCTGTCGCAAAATTCTTCATTAAATTTACTATTAAATGGATACTGGATGTAAGTTTTTCAAACAATAATTTATAAGCTTCAAAACCAAAACAAATACCAGATAACACAAGACCTCCAAACAAAATTATAAAAACTACTAAAATGTTCCCGTTCATGCTAGGTGCTCTAAAATTTCTAACTCTGTAATTCTGCAGATATTTTGAATTTGTAGAAATAAAACCTTGCCACCACTCAAATATGTGTGTGTTTTTAAATCGCTCGATTCGTTGAGCTAAATAGAGTGGCACAACACCCTCAAACGCAAAAGTTTGGTAAGCATTAAAATACTCTTCAGTTCCAATGTCAACAGGTCGGTTGACTTTCCTTTCAGAAAGACTTATCCTCATGGCAAATTCATATGCTAAAAAATTAGGTAGAACCACTGCTGTGTTGTTACACTTCTTTAAACTGTTTAATAAAATACCTTCATCAACTTTAGAAAATGTTCTAAGTAGCTGGTCTACATCGTATGAAATATTTTTCGTAGAAAATTGCGATACCAATTGCTCAATTTCTTGTTTGGAAGCTGGATGAAATTTTGAGACATTCAACAATTTCTGTTCCATAGGTGTTTTGTGGACCATGTACTTGTCAGGCATCATTAGATCGCTATATAAAACGAAATTGTACAGGAAACCAATAACGTTAAATCCTTTTCGTAGTATTTTGATTTCCGTTGTGTTCCTTTTCATCTTATTTTCATTTGGGTATATTTCTGCTATTCTAGTGTAAACTGTAAAGTTGTTAGCCAGAAGTTGCTCAAACCGGTTATAAGGTATTCTTGTTCTACCTTTGGCAATTCTGTAAACATTTTCCTTCTTGTAAGCATTCTGAAGAAGCAATGCAGAAATGGAAACAACAAATACCATAAATCTGATGCTACTAGATTTATACCTAATTACTCCAATGTTGCTCTTTTGTTCCACAAGTATCCCAAGAAGTGCTAATTTATTCATTAGGATTATTCGTACGTTTGGATTCCTTCCGTGTTCATATAAACACAGTAGCACTACCAAACATTCAACAGCAACTATAATAGCAACCCAAAGTGGCGTTTGAAATGAACTTGTGAAATGTTTGAAACAGAAACTTTTCAGCTTGCTTCTACCACAACTTATAAATCTTAATTCGTGAAGTTTGTCCTTCACAGCAATAGGGTTACTCAGTGCATTTATGGATTCTGTGTATTCAAAAGCTAGACCAAATTTTGTTGCAAAAGTCTTGTACTTGGAATATTGAAAATCAACCAGCTTTCCATTAGTGCACACGTGAGTTTTTGAGATTGTGTCCGGAAGATACGTAGAATTTGCAAAAATGCTCATCCACTCGTATATGTATGCATCTACAAGCCAATCTGTAGTTCTACTGAATGGTGAGAGAACTCGCTTTCCTCTTGTGATGTAAGTAGTACACACTTGCAGATGTTTATTGTACCGATAATCTGTGATTTCACTTCCAATTTCAAAATAAATATGTTTGTAGTCGGCAATTTCACAAGATAACTGGTTATCTAACAAGGAAACCTTTTCGGGTGCCAGTGCGATTCAGAGACGAGATATACCAATTCTGGTCAAGTTTAGTGCGTAGATTAAGAATCTGAATTTTGTTTTCTGCAAAAATGATGTTTTCTTCTTCTACAGTAGGATTTATGTAGCGCGCGCAAGCTGTATTTGATGTAGTTTGGCATAGGCGCAGCATACCTTTGCTCCTCCCTCCCCTACGTTTTTGTTGTTTGCGCTGAAAGAGCGAGGAAGGAGATGGAGGAGCAAGCAGCTTGTTGTGCCATGTGAAGGGAATAAACAAGCGCGCGCTCTCTCTTACACGAGCGACAAAATGCAGAAAGGCAGAGGGAGGCGCAATAGTATTCTGCGCTTACGCTGAACTGCGTCAAATACAGCTTGCGCGCGCTACATAAATTCTTCTGTAGAAGACGAAAACATTATTTTTGCAGAAAACAAAATTCAAATTCGTAATCTACGCACTAAACTTGACCAGAATTGGTATATCTCGTCTCTGGAGCGCACTGGCACCTGAAAAGGTTCCCTTGTAAGTTCTCATGTGTTAAGCCATGCAACCTAAGTTGCTTCAGGAAAACTCCGTACTTAGTATGTGGTGCGTAGCATAGAAGATTTAGCTTGTATTTCACAAGCACATTTAAGCCCGAGGAATATGTGAACTTATTTGTATGATTAAACTGTACCAACAATATAACTCCATGAGTTACGAATCTGGCACCAAGTCCAATTTCTTGTTGGAGTGCTGCATAAAACACGTTTAAATAGTTCTGCGGAGTAATGTCACCATTTTGGTAAACTAGTATGGTAATTGTTGATTTTGGTGAAGGTAGCATATTCCACACTGATGTTTGCATATCCGTATAATCAAGTACGGAAGGGTACGAAGAGTTCTGATAAGCAAAATCAGGCTGTTTATTTGAAAATGGAAGACTTAGCAATATAAGCACACGTTGTGACCACGGCTTAATGCTTGACGTCATCTTAAGAAAATTCCACTGCATGCAAAGTGTTTTTCCATTCTCTAGTTTTATACCCACGTTGTACTCAGAAAATGGGCAGTCTCGTTTGGTAGCATTTTTGAAAACATCGTAGGACATTGAAAAGTTTCTGTTTGAAACTGTAAAATTATCAGCCAAATTACTAATGTTTTTTCTTTCCCACTTTAGTATGTTTTTCATGTACTGTCTTGTTAAAATTGGAAAGTCTTGAAACATGAAATCAATTCCAAAAATATTGTCAATCATCAGAAACGTTTGTTGATCAATAAATTGGGAAATAATATTTTCAAGTGTGGTTAATTTACTTGCGGATTGAAAAGATTGCATGCTTATGCTGTTGTTGAATCCACAGTTATCTGAGTTTTCAAATGTGCACACTTTATCTATTCGTTTAAAACTTACAGAGGTTCTACATTTAGTTGCAAAAAGTAAAATGGTAAGCATTATTTTTGTATTCATGTTATAGAAGTATAAGCAACCAAAAGTGTATTTTGCTAAATATAAATGGTAAATGAAAACCTTAAAAAGGGTTTGAAAGTTTGTATATTGTATACTGTAGCTCGTTCAGCCACAAATTTTAAATGTTCTCATAAGTGAGTATTGTCGTATTTTGGAACTTCTAATTTGGGAGTTGTTTCCTGTTTTTGTTTTGAAAGGCGAAGTGTGTAGTGATGCCTCATACTGAATATCAATACAAGCACACGATTATAAATACAATTTCAATACACGGGTTTCGTGAGACGAGCAAACAAAATTTTAAAGTAGTATTCGCAAATAGAATGGGCGTCCGGCTTCCTAAGTTAAGTGGCTTACTTTTCTCGCGTGTGTATGGATTTTTTCCTGAGTTAATATACAACATTTAAGAAAATGCCCGATTAAAATATATGGATTACTATGCTTTATTGTACTTTGTTTTTAAAAGTACTGTAAGATTGCTAATCAAAATCTATTAAATTTAAATTACATTTAACTAAAGAACCGTTATAACAACCGAATTTTGGTAATCTTTCACTTAATGCAAATGTATTCTTTTGCAACCCAAATGGAACACTGGGGGCACAACAGAAACGCTCTTGCAAATTATATTCATATATAATTTTAATGGTACAAATTTGTCATTGCTGCATAGTGCTTTTTATGAAATGCAAGGAATCGCTCAAAATTTAACCACAAGTTTACCTGTCATGCTAGAATGTAAATATATAGTACGTAAAAACACGAGCAGTTTTGCATTAAAGCATTAGACAGCTTACGCTTGTTTCCAATTTTAAGCCAAGCGCAACTCGTACTATGATTTTTTTCATACCTAAACTTTACATCTTGTATAATTTAAAGATTACATGTATTTTGTCCTAGAAGGCAACATACCGGCATATATTGCTCGACGGATGAGAAGTGTTAAGGAAACCGGAATAGTACAACGAGGTCAGGATACTGTTGAACGGGCTTGGGTTCCCAAAGGGTATAATGTAAAAACACATTTGAAACCACCAAACATACATGGAAACATTCTTGTTATATTTGCAGTTTTGTGGATGGGACAAATTTTAGCAATTTTGATAATGATGTTTGAGGTAAAAAGAATAATCAAGTTGAAAATAATTACCCGGGTTTTCATTCATATAAGTAAACTACCCCAACTAATGTTTTATTTTATATGCAATAGTGCTGCACGAAATGTAGCTGCTGTAGTAACATTAGTGCAGTTTAAATGGTTACCTGGATTAATACAAGCAAACTTGACTTATTTTGTTCATTTGACGTACAAGCTTCTTAGGGTAAATAGATTGCGAAGGATGGTTGTAAAAAGCTACTACTTGGAATCCCCGATTACTACTATTACCCAAGTTAGGAAAAATGGGAAGCTAATTTTTATAGCATCTTACTACTAGAATCACCCGTTTAGCATATAAAACAATTTTAATTTAAACATGGCATAAATGTGCAACCATTTTGACGTAAACGGTATATGGATTTAGGTTTACTCCAAGTTTATATTAACGTTGATTTATTTTTACAAAATCAAAACTTATGTTATTGTAACGTTTTTCCAGTTGCAAAATATATTAAACGATACCTATATATTACAGTCTGGATAGAATCCCTCAGCATTATCAAATCAATTTTTTATTTAAATGACTGCCGATATCATAATGTAATATACATTTCACCCAACGCTGACGTTTTCTTCAACACAATGTTGTATGGAACTTTGGCGTTCAACTTTGGCTATATTATCTGAGATTGTGTATGTGATTGTAAAATACTTATGTTTAACCCTTTTGACTAATGCGGAGATATAACGTTTATCAGTGTGCAACATCATTTTACCTTTGACGTCTGGTTAAAATGGGATGTTCCATAAACGTGATAGGCGGTTTTACACTAAAACAAATGTGCTCAGCATAGACAGTTTTATTATTCAAGTATAAAAGTGCAAATTATAAAACATAATATATTAAAATAGAGAGTAGATCGTTATCAAACGTTTACGTCCTTGTGTGAACAATAAGCTATATCATGTCTTACGGATAATATTATTCTGTATAATTTAATAAAGTAGTTAATTTGGTGATGCGGACCATCATAAAATATTGCTGTAACCTTAAACTAAGTGTTGATTTTAAACTTTGATTAAATTTTAGCTATACAGTGTCTCACATCAAAGGACAATTTTGTTTAAACTATTAACAGTTTAGCTTAAACAGGCCGGATTTGATCCCCTGGTGCTAAACCATCTTATCTGTAAGTCTCCGTAATACCTCAAAACAGATGATGCATGCCCGCAGATGGCTTTTAGAGAGAATTTTTAACTAAAAGGCTTTTACGTAAATTTGATGCATAACGTTCTGAATTTTGGAAACTTTGCTGAATATTCATCGCAAACAGTATCAGTATAATTGAATTTTGAATAACATTGAGAGAATATTAATTTTACAAAAACAGCTTAAATATGTTGATAACTACGACAATGTATAAACTAAAGATAAATTGCTTTGGCAATACATAGTTTAACTATCTATCGCAAACCAGCAAAGCAAATGCTTTACCTTCTACTTTAAAAGCTGAAGTTGTTATAATTGAACCATTTCTTAATTGTTTTTTAAAAAACAATTAACCCATCCAATGATTAGCTTATATTGA
Source organism: Entomobrya proxima (assembly GCA_029691765.1). NCBI lineage: Eukaryota > Metazoa > Arthropoda > Collembola > Entomobryomorpha > Entomobryidae > Entomobrya > Entomobrya proxima. Next base: position 43,414,481 of record CM056169.1, on the reverse strand, counting down.
TTTGTTCATCCATATTTTATAGCACACTTTGTATTTACAAGACGTTTCTTAGAGACGTAGTCACCCAAACATTCAAAAACTCTTATATACTCGGATTATTATTCTTAGAACTGTGTTAGAATTTATTAAACACGTTAGCTTATTTATGGCAGCGTTTTTCAATTCTTTGTTTTATTTCTTACTTTCATTTTCAACAATTGCATCTCACGCAGCTCTCTCAAATTCCATTCGTAGCAACGAAGTGTATCCTTTGGAAAAAAGCATTCTAAAATACGAAGTCAAAGCTAGCATTGGGGATTTACTGCTAACCCTAAACATTCCTCATTATTTCATAGTAGTTGATAACTGGAAAAATCTAAATTTAGGTAATCTTGTTTACCCATTCGTCATACGAAGTTTAATGCCGTTTACGCTTCAATCTATTGAGGACGAGAAATTGCGAAACAAGCGCAATGAAGAAAATATTGCAGCATATCCATACGGCTCGAATGCAAAAATATTTTCTGAATACCAAAGGATGATATTGGATCGTGAACATGAAGGTCTCAATATTGATAAACGTCCAAAACTTGAACTTTCACCTTCAGAAAAACAGAGGTTGCTTGAAGTTGCCCTGAATCATTCTAGATGGGCAAATGCATCGTACATAAACCCTTCATTAACCGATATACTGAGGTTAAATAATTTTAAATATGCACATAGTTCACGAGTGTGTGAAAAGCTGTTAACAAATTTGCTCAATCAGAGCAATTTCTGGCCGTTCTGCAACCAAATGAATTTGACTTACATGCAAACTCACTCCAAACTGTGGAACGGCAATGCCCATATAGTAATAGACCCTATTAATTTTGCTACTTTATACTACAATTATTTTGATACACGCTTATTAAATATCGAAACATTTTACGTGAACAAGAAATACTACAACATAATCGACATGTTTGTTCATTCTAGTCCATTTGTGCATATTATTGTGTATCAGCACCAATTAAATGAGGGTTTCGAAATAATTCGTACTTCACATCACGAAATAATTGAAGCTGTTCAAAGAATTACATCAATGAAATTTCAATACGTGTTGTTGTTTCACATTGAATTGAAGGAAAACAAGACAGAAATACAAAGTACCTGTTCTTTATACGTGTTCTGTAATCTGTGCGTCAATCCGATCAGATTTGGTACACGGTAAGATTTGAAATAGATGCATATGAACCTAAAAATATTTTTTAATATGCATTACATCAGATTTTATGCTTCACAGATGGCTCTCGGTACGAGCAACGAATGACTTGAGTGCTGGCAAAGACGATTTGTGGCGCGCTATCTTTAAAACTGAACCAGGCCGCATTGGAGAACAAATTTTATTGTTGGCATTTCCACTACCACACGAGCAAATTACTTGGCGCATGGAAAATTTCTGGCGTGCACGAAGAACAGCACGACTTGTTGCTGAAACTTGCAAATCTTTAGCTTACGAATTTGTGTTAGCTGGCGATCGTAACAAAATCAAGACTTCTGACCAGCACGAAGCTCATATGAATCTACACATCTGGCAGCTAATTATGAAAACTAACTCTAGTGAGTGTTATATTGATTCTATGGTCTGTGTACATGGAAACCCCACGGATGAACACTTTAAACTGCCATTCGAACTCATAACTGTAAAAATTGAGATTTATAAAGGAAATTTTCCGGAAAAATTTCAACTATATAATGAAATTATTTCCAGTAGGATGAAGTTTGTGGCATGTGGTCTTATAGGTTTTTCTCCACTACCATTTAGAGAGTTAGTAAAACCATATGACGCCTCGTCTTGGCTGCTTATTTTGATTACATGGTTAGCAATGGCGGCTGTACTTACAGGTTCTAGATGCTTATATGCTTACCAAATTACAACTAAAGAATTTAAACAACATATGTATTTTGTAATGCTGCAGTACCTACAACAGAGTTGTAACTTCCCAAAAAGCGTTGAAAAGTTGTCTAGCTGCAAAATCGTGTTTGCGGTTTTATCCATTGCTACAACAGTTTTAAGTAATGCTTACAGAAACGACAACATGTATCGAATGATTATTCCCCGAGCACAAGTGCAACTTAAAACATTTGAAGAATTATTATTCCATGGTTTTAATGTTGTGACTTACTCGCAATTTTCGAAAATTGGTTTAGAAAAAAGTTCTGCCAATCTTCCAGGCAAACCAGACGAGTTCGTTATTTTTATTGAAGAAAACACTAATCATTTTCTAAAAGTGCACGCAGCAGTGCATCGTAGTATTGCATGGTGGCAACCAGAAGCTTATTTTTTTCTAAAGTCGGAAGTTCAAGAGTACGCTGGTTCGTTAACACAACATATCGAAACCACTAGCTTCATCGACGCAACGGTTTTCAACTATACAAGTATTCACCCAAATGCATTTAATAATCTGCAGGGTATATTGAAAGAGTACAAGAGCAGCATGCTTTCAATTCCGTGGGACGAATCAGGCATAAATCCCTATGAGTATTGGGAAAAACTTGAAAAAGTTAGAGACAATCTAAAAAATGAGGTACCTGTTAGGTATATGTCCTTGGAAAGAAATGTAATACAAGCCGACTTTGAACTCTGCAATGGATTTGGCTTAGTTGGTCAAGAGCTAGAAGTCACCAAACTATATAACAAATTACAAAGCCAACCAGAAATTACTGATTGGCTTCATATTGGCAAGGAGTTGTACTTTAAAGATTATATATACTTTGTCCTGGACGGTAACATACCACAGTATGTCGCTCGAAGGGTAAGAAGTGTTAAGGAAACCGGAATAGTACAACGAGGTCAGGAAACTGTTGAACGAGCTTGGGTTCCTAAAGGCTATAATTTAAAAGCACATTTAAAGCCCCCAAACATACATGGAAACATTCTCGTTATATTTGCAGTTTTGTGGGTGGGACAACTTATGGCAATGTTGGTAATGATGTTTGAGGTAATTAAGCTGAAAATTATTATAAGGTTTTTCATTCATATTGTTAAAGTACCCCAACTAATGATTTATTTTATATGCAATAGTGCTGCACAAAATGTAGCTGCTGTGATCAGAAAAGTGCAGTTTAAATGGTTACCTGTTTTGATACAAGCAAACTTGACTAATTTTGTTCATTTGACGTACAAGCTTCTTAGGGTAAATAGATTGCGAAGGAAGGTTGTAAAAAGATTCTTCTTGGAATATCAGATTAGTACTATTACACAAGTTAGGAAAAATGGAAAGTTACTCTTTATAGCATCGTATTATTAGAATTAGCTAAGCTAAAACACATTGACTTTTTACAATTTCAGCATGTCTTAAACGCTTATATATTGTATATAAAAGGTTTGGGCAACCTTTATGCAGTCATCATGACGTAAGGAGATACCGGTTACTTGTGAAAGTTTATATTAATGTAATGTGGTTGCAACTGCAAAATATGGTGCACGCATAGTCTTAAAAGGGTTAAGTCAGTTTTATTCATTCAATTTGTTGTTATTAAAATCCTCAAATATAACAATCTAAAGATATTATTAACACTGCACGATATAATTCAGCGATCCTTATGTGTGAATGTTTTAAATCTACTTAAATTAAGGTGTCATTTTTAAGTCATTATGTTCCAGCTTCAAAAGACAGCTGACGGTTTAACTCTATGCTTGTAATTATATATCATTATTAAACACATCTGCACAGAATTAAATACTAAAAGGTAAATTATTTTTCGGATCTCAAATACAAACAATACAAACGAAATTCCCAGTCCGATTGACATAACCACAAAAATTACCAAAATATTTCCGTCCATTTTGGGTGGTCTAAAATTATCGTTCCTATTTTCTAGATACTTGGCACTACCGGAAATAAATTGCTGCCACCACTCAAAAATGTTCGTGGTTTTAAACTGCTGAATTCTTCTTATTAAGTAGCGTGGAATCACACCTTCAAAATAGAAGAGTTGATGCGCATTAAAGTATTTTTCAATACTAATATCCACGGGTTTCCTGTCATTAATATCCGAGAGTTGTACACGTCTGGCAAAACTGAGTGCTAAATATTTTGGTAATATAATAGCTGTTTTATTGCATTCCGCTAAGGTTGATACTAATAAATCTTCTACAAAATCGGAAGTGTTTTCTAACAGTTGTTCAACTTTGTGCAAATCGTTTTTTGCATTGGCTTTTGTAACCAACGAATAAATTTTGGGTTTTAAGGCAGGATGAAACTGAGAGTTATTTAGAAGGCTCTGTTCCTTAAATGTTTTGTTTTGATGTCGTAGTAGGGCATCCACAGATCATTATAGATTGTGAAGTAGTAAAACAGATCATGAATAACAAGGGCTTGGGATTGCGCCTCAATGTTTACCGTAGGTTGAGGTAGAAAATTTTTCTCAACTGAACTTCCAGCAATTCTTGTGTAAATTGAAAAGTTATCATTCAAAAGCTGTTCGAAAAATTGGTATGATATTCTTGTTCTACCCATTGTAATTGTGTAAACGTTTTCGGATTTGTATGCGTTCTGCAAAATTAGCACTGCCATTGAAACGACAGATACCATACCCTGTACCGTAGCTGATTTAAATTTTGATATTACAGTTGTGGTTGGCTGTTCTAGAAGTAAACCTAATATTTCCAAATGATACTTTAGAAAAGTAAATGCGCCACTTACTCGGCCTTGCCCGTAGAAACATAGCACCAACGCAAAAACATTTGTTGTAGCTATTATAGCGTACCACAATTCGTTTTCAAAAGAGCTTATAAAGTGTTCAAAAGAAACTCCTTTCAGCTTCCAGCCACCACAGCTAACAAACCTTATTTCGTGCATTTCGTCATTTACAGCCAATGCACTAAAGAATGCTGTTTTAAAGTCTACAGAACTTATTTCCAAAATAAAATCAAGGGCCATTTTCGGTCGTTTCAAGGACTTAGGTTTAGTCAATTTTCCGTCTTCACAAACCTGAAAGTCTAAATTAGTGTTGATTAGATATGAATAGTTCCCAAAAATGGTCAACCATTCGTAAAGATACGCATGCGCAAGTCTATCAGTTAATTGATTATATGGAATATTAACTCTACTTCCAGAGGAAATGTGATTCACACATTGCTTCAAGTGCTTACGGTATCTTGTAAAATATATTATTGTTCGAAGTTGCAGCTGATTAGCAAGTTTGTGGCAGTCAAATATGCTTTCTGGACTGGATGAGGAGATGTCTTTAAAACTGAGGTGTACCTTTGTGATAGATACAAGACTGAGTGGGGCATAGCAAAGAAATGAAAATTTATATTTCCTTAGAACTGTTACAAAAGTTTGCCTTTTGAAGCCTAAAGCACTTGTGTATTCAATCAACAATACAACGCTTTGAGAACCAGTTTTACTTCCATGATCCAGTTCCTGCTGTAGTCCTGTGTAATATGCTTTTAAAAGTGATTCTGACTTAATCGTATCCGTGTGGTACACTAGAAAAAGCAATGTTGCCTTTGAACTTGCAAGCGTTCTCCACATCCTAGATTTCCTTTCGTAGTTGTATTTAAATATCAATGGATTCAAAACCGGGTGGAAAATAAAGCCTGATATATGCCTTCGAATAGGTGGATTCAATGCAATGATTACTCTTCTGGTCCAGGGTTTCATATTTGCTGTTAGTTTAGGGAAGTTCCATTGAATACAGAATGTTTGAATGTCGTATGGTGTCAATAAGTTTGCACCCTCATTGTATCTAGTTAGCGGACAATCTATTTTTGTCACATTGATTGCAAGTTTATAGCGAATGTAAAAGTTTCGATTGGGAATAGTGTTAATTTCTCTTGTGATGTTGAATCTTCCATTGAACAACACCCGTTGTCCTCTTGTGTACTGTCCTGTAACAACTGGATATATTGTTGATATGAAATCCACATTAGGTAGATTATCAACCAGTATGAAAGATTGATTCTCAATTGTTGAAAATATAATTTGGTCCAAGTCAATTTGAATTTTTTGAACAGAATTTTTCCCAACGTAAGTACCATTGATGTATATATTGGATTGAGGAATTATTTTTGGGTAGATTTTGAGATGTCCGTGATACCCGTGTGATAACATAAATAGTAAACTAAGGCACAATATAATCTTCAAATGAAGATTGAGAAAAAATGAACAGAAAACGATTATCATTTTGCTTTTAAACAATGTGTTCTGAAAGGTTTAATATATCAACAAAACTGTTTAGGGTTTGCTCAGTGGTTTGCTCTACGTCTGGTGGACCAACAAGTCGCAATTTTGCAATAAAAATTTAGTCTAACGTAAATCTGTCGACGTGATCTTTCCACAAAACGGTAATACGGTTTGGTGATTTTTTATTTCTCTATGCAATGCATGTTAGTCTCTTGGTAGAGAAAAAAATATGTTAAGTATATGCACGGACCTGTTGTCAGGGATAACGTCACGTCTCTTGTGGAGATTATATATAAACGTACTGTAAACACTTTTTAAATTTACAAATTTACTGCAGGCTTGATAAAAAGAAAAACAACTGCCTATAATTACGTTTTAAATATCAGTCTAGTTGCACGGGTTGTTGCTGTTTACGCGATGAAGTTTTAAAGGCGACGGTTATAATTAGGTATGCTGACGACATGTGCACAAGAAAACAACAACAAGCATAAAATTATACGGTATTGCTTGAGTATGTCGAATTGATAAAAATAATTACATGAGCCAATGTGTATCCAAGTAGAAATCTAATATTGTCTGCTCGTGTTATTAAGCTGCTAATGATAGTATAGATAAACAACACATATCCAAGCCACTGCGCTATACTTGCATTTACTGGTATACAGTTACGGTACTGGAATTTTGTTGAATTTGAACTTGGTTTGGATATATATTGAAATTATATTGAATATATGCTTGCTTGAAATAAACAATAAGTCGCCCCAAGTTAAACTTATTTACTGCTAACAGAACTATGTAAAACAGTCATAAGTTTAAAAAAAGCCAAAATCTTATTTGTTGAACAGTCCACCGTAAAATTGTTTGCTCCCTAACTATGGGCAAGGCGTTCAAATTATATTGCCCCAACAATACAGTGACAGAGTTTTATTTGAGCTAATTGTGAGACTAAGTTACATTTAAGTACCTTTGAAGTCTTGTATCTTCAAAACATTCTAATATCTTATAGTCTATTTTAATTACATTTACCCACGCATCACCAAATTTACCAAATCGAAATCGCGAGTGCTAAGAAAACTCCAACTGTTTTCGCAACTATCATAAATTTTCACCGAAAATCAAATAAAATCAGAAATTGTTTCGCATTTGCGATTAATTATATGCTATTTTTAGGCTATTTAGAACTGAGCAAAGGAGAGCCTGCTACACAATCAAAAAAATCTCTTAGGCCAAGTTTGCTTTGAAATGTTTCTTTCTGCTGCGTCTCCCCAAAACCCATCACTGTAATTTGTCAAGTAATAGAAGTGGTTAAGCGTCTTTTTAGCAATTTTATTTCATCCTATATCTACGAATAATGTGTGTAACAAATATGCAGGAAATATATCATATAGTTATAATAGAGAATTAAATTGTTTGTAACAGTAATAGTAATACACACTTTATTATACATCATAATTTAGTTATAATAGCTTACTTAAACATATTTATTAGCAAATACATATTCTTTCCATGGTAAATATTGTAGTTCATGAAATTAGGCTGATACATACATTTATTTTGTAGCAGACAATTTATCATAAAACTTTACACTTAACCATTATGCATGTGTAATATTTTATTTGTATAAGAAAACCGTAGTAGTGCTTTTTGCAAACCAATTCCAATACATCAATTTACAAAATTGGTTACAAACTTTCTTTATTATCTTAGAAAGTGTGTAATAGACAACGTTGAAGTTCTCGCAAGCAAACAACATACATGAAGCTGCTAACCCACTCAACATTAGCACAAAAAGTACTAGAATATTTCCATCCATTTTTGGTGGTTTAAACCCTTCGTGTGTATTTCTTCTATATTTTGTACTTCCCGATATAAACTCTGGCCACCACTCAAAAATATGTGTGGTTTTAAACTGTTGAATTCGTTTGATTAAATCTGGTGGAACTACACCCTGAAAGTGGGCAAGTTGATACGAATTCAAGTATTTTTCCAAGCTTATGTCTAAAGGCTTTGTATTTGTTTTATCTGAGCGTTGCACCCTTCTAGCATATTTGTGTGCTAAGTAGTTTGGTAATAATACAGCTGTCTTGTTACACTTCTTTAAAGATGATAACAATAATTTTTCCTCAAATTTATAAAGACTCTCAAACAAGCCTTCAATTTTGTCTGAATCGTTTTTTGGATGTACTACTGAAATGTTTAAGACCAGTGATTTGAATTTCTCCTTGACCAACGGATTAACCTTGAACTTCAAAATGTTTTGTTCGTTTACGGTTTTCTTTTTAACGTAATACTAAGACAAGGAAAGGTCGGTATAAATAATGTACGAAACGTTCTTATACTGAATCCAAAACTCTTGTGGTCTTTCCCATATTTTTAAACCGTGGTACAGACCTCTCCCAAAAGAATGTGCCGCAATTCGTAAATAAAGTGAAAAGTTCTCAGCTAAAAGTTGGTCAAGATACTGGTATGGTATTCTGGTTCTACCCATAGTAATTCTATAAACATTTTCTGTTTTGTATGCATTCTGCAAAATCAACGCGGCACTTGAAATTACAATTATTACACTTTTAAGTGAAATGGATTTATATTTTGTTATTTCACTTGTAAATCCTTGATCAACAAGTAACCCAACAACCTCAAGATTATATTTAATGAAAGTGGCGAGTGTTGCTGCTCTACCGGGACCATATATACACAAAGCTATTGCCAAGATACTAATCGAAGCAATTATAGCATACCATAACTCGCTTTCAAATGAGCTAATAAAATGTGTGAAAGAAAACCCTTGAATTTTGCTTGGACTACAGGTAACAAATCTGAGAGTATGCATTGTGTCATTCACTGCCACTGCGCTAAAATATGGTTTTAAATAATCAGTTCCACTAAACTCCGGAAAGAACTGTAAAGCTAGTTGATGGCGATTTACGTTGTTAGACTTAACCTTTTTCCCATTCTCGCAAATCTGGTAATAACTACTTGTATCTACCACATACGAATAATTACCAAAGATTGCAAACCACTCGTACAAGAACGCATGGAAAAGTCTATCACTCAATTGTTTATACGGTATGTTGATTTTTGTTCTCGAAGATAAATAGTTTGCACATCGCTTGAAGTGTTTTACATATCTTTGGTTTGCCATATACATCATTGTTTGCAATTGTAGCTGGTTATCAATTTTGAGACAGTTTAGTTGGTCTTCTAAATGATTGGGTGAGATATCGTTGAAATAAATTTGCTTTTGAATTATAGGTATAATCCTCAGCGGTGTAAAGCAGAGCAAAGAAAATTTCCATTTTGTCAATATGGAATTAAAAGCTAAATTTTTCTTTCGCTCTAGAATAGTGTATTCAACCTGCAGCACAACACTATTTGCTGACATTTTAGTGCTATATTCCATTTCTTGTTGTAGCCCAGTGTAAAATATTTTATGGAGATCATCAGGTTGAATTATGTTTTGTTGGTGCACTAGCAAAATTATGGTCGACTTTAAGGACGGCAAAGTTTGCCACCGACCAGAATTTCTTTCGTCGTGATAATTAAATAATAAAGAATTTACAGCCGCATGCCAGTCAAATTTTGATGTAGTCTTCCAAATGGGAGGATTCAGTAAAATAATTACCCGGCGAGTCCAAGGTTTTATGTTTGCCGTAAATTTCTGATAGTTCCATTGAATACAGAAAGGTTCACTGTCAAACTCCTTACTTGTGTTAATACCTTCATTGAATTTTGATAGCGGACATTCTATTTTGCCGACGTTTTCAGAAAGATCAAACCAAATTGAGAAGTTTCTGTTTGAAATCGTGTTAATATCCCTGGAGACATTATAGGATTTCCCACTAAACAAATTCCGTTTTCCTGTTGTGTATTGCCTCGTTGCAACTGGATATGCACTCGAAGTGATATCAACGTTGCCGGGGTTGTCAATCAGTATAAAAGACTGTTTTTCAATAGTTGGGAATATTAGCTGCTCAAGAGTGATTGTTGGGTAATGAATGGGATATGTTACAAAGTAAGTGCCATTGATGTACGCCTTGGCTTTAGACATTGATTTCTTCAGTGGGTAAATTTCAAGATGCCCCTGAAGCCCATGTGAAAACTGCAATAACAAATTGATTATGATTGTAAGTGTAAGCCTCGTTTGGCTGGAATTAGACAAAAAGTGTTTGGAAACCATGTTGTTTCTCTTAATGTATATTGGAAAGTTGATAGTTTTTAGGTATACTTCAGGTTGAAAATACCGTATACCGTAATTACAGGTTGAAAATTTCTCTAGTGGAACTGTACGTTTAATTTGTGTTGCTTAGACGAAGTGGTGAAAATAAGGTGAGGATAGGACAGACCCGGGGAATACTAACGGTTTGCTTCCAGTAGATTCGATGATGGCGTCTATTGAATATACTAACTAACGTCTAACTGACACAAGAATATAAAGCATCAAGCTGCTGACTTATTTTGCATGACGCTGTTCTTTTTAATTCCTAAAATATCATAAGCTTACTTTCAAATAGTTGCTATGTTCTTCCGTGTCAACCAATATAGAAACGCAAAAAATGGTTTATTTTTATTTTTGGCAGAGTATGTCCACGCGCTAAGCAGCAAATAGGACAACCAGTTTGAAAAAGACAACAACCAGCTTGGATAAGTTGTTGTTCACCCCGGTTAGGTCAAAAAAGACAAAAATAATTACTAGACATCATTACCAGGTAAGAGGGTATTAAAAGCTCTCTTTCTATTATAATAGCCTTTAAAACAAGCTGTCAAAAAATGATAAGTACCAAGCATAGGACGTACCCTTTACAACGTAGGAGTCTGCCCCGGAATAGTGCAAATTAGCCGGGCGCTCCATTTAATTTACATTAGCCCGCCGGTGCTAAAAATGCGCCAATATTTAGTACAGAAGTAAATGGGATCCCGTGCGGGTTAGATATAAGGGCAAAACTAATTTGCATATTAGATAAGGAACGGCCGTTCAAAATTCACGTTCACAAAAAAGTATGCAAGTGGACAAAATATGTATGCATACATCTTATCGCTAAGTTTCAGCTTATAAAAGCTTAATAGCATAAATGTACTTAAAAATTGGAATGTTGAGCATTGTCGGGATTCTGTGGGGTTATGATGAAATGATGCGATTCTTGTAGTTAGGACCAAAGATGAAGAGACCACAAAATCTCGGCAAGTAAATAAAATGCAGGAACAACTCGAAAGAAATGATACTTTTTATGAATGCTCTTAACTTTATTCTAAAGGAATACGAAACGAAAAGGAAAATGGCGTCTTTTTATCTTACGCCGAAACTACTATGAAAGAAAATATGACTTGGACAGTGAATAGAAGTCACTTCCAGCTCTCCGAAAAGACAAGACAAGAATGAGGCAAAATCTTCTCTCACACCGCTACAATATCCTCACCGACTACACTTAGCTTCTTACTCTCCACTCTCCAATTTAACATACACCAAATACATAAATTAACTACATACAACACCAGCTTCTTATGCATGTGTACTTACAAATACAGACAAGGATATAAACATATAGATATAAATAAATGGATAACTTTAGATATATATATAGGCATAGGGATATATCGATACAAACATATAGATATTAATAAGGTTTACAGCATATGGATACTAATACCTCACATTACATATTATAACTAACATAATCTAAAGATGCCCACACGACACCTTGGTTTAGAAAAAATGAAAAAAACAAAAAAAAAACAAAAAATGACCAAGACTCCAATTAATTGGGACAAACATTATGTTTATGACCTTTTTCACGACATTTAAAGCAAACGACTACCCATTTACCATTAGGTTCTAAAGCTCGAAACAAAACAGATTTGGGAATCTTAGGTCTACTACAACTTTGCAACGGGACAGAAATATTCAAAGACAACAAAGAAGGGATTTCATAATTCGATTTTCGATCTCTTGGAACGCGGACTACTGGAGGGTAAGAACGAGCCTGAGGGACTCGTTTAAAAGATCCTCTATTTCTAGGTCGACAAATCCGATAAGTCATCTTGGTGTCCAGTTTCTTGAGCTCAGCAGTAGAGTTTTCAGGTTCTTTCCGAGTAATAGAAACGGTCTTTAGTTTCTGTGCGATTTGATCCAAAGAGCTGGCATCTTCGTCATCTTTCAACAACTCATCCTCCTGCTGCTTGGACAAATCTATGGTCATGTCAACAGCTTCCGTCTCAAGGAAGTCCATTGACTCAATCTGACTACCAGGCATGATTAAAATGAACTGTAACAAAAAACTAGATTGGACAACCATTATTAGACTTAAATTACTTAATGAAATAATAATAAAATTTGAATGTGACCGTTATACTGAATCCGCTTCCGTCGCCTGTTTTCCCACCGCTCAATTCCTCCGGACCTGCCAATAAATTGAAGGGTCATACCGTGATGGTGCTACACGATTTCTGGTACTACGACGCAGTGAAGACCCTGGTTCAGATTCAGAATCCGAATCACTTACGGGAGGAACAACGTGGTGGGGATGGGGTTGATTTGAAGAATTGGAATGTGAAGATAAAGAAGAATTCACCGGGCTTTGCCCTGGATGCGGGTTAGCCAGAACATTCGAAGGAGAAATACTAACACTACTATTGCTTATATTTATAGATATACTTGAATGATTACTTGGGGCAGCATGAGAATCTGCTGACCTAAAACTAGAATTACTGCTACTACTGCTATTTACATGATTACTACCTACATTAGAAGAATTACTATTTACAGTACGAGTATGATACGAATGACGAGAAGGAATGAAAGTGGTGAAGCTGGCAGCTTCAACATCTGGAGCAGAGTTCGGTTCATCTTCAACAAACCCATCATTATCTGAACCAGAACTACTACTGAAATCATTAAACCAACGTTTTAACTCTCTTACCGAGACAATACGAACTTCTTTACCGTGAAGGGGTCGTTCAGAGACGGGTCTTTGATCAATTAATTTATAAGTGATGGGGCCAATCTTTTCTACAACTTTAAACGGACCAATCCATCTCTTTTGCCATTTCTGGACTTTTCCGGGGATTTTCTGGGTAACTTTAATTGAAACTAAATCGTTGGGTACAAACTCAAGATTGGGATGTCTCTTATCAAAAAGGGACTTGTTTTTCTTTTGGGCATTCACTGTGTTTTCAAATGCTTTTCCAGCTGCGTTTTGAACTTTTAATTCAACATCATGAATGCTGTGGTCAATAAAAGAATCATCTACGGGAAATATATTTTCTGAAATCAAACGGGGAGTTCGACCATACAATGCATAAAAAGGGACATGTCAATGATTTTGTGGTGTGTAATATTATAAGAATAGACCACCTTATCCACAAAGCGATCCCGTTTTTTTCTTTTGATACTACCTTTGCCATACATCTTTGAAATACATCATGCGCACGCTCACAAACTGCGTTAGTTTCTGGGTGTGCTGTAAAACAAAACCTGAGTTTTACACCTAAACTTTTACAAAAGCTCTTAAAATCATGTGACACAAAGCATGAACCCTTATCTGCTATTATGACTTTAGGAACCGAATGACGTGCAAAAATCTTATCCCTGAGAATTTCTATTGCTGCTGCTGTAGTCTCACCTTTGCACGGATATGCCTCTACATAGCGCGTTAAATGATCTATTACTGTGAATACTACAGTATTTCTCTTTGGCCATGTTATTGGATACGGACCTACAAAATCGATGCCTATGCGCTCAAAAGCTAATTTTGGAGGAGGGTCTGGATGTAATGAACCCGGACTTGCACCTGACCGTCTATTAAAAAGCTGACATACTTTATAACTACGAACGTAGTTGCAAACGGTTTTAAACATTTTTGGCCAGTAGTACCTATCTTCAATTAAATGCCCTGTTTTGTTCAAACCTAAATGGCAAGCATCTTTAACGTGAATTTGTTCTAATAAGTCCTTCTGCAAAGACACGGGGACTACTAAACGCCATAAACGACCTGAAGGGTCGAAACGGGCTTTGTACAAAATATCAGCTTGAAGTTTGTAAGAATTAATATTTTTAATCTTTACGGGGTCTCCACGTTCGTGTGCAAGTACTGCATCAATGATAGGACGAATCCTGTCATCTTCGTACTGTAAAGTGGCAAAACTATCGAATTGAGAAGCACACAATGAAAAAAGCTTTTGATCACTTACTTCGCAAAGCTCATCAATATCATTAACTTTCTTAAAAATCTCGGGGTTTTCACTTTCTTGGGGAACTGGGTTCCTACTGAGACCGTCAGCATCAGCATGCTTTTTACCTGCTCTATGTATGATTTCAAAATCATAGGGTTGTAGCGGCCCTACCGTGTGGGTCCTTAAAGTTTATGAGATCACATAATGCTCTATGATCAGTAATAACCTTGAAAGGACGACCATATAAATATGGTCGAAACTTTTGAATGGAGCATAACACAGCTAAACACTCTAGATCTGTAAATGAATAATTTTGCTCATGACGACGAAGGCTTCGAGGTGCGTATGCAACTACTCTTTCTACACCATTTTGTATCTGCACGAGAGTACAGCCTAATCCTAGCCCAGATCCATCAGTGTGTACTTCGGTGGATGAGAATTCATCGGGGTATCCAAGAGTAGGGGCAGAACAAAGCAGACTTTTTAATTTTTCAAAAGAATTTTGGGCTTTTGCATCCCCAGATAAAAGGAACATTTTTCTTTGTCAAATCATGCAGGGGTTTAGCTACTCGAGAAAAATATGGGATAAAACGCCTGTAGTAACTACATGTGGCGACAAAACATTGATCATCACGGGGCTTCTTGGGAATGGGAAAATCTTTAATTGCACGAATTTTTTCAGGGTCAACCTCAATACCATCAGCCGATATAATATGGCCAAGGTACTTAAGCTTACCAAAACCGAAAGAACATATACTGGCTTGTAAAACTAAACCAGCTTTTTCTACCGCTGACAATACTGTATTAATATGACTTAAATGCTCTTCGAAATTACGCGAAAATACAATAATATCATCCATATACACAAACGCTATTGTCCATTTTAATCTGCCTAACACAGAATCAATAAGCCTTTGAAATGACGCGGGGCTATTTGATAACCCAAATGGCAAAACCTTGAAATTAAATAAGCCATAAGGAGTTATGAATGCAGTTTTGTCCTTGCTATTTTTATCCATCTCCATCTGATGAAATGCTTGGTCGCAATCTAACGTTGTGAAATATTGTGCATCCCTAAGCTTATCAAGTGCATCATCGATGCGTGGCAAAGGATAACTATCCTTTTTAGTGACTGAATTTAATTTTCGGTAGTCCACGCAAAAGCGTATACCACCATTTGGTTTTTTCACAAGAACAACGGGGGATGCCCATGGGGAGTTGGAATACTCTATTAAATCTTTTTCTAAAAGCTTATCAGTTTGTTCGTTAAGAATTTCACGCTCTTTAAAAGAAACTCTATACGGCCTTTGTTTGATGGGCTGAGCATCACCGACATCTATCGAGTGCTTGGCAAGAGGACATTTTCCGATTTTGGGGTTATCAGAAGAAGAAAAACTTGAAATATTTGGAGATTTTGTGAAACTGGTCAATAATGTTTTCTGACTCAGATTTTTTCATGATTTTTAAAAGGGACATTATTTTTTCAGGGGATTGGTTTTCATTAAGTTCATTATCAAGGCAGTCCACATCGCATAGAACATCATCAGCGGAAAGAATGCTGCATAATAATAATAATCATTTATTCAGAAAGGAAGAAAACACAATATCTTACACAGATCAATCACACGTTAATTGAAATGAAAATGATACAGTTGAGGCAAAATAATACAGACATAGATTTGTTTCATTTACAAAAAGGGAAGGGGCCACGCAGC
The DNA here is from genome assembly GCA_029691765.1 of Entomobrya proxima. Lineage (NCBI taxonomy): Eukaryota > Metazoa > Arthropoda > Collembola > Entomobryomorpha > Entomobryidae > Entomobrya > Entomobrya proxima. The sequence continues at coordinate 43,398,448 of CM056169.1, read as the reverse complement.
CATTTAAGGCGCAGTGAAAAATTAAAAGAAAAGAAAAGAAAAAAAAATTTACGGAGAGTTGGGTGTTGGCTTAACCAACAGAACACAATAACGTGGAAAGTCATACATAGAAAATTGAGTGCACTACAGTTATAAACATTCTCTTAATAGTTTAACTATTGACGGTATTGCAGACTTACGATAACGTTCATATTTACTACTAACAAGTCTAAAGTTGAACTTATTTCTGTTATACCTACTGTTGTAACCTGGTTTTCGTATTATCTGATACTTGGTCAACCAATGCTGGAATCGCTTACTTTTAAGAGTTTTTAATCCAAAGCTTAGTGTGAGCTTTCTCCAACGCTCTTGTAGCCCTACAATACTCAGAGACTTACAAGTGCCTATTCTTAGATTTTCGCGAAGACGAACTGGCCTTTTATTTAAATTCAAGACGAAAGTAGAAGCTTTACCGTCTTTCATTCGTATTATACTCGTGCCATATGCTAATTGTCTTATTGTATCAGTACTATACTTAGGAGAGAAAAGAACATCAGAGCTAACTTTCTTGTTAGCCTTCAGCCTCTCTTTTGTGAAAGAGAATGGAGCTAGAACAACCGACTTACGTACCCTTATACTATGCAACGCTGGAGCTGCTTCACGTGGAGAAGGTGAACGACTGTTACTCTCTGAATTCTCTGTGACGAAATCAGAGTCATCAAGAGTGACGGATCGGGGTCAGCAACATGCTTTTCTGACGTGGTTGTTTCAAATGGAAGAGAAGAAGCAACTGATGAAAGGGAAGAATGAGAAGGAAGACAGCGCCCTATTTGTATCATTTGATCATGGCAAGTAATAGTCACTTGCATAACGGATAACCAGTCCATACCTAATGCCACATTATTCGAAAGACCGTGTACTAAATAGAAGCACCATACAAACTCATGATTGTCTACGGAAAGGACTAATTCGACCTGTTGTTCCACTGTGTACTGCTGATTGTCATCAACGGACAGATTGATGCTAAAGGGTTCCGAAGTTCCGAATGAGCATTTTTTTTCAAAATCTCCAACTTTTTTCCTCATACTCTCCAAAACATTCCAAACTTTCAGGATAGATAAAATGACATGTTAAACTAACAAATCTGAAGTACTAGCTCGAGATGTTGTCACAATTCGAAAAAATCGCAAAAATACTGAAAAAAGTGAGTCGCCCCCGCAGAACATCTGTAACTTTTTTGCCTTACAACAGAAATCTACCAAACTTTGCAAGCTTATACACTATTAAACAAGCTATTTTGCCGCGGAGTATCAAGTTGCATCGTTGGCAATAGAGAAAGTTACATAAGATTATTTGCAAAATTTTGATTTTTCATGTCAAAAAACTTAACCTACCAATCACTAAAAATAAATATTTTCGGAAAATGAAAGAATGACTATAATACCACCAATATGATGTAATAACTGCCACAAGTCGCATCTAAAAATCTCAAACCACTGTGAAGAAATCCGGGGTTAAGTACAAAAAAACGTGAAATTTTCCTGCATAATTTTGGCAACTTTTTTTGAAAAGTGTTTGAAGTTTTGTTTTTTCAACCCAGGCTATAGAGCTGTTTGTGCTGTAATGTTATCTGAAAGATTTACTCGGTTCTGACCTTTGAGTCAAAAGTTATGTCAATTTCAAATTTGTTTGTTGCATTGGCAAGGATCACAACTTGAGATATTTCAAATTGTCATAACTTTTGACTCAAAGGTCAGAACCGAGTAAATCTTTCAGATAACATTACAGCACAAACAGCTCTATAGCCTGGGTTGAAAAAACAAAACTTCAAACACTTTTCAAAAAAAGTTGCCAAAATTATGCAGGAAAATTTCACGTTTTTTTGAACTTAACCCCGGATTTCTTCACAGTGGTTTGAGATTTTTAGATGCGACTTGTGGCAGTTATTACACCATATTGGTGGTATTATAGTCATTCTTTCATTTTCCGAAAATATTTATTTTTAGTGATTGGTAGGTTAAGTTTTTTGACATGAAAAATCAAAATTTTGCAAATAATCTTATGTAACTTTCTCTATTGCCAACGATGCAACTTGATACTCCGCGGCAAAATAGCTTATTTAATAGTGTATAAGCTTGCAAAGTTTGGTAGATTTCTGTTGTAAGGCAAAAAAGTTACAGATGTTCTGCGGGGGCGACTCACTTTTTTCAGTATTTTTGCGATTTTTTCGAATTGTGACAACATCTCGAGCTAGTACTTCAGATTTGTTAGTTTAACATGTCATTTTATCTATCCTGAAAGTTTGGAATGTTTTGGAGAGTATGAGGAAAAAAGTTGGAGATTTTGAAAAAAAATGCTCAATATTTTCCGAATACGATATACTGAAGGATGTAACTGAGAAAGGAATGGAGGACTAATAGCACAAATCGTTGCTCCGGTGTCTATGAGTGCAACGTACCTATTAGCATTTATGTAAATGGGCCATTCTAAAATGATTCGCTTTCTTATTCCAGTTTTGTACATTACCGGGTATTTCCTACCATTAAACTCTACAAACTCAGTCGGGGCAAAAGTTGCTGCTATGGATGGGGTATTATTGGAATTATTTAAAGAACAAATAGGATAGGGTGCTATAAGCGAAGATTGAAGAACACTGGGCACTGACACAATAGGCTTATCTACATTAAACGTGACCTCATTATCGTCACCAATTCTACTAGAGAAATCTGGAAAAACACTCAATAATTCATCGCGGTTCACTTGGGAATTATTTACAAAAGGAACTTCACTTTCAACAAAAGAATAAATGCTCGAGGGTTTACGTAAATTAGAAAAATGAAAAGGAAAAAAGTTGACGAAATCTAAACTATGTACATGAACATTGCTACGGTCCCGCAAACGTAGCTCTATTCGTTTCCCTGCTGGGGTTCATTGTTCTGATGCTCTGGAGCATCGACTATGGCATGCAAATTAGCCTGACCATTATTTCCCTGGTTCTGAGGTTGTGCACCTTGAATTCCATTGTTCCTACCATTCATGTTACCGCCACCTCGCCTACCACCGTAAAATGGATTGAAGAACGGTGCCATCATTGGATTCATGAAGAATGGATTATTGAATGCGTTCACAAAGGGCATGAACTGCTGAGGTGCAAAGAACCTTGGATTTCCTCTACCACGACCATTTCTATTCCTAAACTGATTGACTAACATTTTGACCTACTTGTCTTTGTTGAGCCTGAGGTGGTGCATTACCATTATTCTGCTGACCAGCATTGTTTCGCTGTGGGCAATCGCGGGCAAAATGTCCGGCTTGATGGCACTGATAACAAAGACGAGGGGCATTATTATTCTGTTGACCGTTATTTCTTGGTCTCTGTTGCCCTTGTACAGCACCGATTGCTCGCATAGCCTGAGTTGAAGCGGAAGGATGCTCGGGGGGATTTTGCCTAGATGAACCTGGTTTGTGCCTACTATCTTCTACTATCTCTGCGTAGGTTCTTAGCTTATCCAGAAATTGTCCTATTGTATTCTGCGAAGAAAACTGCAAGCGGAGATCGACTGGCAAACCCCTAATCAAATGACCTTGACCTTTGTCGCCTCATCCATCCTAGCATCTATCTCTTTAAGAATGGCTAACTTTGAAGTGACATATCTCTGAGGATCATCTCCACCTTTGAAAACTATCTCTTTGTTCTTCCTCTTATTAACTGCCATTAATGCATTGCGATTGAAGAATGCCTTCATATCCTCACAAATCTGATCACACACCTCTTTGAACTGCTCTTCTGTCCTATTAAGATCATGCATGTCGTACTGATGACTAACACTACACCACCATTTCTTTGCATCTTCTGTCAGAAACCTATCCAGTGACACAACTGCATACTTGTAAGCAATTTGAAATGCCAACAAATCTGTCTCAAACTTCAATAACCAATCTGCTACACTAGTGCGGCCATCGTACTTGCGTACGAGTTTTATGGCGTCTGGCAAATGGATAAGGCCCTGAACTGCTTGATTGCCTACCTGAGCTACATTATCATCTAAATTATCAGGAAGCAAGTTATTATTACCTCCTTGGGCCATGATGATCACTGAGAATGGGGTTTTCCAACGGTGGTTACTTAGGGAGGGTTGAAAAGCAAGGTCGGGATTCAGCGGTGGGCAAACGAGGAAGACAAACTGAAAGAGAAATTATCGACTTTAGTCTGTGTCGCACAGGTCACATTCACTAAATGATAGGGATAAAATATATCTATTTTCAACGCTACCACCCAGGGAACCACAGGGGAATCTACTTAAAAAACAATTAACAGAAATAATATTATTATTGGTTCAAACAGAAAGTTTTCAGAAAATTAATGAAAAAGAAAATTTAGGGGATACTCGGTTGGTTACGGAGGACAACTGATCTTTCCCGATCATCCACCAAAACGAAACAGAGTAGGATACTAAACTATATTTTAGCTTACCGAATTTAAAAGTTGATCAGTTGGCTGGTATCCTACCCCGCATCTCTTCTTGTCGGGATTCTGTGGGGTTATGATGAAATGATGCGATTCTTGTAGTTAGGACCAAAGATGAAGAGACCACAAAATCTCGGCAAGTAAATAAAATGCAGGAACAACTCGAAAGAAATGATACTTTTTATGAATGCTCTTAACTTTATTCTAAAGGAATACGAAACGAAAAGGAAAATGGCGTCTTTTTATCTTACGCCGAAACTACTATGAAAGAAAATATGACTTGGACAGTGAATAGAAGTCACTTCCAGCTCTCCGAAAAGACAAGACAAGAATGAGGCAAAATCTTCTCTCATACCGCTACAATATCCTCACCGACTACACTTAGCTTCTTACTCTCCACTCTCCAATTTAACATACACCAAATACATAAATTAACTACATACAACACCAGCTTCTTATGCATGTGTACTTACAAATACAGACAAGGATATAAACATATAGATATAAATAAATGGATAACTTTAGATATATATATAGGCATAGGGATATATCGATACAAACATATAGATATTAATAAGGTTTACAGCATATGGATACTAACATATGGATACTAATACCTCACATTACATATTATAACTAACATAATCTAAAGATGCCCACAGCATGTTGGTAGTTTTTTGATATGTAGTGTATGAACGCACCCTTTTTAAACTTATTTGAATTTCATTTACCGTATGTAAATTTTATCTTATTTATGCAAATTATCTTTTCGCCGAGATTCCGGGGCGGACTCCTACGTTGTAAAGGGAACGTCCAATGCTTGATAAGTACTATCGTGCTTGCTGTGGTATGGTAGTAATAGGTTTTTGGACATATGTATGTACTGTATGTAGTTGAGTATGCGTATAAATGCTTATCCATAATAATTAGAATAAAATATGTAAATGTACATAGTAATTTCGAGATGACTAATGGGTAACATCACGTGAAACGGGACAGGCCATATTTTCGATTTTAAAACTGAACCAAATGAATTCAACCAGCAGAAAGTAGATTATTTTCAGGTTTCAAAGTGACAAAAATCATCCTTTTATGTTAAGGCATTGTCGAGTTATAAGCATTTCAAATTTAACTACGTTACAACAATTAGTAAAATATCTTAACAATTAAGCTGTTTTAAAATCTTTGGCTATCTTCAATATGTTTTAATAGGTTGATTCTATTAACTTAAACTTAATTTTTGGAAAAAAACCTTAATTGAAGTTAATTATAATGTTAAATGTTACCCTAAATATCTCGTTTCCCCCCAGAGTGCTAGAAAATTTTAAATGCGCATTTAAAAGAACTTGCTCTGGAGATTCGATTTTCGTTAAAAAAGCTTTTAGCACTCTGGGGGGAAAGGAGATAATTAGGGTAACATTTAACATTATAATTAACTTTAATTAAAGTTTTTTTCCAAAAATTAAGTTTTAGTTAATAGAATCAACCTATTAAAACATATTGAAGATAGCCAAAGTTGTTTGTAAAGCTTAATTGCCGAAAAATATTAGTAAAATTGTTGAGTTTTAGCGACCCATTTGAGAAAAATGAAAATATGGCCTGTGTATTTTATACACACTTCACGCGTTTTACGCCAATGCAAAAGAAGCATGATTTATAAAATGTGTAATAATATGTAGTTTGATTCTGTGATGAAATGAATGTAAAACAATAAAGTTGCATAAGCTCCGCTCAAGACAGAAATTCTCGATTCAACAGCAGAACAGTTAGCACAACACTAAATCATTTATCGATATTAATATATCCACTCATACAGCATGTCCAGGAAGTAGGATGACAAAATGTATACATTTGTAATAACCTGCAGAAAAGCAATTCCAAGCAGCAGACAAAGATACGCTTGGGTACACTAAACTTAGCAGATTTTGTGATATATAAGTTATTTCAGAAAACTTTACGAATGATACGTCTGAAATTCTGATAATTCTGAAAGGAATGTCACTGGATTTGTTGACATTAAAATTGAAGAGTATTTTATAGCCTATCAAACTGGGTGTTGAGGGTGTGCGATTTAAAAGGACACACATATTTGACTGGTGGCAAGAGTTTATTTCCACAATTTCAAAATATCTACAGAATTACTGAGTTGGAGCTTTTAAGGCAACTATTATGAATGGAAACATTCTAGTAGTTTTTATAATTTGGTTTGGTGGCTTTGTAAAGGCTGGTATGTGCTTTGTAATTGAATCCTTGAATTATGCTTATATGATTTTACACACAGTAGCCGCAACATATTATATTTGTGAACGCTAGCACACACAATACCTTTTTAAACTTTTGTTCGGTAGATGATGTCCAGATTACCGTAAGTACATGGACAAGAAACTTTGTGTTTTAATTGACAGCGCCATTGATTCCGCAAAGCATTAAAATCAAGCCTATTCTAATTTATAAAAAATAAATAAAAAGTAGCAATTAACCTGTACCAAAACATGACTTTGAGAAGCATGTTTTGGTTTACAGCATATTACAGCAACTCACATAATACAACTGTCTTGGTTGTGGGAAACAGCTTGGTTGGTCAAACTAAGTTACTATTTCAAACCAACCTGTTTTATCATATCTAATCCTAACGAGTCAAAAAATTATACATCATTATTGATGATTTAATGATTTTTTGTGGGATAAAGAACTATTTTTTTAAATGTATAAATGCATGCATGTTGTTTGTTTGAAAGATAAAGACGAGTGACTCGTCACGAGTCAGGTATACCAACTTAGGTATCGTCAGTAAGAATTTGGGCATGCGATAGGCTAAATGTACCAGTTACATGGTTAGTAATAGCGAGTCAGAATCGGAATCTTAACGTGTCGTTATTAACATTCCAAGAAAACTGTTGAAATGGTCTGAAGTAGCGTTATTTGAGGATGACGTGAAGCAGTATTGAATTGCTGTATAGACTGGTACCAGAGCTAGCTGATGGTTATGAAGCAGGCAGACACTTGGCTGAAACCAGGTCTATATTCTCAATATGTGGATAAGGACAAAAGCATTGTTGCTATAGTACGCAGTAATCGGACCCATGTAATAGCTTCATAAACTAAAAAGCTAGCATCACAAAACCAAATTTGGAAATAAAAAGCCTTGGATGATTTTATGGAAATTGAACTAAATGTTAATCGAATCACATTTTCAAAAGATGTGTTCATGCTGGACTACAACTTTAGTTGTGCGGAGTTCTTAAAAAAATTACATTTACTTTCATATAATAGGTATAGCATTGTGTTAGGACAAGCTTGATTTTCTACCTGAGGCTGCCACTGGAGGTTTGGGGGCTTAAAGAGAACCTGGACATCCAATTTCTGCATCAGTGGACAAAACTAATTCTATACTCCTCAAAAAACCAATTAAACGGCTAATGATGATTATTTTTTTACTCGTGAGGATTAAGCATGATAAGATGCAAAATAAGAAAATACTTTTTGAGGGCCGACTGAAAATATTCCCTTGAAGTAGAGACCCCTTCCCTTTGATATTAACATAGCGCGTGCACAATATGAACTGCTGACAGCCAATCCTGGCAGTCATGTGACTCACAACCAAAACACGGCTGGACGGCTGAATCACATGACTGCCAGGATTGGCTGTCAGCAGTTCATATTGTGCACGCGCTATGTTAATATCAAAGGGTAGGGGTCTCTAATGTTGATGTGGTTCACACATTTTTGTATGGACACTGTTTTCATAGAAACATTAGCTTTCTTTGTCTTAATGTTGCGACATCAAATCTATAAAAATATCCAAGGGATAGGCTAATTGTGGATTTGGTCCGATATGTTTCTGCAGGCTTTTTATAATACTCGTCTTTGCAAAAATTAAACATGAATAATATAACACTTTTTACTTACTCAAATGCTTACCTTGAAAGTTATGCTAATATAATTAATTTTATTGCAAACTGTAGAGCCACGGGTAAGTATTGATTTTTAATACGTTATGGGCTCCTTAAATACTGGCTGAAAATAGGCAGTAGTTACAACACTGAATTTCACTGCAGTCAATTTTTTTCGTAATATAGAAACGTCAAATAAAATAAACTTATTTGGTGTGAATTTTCTGAATGCCATGTTGCCATCTTTATTCAGTTTTAAAACATCTAAAATCGTACTTCATAAAATTTCACTTTCAAACGCAATATTATTCCATAATATTGTATATTCTTGTTAATAATTTAGAAAACCAACTGAAACTGAACAGAAGTTGCCAACTTAAATAGAAGTATGAATATTACAATAAGACAAAATCATCGGACGTATTTCATTGTTGAGTTCAAACACTATTTTAGTTAGACCAGTCAGACTAGCCAAACTATCGATAACTAGTAGTTGGTTGTATGTAATCATTTAGAATAAACACGATATAATACGTCAAGAGTAGATTTTAGTTTTGTTCCAAAAATGAATTCGCCACTGGTTTTACGACTTACTATAATTTGTGTGTTTGCTTGTATTATATTCTTAATACACCTTCCCCTAATTACAACTGAGAATACCATTGTTTCTATACCGTACACAGATCCACTGCTTGAATTGCGAAGGTTTGTAAAACCCAATTTAAGCGAAACTGCTGTTGACATAAGTAGTATTGTTTCAGTGTTGGGTCGCCTAAATTATTTAATTGTTATTGACAACTTCTTCGGCAACAATATCAAAGGACTGTTGTATCCTATTATAATACGAAGATACACACCTGGAAAAATCGAATTTAACAAAGGCAAGTCTGTTGCCTGGATATTTGTAAACACAAACGTTTCATTTAATATACTCAAATGGAAAAGCAGATGGAAGAGTTATGGTTCCTTGCTCTTTAATTCTACAAAATGCACAATTCGGTATATAGGATCTGGCGTACACCACATGGCGGACTGTGTGGAATTCGAATTTCTAAAAATGACCCGCTTACTAAGACCGTGGAACGGCTGCACACAGTTTTATGTGCATGCTCCGTTTCAGGAAATCAAAATCTTAAACAGCAAATTGCTATTGCAATTTCCTAAAGTGTTTAAGCTCAGCCATTTCTATTTAACTGACTTTCATTACAGGCCGTCAACAAAACCCGTTATAACAGTGTATGTATCTGACAACGATATAAACAGCCAAGAGAAATTTATACAAATCTTCTTCCGTGACTATTCTTTTCAGTATGCAAAGTCAAAAGCTAAAATTGTTTTACACCTTTGGGTAGATACAAGAGGTAAACCTAGGCTGAGCAAAACTAGCAGTTTGCAGCTACTTTGTTTTAGCGACAGCATGCTCGGTTCTCCTATTCGTTTGCGAGCAATCAATGTTAATGACTTAAACCAAATTAAATCAGCAAGAAGCCGCGATATAAATTGTCCTTCACCTGGAGAAATATTATCAGTAGGCAGAATTACATATTATCAACAGGCGGAGTTTAGCAGAAGAGATCTTTTGTACAACGCAATCAATACATGTCGCGTACACAAGTTGCCATTTTTAGTACCACCAACCTCCAAAATTACTCCGCCAGAACGAATTGCAAATGCGTTTGCAGCTGTTGTATTCTCCGTTTTGAAAAACTATAGTTTCATCATCGAAACTTCAACTAAAAATGTGTTATGTGAAAACGGAAAACAAATTACAATGCCCGATGGTGATACTGAGATATATATGTCAATAAAAGGTGCAGTGGTTCAGCAACCTTATGTTACCACGCTTGCCAACACAATCGTAATAAACAACAGCTTAGAGGCTGTTAAAATATTAAGTTGTGGAACACGCGGTTTACCAGACTTGCCGTATTGGGAGCTGCTGAGCGTGTTTGACACTGGGATTTGGTGTTCGTTGCTGATTGAACTTCTAATATTATCAATTTTGCCATTGTTTTTAGGCAGGCCTTCTGCAGTTGGTTCAAGAGCGCTACTGCAAAATATTGACGTCGTGTTCAGAATAATTCTAGGACAAGACAACACGTGTAGCAGTGCGTTACTTAAAAAACAAGCTGTTAGAATTGTAGCAACTGCATTTACATTAGTCGCATTGGTGCTAAATAATGCATACAAAAGTGACAACGTATATAGAATGAGCACACCAAGAACTCCGCTACTCTATGAAACATTGGACCAGATTCTCAACGACAACATTTCTATTCTTACTCGAATTTTAAGAGTGGAAGTATTTGTTGCTGATCCGAGTGTAAAAACGCTGCATTCAAAACCAGAAAATATTGAAACTATTGAATCACACAGAGTTGAAAAATGTAACGATGAATATTGTATTGTTGCCAGTAGTGAACTTGATGATGTTCAGCCTAGTGAAGCTCTGGAAGCGATGTTGAGAAATCGATCGTCACTCGTGGATGGCAACGTTTCATTGTTAAACTTTAAGTTTCCTAAAGATAGTAGTACCCATGAAACACCATTAATACCAATCGAAGATATTCCGACGTTCCTGACAGAAACAATCGAAAACGACGACAAAAACCTTCTATCGAAGCTAAGTGAGTGCAACAAAACCTCTGCTGTACTTCCACAGTACTATAGCTCCAGATACATGTGGAAGTTGCGACAAAATTCAACTAGACCGTTAGCTGGGCTGAATGTAGGAACAGAAACATTTTTTCCAGATTATTATACATTTGCTATAATGGGAATTGTTCCACCGTTTCTTACCATGAGACTGCAGTACTTCACAGCGTCACACATTTTTGAGTGGTGGGAAAAGTTTATCAGTGATACTGTCAAAGCACCGGTTGATTCAGTAGTTCCAAAGGAACCAACTATGGACGGCAATATTGTGGTTATATTTGTTGTTTTGCTAGTTGGTCTTGGTTTTGCAATAGCTTTCTTAATTGCGGAAATGTTAGTATATTGGAAAGTTTGGTTATCTGCGCATTGTAGATTAGTATGCTTATCAGCTTGGCAAAAAGTTACTGCGTTTTATAGGAAATTTCACAGAATCACTGAGCTTGCAAAGCATAGTACTAAATATGCTTTAAATGTTTTAAAGATTTTAAATTGTAATAATGTAATTGTTTCCAAAAGCGGCTGAAACTTACACGCATTAATGTCATTTGGTAGTTGTAAAATGTTAAGTATGTATTTATACACTTGATTTAAGCTAACAATGAGTTATAACAGGTAATTTTAAAGTAATCTACGCATGTGAATAAACACAGCAATTTATAACTTTATATAAACAGCTTTATTATTAGTACAAGTTTGTTTACAGAAAAAAGTTATTCTACATACAACTTGCATATGTATCTATTTGTTTTTCTTCTGTGGAGTTTACAAAATTATTCAGTACTAGAACATTCAAAACGAGGAATTGTCAGAATAGCTGTTGTGTTGCTTTTTACGGATTTTATGAAAGCTATATTATGGATTATTATGAAGTATTATAAGGAAAGAAATAGTTTTCTACAATCTAAATCTAAACTAGTTATTTAACTACAGTTGCTCGGTTTTTAACCAAATTTAATATGATAGTAAAGCATTTACAAGATTGTCAATTACCACATTGCACCACTCTGTTGTACGAGCTTTTGTTCAAGTTGCTACACGGATGCGTTACAACAATATTTATTGCCGATTTGTACAAAGCTGAACGACAGAAACAAGTATTGCGTACTTGCTCTCTGACTGAAGCTCCTGTTGATTCCAACCATTTCATGAAACTGCATTCGCAATATGTCACTAATGGGGCGATTGCAAGTGCAACCATACACACAACAACTGGATATGCTTGGTGCAAAACTGCATATTTTCAAGACTTATTGACATTTGCTGAAAAGGTTCCTCACTTATCAACAAGAAGCTCAGTTCATCTACTTGTGCAAATTTGGAACTCTCAGCTCATTTTCGAAAACCAAGTTCACTCTGTCCTATCATCAGTTTGGTTAGCACAGGAAAACACATCTCCTAAGATGCTAATCCAGGTTCCAACTGACAATTGATTCCCCAAAATTTTAAAACGGTTAAGCTTTTCAATATCCTTCATTCGTTTTCAGGCCCTCGAACTTAGTCTGATACCTAAATTTATTTTGTAGACGACTATTTACCTTAAAACTTTACACTTAACCCTTGAGTCATTTCTTTTCTTATTTATTAGTATAATATTTCATTTGTGCAACAAAACTGTGGTAGTGCTTTTTGCAAACCAATTCCAATACATCAACTTACAAAATTGGTTATAACTTTTCTTTACAATCTTACAAAGTGTGTAATAAATTACGCTGAAATTTTCACAAGCAAACAATACACATGAACCTGCTAACCCACTCAACATTAGCACAAAAAGTACCAGAATATTACCATCCATTTTTGGTGGTATAAACCCTTCGTGTGTACTTGATCTATATTTCGTACTTCCTGAAATAAATTCCGGCCACCGTTCAAAGATATGTGTTGTTTTAAACTGCTGAATTTTTTTGATTAAATATGGTGGAACTACACCCTGAAAGTGGGCAATTTGATACGAATTCAAGTATTTTTCTGAGCTTATGTCCAAAGGTTTTACATTGTTTGAATCTGAACGTTGCACCTTCCTAGCATACTTATGTGCTAAGTAGTTTGGTAATAATATAGCCGTCTTATTACATTCCTTTAAAGATGATAACAATAATCTTTCTTCAAATTTATAAAGACTTTCAAACAATCTTTCAATTTTGTCTGAATCATTTCTTGGATTTACTGCTGAAATGTTTAAAACCAATGATTTGAATTTCTCTTTGACTAACGGATTAACCTGAAACTTTGCAAGGTTTTGTTCGTTAACAGTTTTATATTTTAAATATTCATAAGACAAAAATAGGTCAGAATAAATAATATACGCAACCTTCTTATACCGAACCCAAAACTGTTGGTGCCTTTCCCATATCCTTAAGTCAGACTCTAGACTTTTATCAAATGCATGCGCCGCAATCCGTAAATAAAGTGAAAAGTTCTCCTTTAAAAGTTGGTCAAGATACTGGTATGGTATTCTTGTTCTACCCATAGTAATTCTGTACACATTTTCTGTTTTGTAAGCATTCTGCAAAATCAACGCGGCCCTTGAAATTACAATTATTACACTTTTAACTGAAATGGATTTATATTTTGTAATTTCACTTGTAAATCCTTGATCGACAAGTAACCCAACAACCTCCAGATTATATATAATGAAAGTGGCGGGTGTTGCTGCTCTACCTGGACCATATATACACAAAGCTACTGCCAGGATAATAACCGAAGCAATTATTGCATACCACAACTCGCTTTCAAATGAGCTTATAAAATTATAAAATATATAAAAGAAAATTCCTGAATTTTGCTTGGACCACAACTAACAAACCTTAGAGTATGCATTGTGTCATTTACTGCTACAGCACTAAACTGTGCTTTTAAATTATCAATTGAACTAAACTCCGGAAAGAACTTTAAAGCTGGCACATGATGGCTTATGCTGGTAGGCTCAGCTCTTTTCCCGTTTTCACAAGTCTGGTAATAACCTTTTGTATCTAACACGTATGAATAATTACCAAAGATTGTAAACCATTCGTACAGGAACGCATGGAAAAACCTATCACTTAGTTGTTTGTACGGTATATCGATCTTAGTTCCCGAGAAAAAGTAGTTTGCACATTGTTTAAAGTGTTTTACATATCTTTGGTTCATGGTATACATCATTGCTTGTAACTGTAATTGCTGGTTATCAAATTTATAGCAGTTTAGTTGGCGTTCAAAATCTTTGAGAGAAATATCTTTGGAGTAAATTTGATTTTTATATATAGGTATTATGCTGTTGAGCGGTGTAAAACAGAGCAAAGAAAATTTCCATTTTTTTACTACCGAATTCGAAACTGGGTTTCTTTTACGTTTTAATATTGCAGTGTATTCAACCAACAACACAACACTGTTTGTGGCCATTTTAGTTTTATGTTCCATTTCTTGACGCAGTCCTGCGTAAAACACTTTATGAAGGTCTTCAGGTTGAATTATGTTTAGTTGTTGCACTAATAAAATTAACGTTGACTTCAAGGAGGGTAGAGTTTGCCACCGACCAGAATTTAATTCATCTTCGTAATTAAATAATAAAGAATTTACAGCCGGGTGTGTTTCAAATCCTAATGAAGTTTTCCAAATAGAAGGATTCAGCAAAATAATTACCCGGCGAGTCCACGGTCTTATATTCGCCGTAAATTTCTGATAGTTCCATTGAATACAGAAAGGGTTTTCCTCGTACGGCTTACTTACGTCAACACCTTCATTGAATTTAGACAGAGGACATGCTAACTTTGTCACGTTTTTAGATAGATCATACCAAATTGAGAAATTCCTGTTGGGAGGAGTGTTGATGTCCATAGACAAATTATAGGATTTCCCATTGTACAAATTCCGTTTTCCTCTTGTGTATTGCCGTGTTGTAATTGGGTATACACTTGATATGATATCAACATTGCCGGGGTTGTCAATCAGTATAAAAGACTGTTTTTCAATTGATGGGAATATTAGCTGGTCAATAGTTATTGTTGGGTATTCAATTGGATATGATACAAAGTAAGCCATTGATGTACGCACTGGCTTTAGATATTGATTTCTTCAGTGGGTAAATTTCGAGATGTCCATGAAGCCCGAATGTAAACCGCAGCTGTAAATTGATAATGAGTGCAAGTGCAATCCTTGTTTGGGTGGATATAGAACCATACAAAAGGCGTTCGGAAACCATGTTGTTTCTCTTAATCTGCATTAGAAAGCTGATATTATGAATACTTTCTTAGTGTATTTCAGTTCGTAATTGTAGGTTGAAAATTTTTCTAGTAGAACAGTACGTATATATCGTGTTGCTTAGACCAAATGGTATAAATAAATTGAGAATAGGACAAACCTTGGGAAAGCTAATGTCGGTTAGCTTTCAGTAAATTCGATGATGAGGTATTTTGCGTTGCCCTGAGCCCATAATAGAAAGTGTCAAGCTGCTTACGTATTTTACACGGCGTTGTTGTATGAACTCCAAAAATACCGTAGGCTTACTTTCAAATGATATGCGTGTCAACTAATAGAGAGACGCAAAAAATGTTTTTATTTTTGTCTAGGTATGTCCACGCGCTAAGCAACAAATAGGACAATCAGTTGGTAAAAGACAACAACAAGTTTAGATAAGTTGTTGCTCACCCCGATTAGGTCAAAAAAGACAAAAATAATTACTGGACATCAATACCGGGTAAGAAGATATTAACAGCTCTCTTTTTGATTTTAATAGTCCCTTAAACAAACTGTCAAAAAGTTATAAGTACTATCGTGCCTGCTGTGTTACGCCAGTAAGTGGTTTTTTGAATATTGTATTTATATAAATTTAGTTAAAGCAATTATAACGTGTTTCCTGGTGAAAAGAGCTTTACAAG
The DNA here is from genome assembly GCA_029691765.1 of Entomobrya proxima. NCBI lineage: Eukaryota > Metazoa > Arthropoda > Collembola > Entomobryomorpha > Entomobryidae > Entomobrya > Entomobrya proxima. Next base: position 43,382,597 of record CM056169.1, on the reverse strand, counting down.
TAAAGTAGAGGAGCAATCTAAGCAGCAAACAGTCTAAGCTACAATTGTATACGTTATTATTTACGCACGCTGGAAATATATTGTTTAGATCGCCATATTTTTAATACTTTCTTTTTAAACCAGTATGATCTCTTTTGGTTGACTGCAGGATTTAGCGATTTCTTACGCCTGTATTCAATTGTTTGTGTTTTTTATGTTTCTGGAAACTCTACGCTTGTGATACTGAACCGGCATAAAAATTGAACCAATTAATGTAACATGATGAAATTTAAAAGAACTGATATAATACAAATGTCCCAAGCAAAATTGTAACGGCGGTTTTCTTCAATGTGTGTACTGTTTTAAGTACTTTCATAGATCTTAATGATACATCCTACTATGAGGCTAAAGAAAGCAAAACATGGGTCTGTCCTATTTTGTTCCCGAGCTTGAATTGAAAAGAGATGCGAGCTGAAAGAAAAACGTGTGAATTGGAAGAACTCTATAAAAATTTTAGTTCTATTTTCAAAATCTTGTATCATCTCAGTCATTTTTGACATCATCAACTATGTCATGTAGTTTAGTTGAAACCTTGCTATTCGTTTATGGAACATGATTATTTTTAATGTTTTGTTTGATACTGGATGATTGTAAGATAATAATACATACTTAATATACTGAAATATGACTTGGAATGTTATAAGGCGTAAGATGTAAAACAACAAAATTAATCGGAGCAATACTTAATCTTAATTTAAAACGATGTAGCTAGTACATTATCTATATTAGTTAGTTGTCGCTTTATAGAAAGCAGAACGTTTGTACTTGTACTGATGCATGAACTAATGTGTTTTGTATACATTGCATTGTGTTTGTACTAGTACGTAGTACAGAAAAGGCTAGACAATAAAGATCAAATTCAAATACGTCTTTCACTCTCTAATGAGCAGGCTGACTTTGGTTGCCAGAACTCTTCGTTCGTATCCTTCCGTATCTGATTGTATGGATATGCAAACATTGAACTGTCATCGGAGGAAAGGGAAGATTTATCAAAAGGTCTCAACTTTTGTTACGGGGCAAAACGAACCGAAGACGCAATTACGGAGTCCATACTGGCTTTTGAGGATGCAATGAATCCTTATGACCAGGTTTACAAGAAAAATCCCCTCTCTGACGAAAAACGACAAAGATTACGAACAAACGTTCTATCTGTAGTCAACAAGTTTCAGAATTCCAACAAGCCAGTCAATCGAAAAAACATCAAGTACCTGTCCATAATAAAGAATCTTAGAAGAAATAACGATATCTTCATCTTAAAGGCAGACAAGGGTAATTCAACAGTAATTATGGACCGTAGTGACTATGAAACAAAAATCCAGGGACTGCTATCTTCTGGGCCTTACAGAAAATTGAAGAAAAATCCTACTGCTGAATATAGGAAGACTGTAGCTGCTTTTTGTGCAAGACTTTTTGGAGAAAAGAAGATTGACAAGCAAAGACAAAACGCATTGACAAGTAACAATAAGCGAACACCTGTGTTCTATGGACTCCCGAAAATTCACAAAACTGGAGAACCAGTTCGTCCCATAGTTTCTTCGTATGACTCACCCACGCAAAAACTAAGCAAATTAGTCCACTCAATACTGAAACCTTTGGTGGGTAATAAATACAGTATACAAAATAGTACAGACCTTGCTGAGCGTTTGAACAACTTCAAGGTCAAGACTGGCGAGGTGTTGGTATCATTCGATGCTATAAGTTTATTCACTAGTATTCCTATTGAAGTAACATTGGCCTACACAGAGGAACTTCTCCGGAAGGATACTACCCTTAGTGCACGTACAAAAATGACGGTGGATGACATAATGGAAACCATGCGTCTTTGTTTAAAATCTACGTATTTTCAGTACAAAGATGATTTGTACGAGCAATTGGATGGTTGTGCAATGGGTAGCGCTCTATCGGTAATTCTTGCTGAAATATTTATGGAGAAACTTGAATCCACTGTCATTGATAACAACCCACATGTCAAGTTTTATGGACGTTATGTTGATGATATTCTTGCTGCACTTCGCCCACGCCAAAGTATAAACATCGAAAACCAACTAAATGCTTTCCATAAAAATGTTCAATTCACCCATGAAATTGAAGCAAATCAGAGTATTCCATTTATGGATATTTTGATACAACGAGAAAAAGACGGCGGTTTTGAGTTTGAAATTTACCGTAAAGTGACTCATACGGATAGGTAAATGGACTGGGAATCAATTCATCATTCTGCACATAAAGTAACAGCGGTTAACACGCTTGTACAAAGGGCTCTTCGTTTACTGAAAGGACGGAAGCTACAAAAGGAACTACGGCACATCCAAAATGTACTGGTGTACAAAAATGGCTACCCTTTGCATTGGGTGTGTAATGCGATTCGCCGTATTACACGTTCTTTTGTAATACCGAAGATAGACCCCCCTGATGTTTTACCCAGGACCATTTTGCCATATGCCAAAGGCTTCACAGAATCGATTGCTCGACTGATCTCACGGCAACTTGGCAATCCTATTGGCTATATTCCTTTTACTAGGATGTCTGACATACTAACGATGCATAAGGATAAATCGCTAGCTACTAATTCTGGGGTTTATCATATTAAATGCACGTGCGGATATAGCTACATTGGCCAGACAGGTAGAGATGTGTCTGAGAGGATGAAGGAACACAAGCGCCATTGCAGAAACGGAGACCCACAATCAGCTATATCGGAGCATGTATGGAGTAATTTACAGGATTTGGAAGAACACTCCATACTTTGGGACAACGTTGACATAATTGCTAAAGAAAATGACAAGTTTCTTCGCGAAACAAAAGAAGCTATTGCCATTCGACACGCCACAGCTAAAGGAATCCCACTTATGAATAGGAAGGAGGAACGTGGTCGTGACTACCTACCTAAATTCTGGACATCTTTACTTTCTATTTTATATCGTTTCAAATTATAAAAATCATGCAATTCTCCGTTTTCGCTTTACATTGTTCATTATTCCCTGAAGAGGATTTGTAAAACAAATCGAAACGTTGGAATAAAGTTGCCTTTATATTTATACGCTCGTAGTTGCCCAAAATATTATTTTAATAGTTATCAGTTAGGAACATGCGGCCTTCTCCAAAATCAACAATTACTATACTAGTTTATCAAAAGTGTGTTATTTATTAGCAGAATAATTTAAAACTTTTAAATTAAAAGTGCTTAATGCAGGACTTTGAGTACAAATTATAGCTGGTACCAGCTTTGAAACTCATGGACCTTTTTATTTTTGGTACAGTTTCATTGTATAGATAAGATTACATATAATATTCTTTGGGCTTCAATGTGTTGGTGGAGTACAAGCCAAATATTCTTACCTATTCACCGCATACAAAACACGGGGTTTGCCAGAAGCAACTAAGGTTGCATGGCTTAACATCTGAGAACTTGGATGACCGGTTATCATGTGAGAGTGTCAGCCACCAGCATAATTATATTTATAAGAAGGGGTAAAATCACAGATTATAGATAAAATGAGCAAGTGCAAGTGTGTAGTACGTACATCACAAAAGAAAAACGTGTTAATATGCCATTCAGTGGAACTACAAACAAGCTTGTTTAAGCGTATATTTACGAGTGGATGACCTTATGAGTGATTTTATTCAGGACCGCTCGAAAAAAAATTTCATGTTTTCGGATTTGTCCCATTTTTTCACAGTAGTTAGACCCTCACTAGAGACTCTTAAAACTGGAGTTTGGAAGGGCTCAGTTAATGGTATTTAGAAATAATTACAAAAAATATTTTTTTGCAACAGTGTCAGCTTACTTGAGCATATTGGCTTATAATTTTTCCGTGTTCATGCTTAGAATTTTCTGCTTTCCGCTAATTGTTAAGTGCCTTAGTAGTGTTCTTTTAGAAAAATCATTTGCCATAATTTGCAAATACTGCGCAAATTAGAACGGCTTTTACGATGTCCATCGAACTCTGTCCATTTTTGGTGACCATGGCAACTTTTCTATTAAGGTGTGTACCTTGCTGAATTTGTCACGTCCGTGACGGCAATAACTAAACTACATTGCTGCAAAAGCCCAAAGACCAAAATTTCCATGGTTACAAAAAATATTCGTGTTTCCTTAAAAATTACGTAATGCGACTTCACCGAGTAACCCATGCTTTTTGAACTGCCGCTACGTTGTGAGTTAATCAAATTAAACAAATTGTATACTGATTAAAAGACCTAGAGTTGGGCTATCTAATGGTGCATTTTGTTTTGAGAAAGTTGCTTTAGTGAACACTCCAGGAGTGTTCGTGCAAATTTGTCCCATTTTCAGTGAAGGGCCAAATTTTTAAAAGTACACTCAATTTGTATTACAGAAATAGTTTATTTTAAAAACTGATAAGTGTCCACTCTAGAGTAACTTATAACAAACAAAACTCACATAAGTTATTTTTGACATAGTGCTTCTTGCGCATTGTGGCCAATAGTTTGTGTAGTACACCATGACAACAGTCCAAAATTCATGTTTTCCAAATCTTGACAAAATGGGCACAAAACTTCAAAAAACATTAAAATTAACCCTAATCTGGCTTGTGCAGCACGTTTTCAAACTACTGGCATCATTTATTCTCAATTTTTGAAAATTTACAAAATTCGTCAATCAGCTGATTAGCTTGGGTAACAGCTGATTTGCTTAATAACAAAAAATCAACCTATTTTACTGAGCGTTTCTGTGAATTTAGCGTACTTACCTAATTCAAGTTTTGTATAAAGGGTGCTGTAGGAAACGGAAGTATTTCAAAGCAGAGGCGAAGCTGCAACAGAAGTAGCAAATTTAACATTTACGCTGAAACCATTGACGCTGTTGAGCTAAAAAATAGAATTTTGGTCAGTTATTTCAATAAAGCTTCGAAAACTGTTCACTGTGAAGTTTGAGAACTGTTGACAGGTTGGGTCTGGGTGTCGTCTTCAAGATCTAACCTTGGAATAAGCCACTAGGTTTTGGGTAGGTAAGTTTGAAAAACCTAAGCAGAGACTACTTTGCTTGGCCGGAGCATTCAACATTACACTTCGTACTTGTAAATGATTTTTGTTGTCAACGACCAACGTCCCACAACCTACTACCAAGTCAATGAGAAGCTGCATATTTGACCAACCTGATTTGGAACTTATTCAGACTCGCATGCTACAGGTACCGTGCTCGTATAAATATTTATCGTAAATGATATGAATATTTATTGTATTACGTATTTATCTTTGCCTTACTGTCTACAGAAAACCAAACGTGAACCACTTATCCAAACTTATGTTAAGCACAGGAGAATGAAAGCTAAATTTAAAAAAATTGAGTGTACTTTTAAAAATTTGGCCCTTCACTGAAAATGGGACAAATTTGCACGAACACTCCTGGAGTGTTCACTAAAGCAACTTTCTCAAAAGAAAATGCACCATTAGATAGCCCAACTCTAGGTCTTTCAATCAGTATACAACTTGTTTAATTTGATTAACTCACAACGTAGCGGCAGTTCAAAAAGCATGGGTTACTCGGTGAAGTCGCATTACGTAATTTTTAAGGAAACACGAATATTTTTTGTAACCATGGAAATTTTGGTCTTTGGGCTTTTGCAGCAATGTAGTTTAGTTATTGCCGTCACGGACGTGACAAATTCAGCAAGGTACACACCTTAATAGAAAAGTTGCCATGGTCACCAAAAATGGACAGAGTTCGATGGACATCGTAAAAGCCGTTCTAATTTGCGCAGTATTTGCAAATTATGGCAAATGATTTTTCTAAAAGAACACTACTAAGGCACTTAACAATTAGCGGAAAGCAGAAAATTCTAAGCATGAACACGGAAAAATTATAAGCCAATATGCTCAAGTAAGCTGACACTAGTTGCAAAAAAATATTTTTTGTAATTATTTCTAAATACCATTAACTGAGCCCTTCCAAACTCCAGTTTTAAGAGTCTCTAGTGAGGGTCTAACTACTGTGAAAAAATGGGACAAATCCGAAAACATGAAATTTTTTTTCGAGCGGTCCTGAATAAAATCACTCTATGTGCAAATTTTACGTACCTTCCGGACAAAATCTCAAAAACACACGTATGCACTAATAAAAATTTGATGACATTCCAAGATTCCAAATATAAGAATTAAGCAACCAGATTTGGTGTGGCTTTTGAATAAACTGAGTCTCTTAATGCTTTAAGTAACCCTGTAGCAGTGAACGAAAAGACTCACGATTAAGGATCTGTAAGTTGTGGCAAAAAAATCGGAGAAGTTTTTCTTTTGAGCATTTTTAGTTCATTTCAGACGCACATATGGTTTGCTATTTTTGTTGCTGGTGAATGTTTGGTAGCGCTAATTTGTCTATTTGGACACGGTAGAATTACTCATGCATATTTATGGTATCTGTTATTTCCATTTCTGCGTTACTTCTTCAGAATGCTTACAAAAAGGAAAACGTTTACAGAATCACAAAAGTTAGAACAAGACTAACTTGCCTTAAAGTTGAAAAACGTTAAACAAATAAGTGACATTCAACTCTTTGTTAAACTTTTGCTAGATAGTGGATATTTGATATCCAGATTAGCATAAGTTCATCGGCATAGATGACCTTAATTTAGGGCGTTGAATACATTTAGCGAATCATTTAACTCATTTCAGGCCAATTATATTTGATATAAAGAGAACATAAATGCTACCATTAAATAAGGTTTTGAGAAGCATGATTTTTTATCTTAGCATTTTGCTACAAAATATGTACATATTACATCTGTTTCGGTTGCAGAGAAGGTCGTACTCTAAATTTTTCAAAATAAGTTAGCAGTCCAAACCAACATTAATTATCACTACTTCTTGCTGTTAAAAGAATTGAATACTATTAAAGAAGTTTTAAGATTGTTCACACATTTTTATTTGCAAGTGTTCTTAAAATGAAAATCTGAATATTTTGTTCGTCTTAATGTTAGGAGAGCAAATTTATAAAAATATTGGACTAACTAGACTGGACTATTGTACTAACATTGTCCAGTGGGGCAATATATTGGTGTGCTGTATTTCATCTGATATGTTTCCGTAGGCATTCATTGGCTTGCCATAGTATTCGCATTTGCGAAAATTAATCATGAATTATTAAGCATTTTTATTACCTTGTACCTCCTAAAATGCTTGATTTACATTTGTATGCTGATATTATTTAAATTAATCTCATTGCAAGTAGTTGTGAAGCCACGGGTAAATATTGATTTTTGAATAGTTATGGGCTGCTCAATCGCTAAGTCTACGCAGTGGATAGAACATAGAATTTTGCTGCTGTAATATTTTGTTCATAATAAAGTATCATCAAATAGAATAAATTTCTTTGGAGCTTTGAACTTTCTGGAAGACAGGTTGCCATCTTTTTCTATTTTTTGAAAAAAATATTAGTATAAAAACTCTCACACCCAATCATATTCACTAAATTTTTGAATTCTGCCTAACCAATTAAAAGTGCCTTTTGTAAACTGAAAAGAAACATAACTTAGATAGAAGTTTGAAATACCATTGACTAAAAATCATTGGACGCATTTCATTATTGAGTTCACACATTGCTTGTGCATAGACTAGTCTGACTAGGTAGCCATTCAAGCTGTCACAAGTCTCAAGTTGGTTGTTATTAGGCATTAAAACTAAAAGCGATATAATTAGGCAAGAGTAGATTTAGATTTGAATTTTGTCCCAAAAATGAATTGGCCACTGGTTTCGCGACTTAGTGTCATATGCGTATTAACTTGTTTCACATATGGTACACACATTCTTCCAATTACAGACGAGATTACCATTGTTTCCATACCGTATACACATCCAATACTTAAAATGGAAAGGTTTGTTAAACCGAATATAAGCGAAACTGAACTTGATCTGAATAGTATTGTATCAGTTTTGGGTCGCTTAAATTATTTAATTATTATTGACAACTTCTTCGGCAACAACGTCAAAGAACTATTGCATCCTGTTGTTTTACGAAGATACACACCTGGAAAAGTCACGTTTAAAGGCACGTTTGTTGTCTGGACATTTGCAAACTCCAACTTTACATTTAATGTACTTAAATTCAAAAGCAGATGGAAGAGTTCTGGATCATTGCTCTTAAATTCTACAAAATGCACAATTCGGTTAACGGGGTCTGGCACAAAACACATGACGGATTGTGTGGAATTCGAATTTTTGAAAATGTGCCGCCTGCTAAGGCCATGGAACGGCTACACGCAGTTTTATGTGCATGCTCCTATACCGGAAATCGATATCACACGAAGAAAATCCATTTTGCGATTTCCTAAAGTCTTTAAGTTTAGCCATTTTTACATAACTGATATACATTATAGGCCGTCGACAAGACCGGTGATTACTGTGTATGTATCAAGCTACGAGATAATCAGTCAACTAAAATATACACAAATGTTTTCCCGCGCGTACCTTTCTGAATATGCAAGGCCAAAAGCTATTGTTGTTTTACACCTTTGGTTCGAAACAAGTGGTAACCTAAAGCAAACCAAAATCAGCAGTTTGCAGCTGCTTTGTTTTAGCGATGGCATGTACGGTTCTCATGTTCGTTTACGAACAGTTAGTGTTACTGATCTAAGCCAACTTGAATCAGCTAGAAGTCACGATATAAATTGTCCTTCAGCTGAAGAAATATTAGCAATAGGTGGAACTGCAAGTTATCAACTGGCAGAGTTTAGCAGAAGAGATCTTTTAGATAATGCACTTGACACATGTCGCGTACATAGGTTGCCATTTTTAGAACCTCCAACCTCTAAAGTGACTCCACCAGAACGAATTGCAAATGCATTTGCAGCAGTTCTGTTCTCAGTTTTGAAGAATTATTGTTCCATCAGGGTAGCTTCAACTAAGAATATCTTGTGTGCCAATGGAAAGCAAACTGCAATACCCGCTGGTGAAACTGCGGTGTATATGTCAATAAAAGCTGCTGTGGTACAGCAAATATATGTTGGCACTTTATCGAACACAATTGTAGTAAACAGCAGCTTGGAAACTGTTAAAATATTAAGTTGTGGAACACGCGGCCTGCCTGCGTTACCGTATTGGGAGCTGTTAAGTGTGTTTGATGCTGGAATTTGGTGCTCGCTGTTGATTGAACTTTTGATATTATCAATTTTACCTGTGTTTTTAGGCAGACCTTCTGCTATTAGTTCCAGAGCATTACTGCAAAACATTGACGTTGTGCTGAGAATAATTCTGGGTTTGGACAACGCATGTAGCAGCGCACTACTTAAGAAACAAGCGGTCAGAATTGTAGCAACTGCATTTACTTTGGTTGCACTAGTGTTAAATAATGCTTACAAAAGTGACAATGTGTATAAAATGAGCACACCAAGAACTCCGCTACTCTATGAAACATTGGATCAGATTCTCAAGGATAACATTTCTATATTTACTCGAATTATGAATGTGGAAGTAAAAACTATTGATCCATTTGTAAAAGCGCTGCGACCACAGCCAGAAAATATGGAAGAAATTGAATCACATAGAGTTGAAAAATGTAACAACGAATATTGCATTCAAGTCAATAGTGAACTTGATGATGTTCAGCCTAGTGAAGCTCTGGAAGCGATGTTGAGAAATCGATCGTCACTTGTGAATGACAACGTTTCATTGTTAAACTTTAAGTTTTCTAACAAAAGTAGTACGCATGGAACATCAGTAATACCAATTGAAGATATTCCAAAGTTTCTGACAGAAACAATCGAGAACGATGACAAGAATCTTCTATCTAAGCTAAGTGAGTGCAACAAAACATCTGCTGTACTTCCACAGTATTATAGCTCCAGATACATGTGGAAGTTGCGACAAAATTCTACTAGACCGTTAGCTGGGCTGAATGTAGGAACAGAAACCTTTTTTCCAGCTTATTATACATTTGCTATAATGGGAATTGTTCCACCGTTTCTTACCATTAGACTGCAGTACTTCACAGCGTCGCACATTTTTGAGTGGTGGGAAAAGTTTATCAGTGATACTGTCAAAGCACCGGTTGATTCAGTAGTTCCAAAGGAACCAACTATGGATGGCAACATAGTGGTTATATTTGTCGTTTTGCTGGTTGGTCTTGCTTCTGCTGTTGTTTTTCTACTAGCAGAAGTTCTGGTTTATTGGAAAGATTGGTTAACTTTGCATTGTAAATTAGCATGTTTGTTAATAAGAAAACAAGTTATTGAACTGTTTACCTGGTTTCAAGTTATCACAGCTTGTGCTAAGCAACGTATAATATATTGTGTTGATGCTACAAGGAAATGCTCCTGTATAAAATAAATGCATTCCATTCGCAGCCAAAAGGTACCAACATATTTCTAAACTGTACAGTTTTTATTAGAAGTCACGGTAATGTGTAACACATTATATAATAAAAGCCTATGCATCCCGCTTCAACATTTTGCGCTATAAGGCAACCGATTTAAATCCGACTTTGTTTCCGACATAATACAAGTAAAATTTTACAAAACCATTTAAAACTGAAATAAAATATTGCTGCAATAGCTAATATATATCTGTTGGCTTTTATAATTAGCTCGCTGCTTTGCAGAGGAGCTATTTAAGCAGTTGTGTGTCCGTCTGTCTGTCTTTCCGTCCGTCTACTTTATTTTTGGGGTCCATACCAGGCTATCTGGGGTCAAAATCAAGCTTTTCGGTGTCAAAATCAGGCTATTTGGGGTCAAAATCAGGCTATTTGGGGTCAAAATCAGGCTATTTTTGGTCAAAATCAGGCTATTTGGGGTCAAAATAAGGCTATTTGGGGTTTAAATTAGGCTATTTGGGGTTGGACCCAGTTGGACCCATTATTAGCTCGCTGCTTTGCAGAGAAGCTATTTAAGCAGTTGTGTGTCCGTCTGTCCGTCCGTCTGTCTGTCTGTCTGTCCGTCCGTCTACTTTATTTTTGGGGTCTATACCTGTCTATTTGGGGTCAACTTTAGGCTATTTGGGGTCAACATTAGGCTTTTTGGGGTCAAAATTAGGATATTTGGGGTTTAAACTAGGCTATTTGGGGTTGGACCCAGTTGGACCCATTATTAGCTCGCTGCTTTGCAAAGAAGCTATTTAAGCAGTTGTGTGTCCGTCTGTCCGTCTGTCTGTCTGTCTGTCCGTCCGTCTACTTTATTTTTGGGGTCTATACCTGTCTATTTGGGGTCAACTTTAGGCTATTTGGGGTCAACATTAGGCTATTTGGGGTCAACATTAGGCTTTTTGGGATCAACATTAGGCTATTTGGGGTCAAAATGCGGCTATTCGGGCTAGGGCCCGGTTGGGTCCATTATTATTTATTACATGGGCTTTAAACCAAGCCTAATGGCTCTAGATCTTTTTTCTCAAAAATTAAATTGCTGTATTATATTTTTACGATAATTTCGTTTCTAGCAGCGAGCATCTTTTTATGTTTACCATGGATGTTTAGCTAATATATGGGCTTGAAACTCAGCTTTCGCTTTAGATTTTTTTCTTAAAAATTAAGTGGTTGTAATATATTTCCACGATATTTACGTTTATAGCAGCGAGCATTTTTATAGTTTACCATGGATGTTTATAAACGTTACGTAAACCTTTACCTGATATGTTGAAGTCCATGTTGGACACTCTACAGTATAATTGTAGCTTGGCTACAATAACTTTATTTTTTTCAACAAATCTAATATGATAGTAAAGCATTTACAAGATTATCAAGTACTACATTGCACCACTCTGTGTACGTGCTTTTGTTCAAATTGCAACACGGATACGCTACAACAATATTTATTGTCCGAAACGAGGTTGCCGATTTGTACAAAGCTGAACGACGTAAACACGCATTATGTATTTGCTCTTTTACTGAGGTCCCGGTTGATTCCAACCATTCCATGAAACTGCATTCGCAATATGTCACAAATGTGGCGATTGCAAGTCCAACCATACACACGACGATTACCGATTCAGCTCCTGCGTGGTATAGTAATGTCCCTTTTTTAATGAGTACATACCCAGTTAGTACTGCCAAGACCACCATAGCGAACATGTGGAATGCGAATCTGACATTTGACGTTGCCTGATTTAATGCATCTGTTGTCAATTGCATTATTCTGTAGACCAGCACAATTTGGTCTTCATTCAATGCTCCAAGGTATTCCGTTTGTAAATGTAGCTTGCCGTGGATATTAAGTGGTTGCTGTTTATCAAGTGGCATAATTGCGGAGAGCCAAGTTACGGAATGAAACAGGGTTAGTCCAATGTTCAGAACCACCAGCATGACAACACTAGACAAACCAAATACGCAATAGCCTTCCCAGAGAGCGCAAACGTATGTCCGGTAATCATCAAGTTCCATGGGCATTTCCAGCAAAATGTCAATGAACATTCGCATTGGGTCAAGCGGTTGGAACAAAGAGAACATAAAGAGAGGTGGCAAGAAGAAAATGATATAGCAACATCCAATCAGCAGATACTCTAAGTGACCCATTTCTGAAGTGAGTTGGAATTGGCGACTTTCCGGAATCAAATTCTGAAGTTTTGTGTCTGAACTGAATATATAGTTGATGTTTCGGTAAAGACATTCCCGATGTTGTTTGGTCGCATGCAGAATTCCCATGATTGCAACAACTGACAAATAAATGGCAAATCCAGTAGCAATTGCAAGAACTTTTTTATTCTGTTGTTCCACAGCGCCGTCTGAAATATCTGGTATTTCATCTTGACATTCAATATGCAGATATTTACCGAATATTGCCAGAAAGACAAAGCCATATGCATTCTGAAAACGTAGCGTGTAAAATCCATATCCTTTTACGAGTACAAAGGTTTTAGAGGAATGATCCCAAACAAGTTCTGTTAACCCGGTATATTTCATGATGGGTCCTAAGCGAAACCACACAGCTGTTTTGAGGCGTTCCGATAACATATTGGTATGGTCACATCCGCAGCCGGAAAGTTCCAAATCTTTTGTAGCTAAGGCTGCGCTAAGGTTATCTGTTTTTGCAAGCTATTTACTGCATATGACGCACTTGAAGATCAATAGGCGGTTATGTTTGTGCATAACATAATTAAATATTTAGAGGAAACTTTCGAAATTCCTAAATTCAAAATATGAGAGTTGTAGGACCCAGTCAATATATTGATTACTTGATTAGATAGAAAGCCTTAGAACTATTAGGTATTTATTGTCTAAGGAAAAAGTATGCCGCAACGCTTGAGTTTTATTAACATAATGTTGGAAATTAAGACTATAAACCGCCGAACATGACCTAGAGTATTCTGACCCGATTTTGTGCTTACAGGATACCTAATTATTCTAAGCGCAAAACCTTTACTGAACTGGATTGTCCTTGTCTAAGCTTGTCAATCTCGATTGCAACTTTACAATTGCTATAATTTGCAAATCTTTTGGAATATGCATGTTACTATTAAAACAATTGGCAAATATTTAGCTACTACTTTGTCTCACCTATGCGACGCTTGAAGTTGAAATCGGCACTCCAGTTCGTATAACCATGTGCAATCTGTTCAAGTTGAACTACCAACTGATGTGAAATTTAAAGTGAAAATGCATTACGAGGTGTTGAAAAAATACGACATCAGCTAATAGCAGTGATTTTACGTCAAACTTTATTTAAAAACTGTCGTAAATTAGTATATAAAATTTAGTGATGTAGTGTTACTACGGTAGTTCTTTTTGTAAACATAGTTTCAAAATTGCTAAACATAAACTTGTAAATTTGCTTAAGAATCACATTTAAAAAGTAACATATTTTAAAATGGCTTACGCATTTCTCAAAAGCAAATAATATGCCAGAAAATCCAAGTCCACCTAAAAGTAGAACAAAAAGTACAAGAATGTTACCATCCATATTTGGTGGCTTAAACCCTTCGTGTCTACTTTTTATATATTTTGTACTAGCAGAAATAAACTCTGGCCACCACTCAAAGATATGTGTTGTTTTAAATTGCTGAATTCTTCTTATTAAATACGGTGGAACTACACCTTGAAAATAAGCGAGTTGATACGCATTAAAATATGTTTCTGTGCTTATGTCTAAAGGCTTCATATTTTTCTTGTCTGAGCGCTGCACTTTTCTAGCATATTGGTGTGCTAAATAGTTTGGTAATATTATGGCGGTCTTATTGCATTTCTTTAAAGATGATAACAACAAATTTTCATCAAAGTTATAAAGATTTTCAAATAATCTTTCAATTTTGTCGGAATCAATTTTTGCGTCCACTACTGAACTGTTTGAGACGAATGATATGAGTTTGCTCTTTACTAACGGATGAAATGTTAAATTTGCAAGTCTTTGCTCGTTTTCAGTTTGATGCTTAAAATAGTAGTAAGTCAGGAATAGGTCGGTATAAATTCTATATGCAAGCTTATGATTACTATTTTCAACCCAAAACTCATGTGGTCTTTCTATAGTGCTGATATTAGGCCCTGTATGCCAACTTGGATCAACTGAATGCGCCGCAATTCGTAAGTAAATTGAAAAGTTTTCCGCCAGAAGTTGGTCAAAATACTGATATGGTATTCTTGTTTTGCCCATAGTAATTCTGAAAACATTCTCTGTTTTGTAAGCATTCTGTAAAATTAGCGCGGCACTTGAAACTACAATTATCACACTTCTAACTGACCAGGATTTATATTTTGTTATTTCATTTGTAAATCCTTGATCTACAAGTAACCCCAACACTTCCAGATTATATTTTATGAACGTTCCAAACTTTGCTGCTCTACCCGGGCCATACATACACAAAACTATTGCCAAGATAGTTATCGAAGCCATTACTGCATACCAGAGTTCGCTTTCAAATGAGCTTATAAAATGTGCAAATGAGACCCCTTGAATTTTGTTTGGACTACAGCTTACGAACTTTAGTGTGTGCATTGTGTCATTCACTGCTACGGCACTGAAGTGGGCTTTTAGATAGTCCAACGAATTATACGCTGGAAAGAACTGTAAGGCTGGTTTACGGCGGGTTGTGTTGTTAAGTTGAATTTCTTTTCCGTTCTCACAAATCTGGTAATAACCTGTTGTATCTACTACATACGAATAGTTGCCAAAGATTGTAAACCATTCGTACAGGAACGCGTGGAAAAGTCTATCAGTTAGTTGTCTATACGGTATGTTGATTTTTGTCCCGGACGACAAATAGTTTGCACATTGCTTGAAGTGTTTAATGTATCTCCTGTTTGTATTGAACATCATTGTTCGTACCTGCAACTGATTATCAAAGTTATGGCAATCTAATTGATGGTCTAAATGACTTCCAGAAACATCATTGAAATAAATTTGCTTTTGAGTCACAGATATCATCCTGAGCGGTGTTAAACAGAGCAACGAAAATTTCCATTTTGTTGGAACACTTTCTAAAGCTTCGTTTCTTGCATGATCTTGAATAGAGTATTCAACCAAAATCACGACACTATACGTGGCCATTTTACTTTTGCGGTCAAGTTCTTGTTGCAGTCCCGTGTAATAAGTATTTGTATGGTCTTCAGCTTTTAGCGTACCTTGTTGGTATACTAGTAAAACAAATGTTGACTTTGTGGATGGTAAAGTTTTCCACAGCCAGGAAGTTGTATCTTTGTCATAAATAAACATTGGTGGATGTTCCATTGGGTGAGAACTAAAGTCCGATAAAACTTTTTGAATTGGAGGGTTTAGTGCAATTATTACTAGTCGAGACCATGGTTTTATATTTGCTGTCAATTTGGCATAGTTCCATTGAATGCAGAAAGGTTCAGTATCGAAGGGTTTACTTATGTCAACTCCTTCATTGAATTTAGACAGAGGACATTCTAATTTCGTTACGTTTTTAGAAAGATCGTACCAAATGGAGAAGTTTCTGTTGGAAATCGTGTTGATTGCTCTGGAGATGTTGTAAGTTTTACCACTAAACAAAACTCGTTGTCCTATTGTGTATTGCCTTGTAACAATTGGGTATACGCTTGAACTGATATCAACGTTGACGAGGTTGTCAATTCGTACAAACGCAGTTTTCTCAATCGTTGGGAATATTAGTTGGTCTATATTTATTGTGGGATAATCAGTTGGATATGATTCAAAGTAGGTGCCATTTATATACGCTTTAGACAATTTTTTCGGTATTGGGTAAATCTCGAGATGTCCCTGAAGCCCATTTGTAAACTTAAGAAGTAAATTGAGAAAGATAGTAAGTGTAAACATTGTGAAATTAGTACTAGTAGAAACCATGTTTTTCCCTTGATTGGTTTAGTTATAGGCTTGATGATATCAGTAATAATTGCGGGGTATTTCAAAATGTATATTTTGTATTGTTTACTTTCCTATAGTTTTTGTTGTTTGGATGACGCTGTAGAGACAAACTGAGTACAAGACGAACCCTGGAACAGTTAATGACAATGGTTAGTTCAAAGTTGTGTCGATAATGACGCATATTGTGTTGCTCTACCCCAATATTATATACTATATTTCTTGTATCAAGCTGCTTACATACTTTACATGACACTGTTTTCTATTCCAAAAATATTGTTAGCTTGCTTTTAAATGATATGCGTGTCAACTAATATAGAGACGGAAAAATTGTTATTATTTTTGTCTAGGTATATCCACGCGCTAATGTAGCACATAGAACAACAACTTGGAAAGAGAGCAACATGCGAAGATAAATTGTTGTTCACCCCGGTTAGGTCAAAAAGATAAAAATAATTACTGGACATCATTATCAGGTAAGTTGGAAGCCCTCTTTCTATTTTAATAGCCTTTAAAAAAAACTTTCAATAAGTGATATTATCGTGCCTACTTTGAGATGGCTATAATAGTTGCTGGAATAATGTAGCACTATTTTATGTATATACATTTAGTCCAAGCAATTAAAACGAGTTTCCGGTGAGGAGAGCTTTGCAAATAAAGTAGCAAAAGAAGAAAGTAGAAAAACAATTCAGGCTATATTTATTTACGATATTGATTACGCACATTGCCAATATATGTTGCTAAGATCACTATACTTAAAATACTTTCGTTTTTATATTGGTTGGATCCCAGTTACTTGTTTGCGCCATTTACAGATTTCGGACCACTGAGTTTCAATATTTCGTTTTTTAGGCTTTGAAAGAAGTCACACTCATCATATTAATCTGGTATTAACTTTGAATGAACTACGGCAACAGGATAAAGTTTTAAACAATTTATATGATATCGAACGATCACAAAAACAAAATTGACGAATTTTAGTTTAGTTTCGAAAGCGATAAAATCTTTGTTATTTGGTCACAAAGGTCACTAACATACAAAAACACTGAACCAGGCAATATATTTAACCTTTTGTTTTCACCTTTTTTTACTAACGCGTACTAGCCAGTTTGCGAATTAAACCGCTGTCGTATAGAAAAGTTAAGAGCATTACAATCAAGGCAAAGTATATACAAAACCTGTAGTAATTATCTAATAGCGCATTAGTTTAATTTGACAATTTCTAGTGGATAACGTGTCAAGCAAATCATATTTTTCCATTTGCTTCTAGTAAAAAAACCCTCAAATTATTGTCATACAATAAATTGGTATTGGTATATAGCAGCAATTATATCCTCAAAATAATTTAATTTTACTTCTTGCCAAATTTTGCTTTAGTTTGTTTTTTTACTATAGGAATTAATTTTACAATAAAAGTAAAACCTGGAAATACACTAGTCAATTATTTTCATAATTAGTCAACAGTGATTTTATCAAATCCTTATTGCGTCAAATTTAGTCAGTAGCTAAACTAATTACAAAATGAAACTTTGGCTACTCACCTGCAAAAAGGGACAACATTAGTCATTTCTGATAGATTTTGGAGTGTAGACTACGATAGTAGTCGTCAAAGTCCCGAATAAACATTTACAACGTCGTCTACTTTTTTGTAGCTTGCTCAAAAAGAGAGATGGTGAAAAGTTACCATTTGCAACTGATCGGTAGTACTGAGTTAACGATTTCAACGCCTGGCTTCAAACGCTGACAGCCACGCTGTAATTGTACATTCAGGACTCTGGCAAGTACCCTCGTAGTCTACTCCCTAAAATATATCAGAAATTATTAATTTCATTCCTGTTTGGAGATGACTAACCAAGTTTTCCTTGTAAATGAACTGTTTGCTTGCTTTGATATTTAATTAAACCTATTCCTGGCAATTGAGCTGTTATATGCCTATTCACAAGAGTAATGTTTTACCGTTTTAGGTTGATATGTTACAGTTTGGCATAAAACGCACTTTATGTGTATCTATAGCTAAACATTAATTCCGACTTCCATACAAAAAACGCGTAATTGTCGTCAGTATTCCAATTCAATTAGAGTTTTTTCTACCAATTCAAGCAGTGGTACAATTCCTTGTTTTTCCTTCCCTCCTGCATTGTGTGTGACATTACAATAATTATTATATTGTCAACTTTAAAATGATTGACAGAAATACCATGATTCAATTGCCTTGTTTTTTACACGTGCCACTTATAGCTGAAATGGAGCACAAGTGCTTCACAGACTGATTGAAGTACAAGATTAATTATCAGTTTGCATATTATGTTTTTATCACTAATGAATTTACCAGGAACGTTACTTTTAATGTCCAAGTGTTTTTATCAATAAGAGCAATCACATTGTATGTTTTTTAAAATTCGACGATATATGTTTTTCGTGTGAATATTTTACAAGTACCTTTTCGATGTCAACTTGTAATAAAACCGTGTTATGAAATTCTTGCTCACCGACTGGAAGGTTTTATTTTTATTAAGTCAAACTCAGCGTAATTGTGAATCTATAGTTCAAGTATTTCCTTCTAACTATAAACTTGGTTTCCATACACATGTAATAAGCTGTCGGTTATTATTTTTTAGGGTTTTTGTTTGTTCAGTTCAAATGAGAAGAAGCATTGTTCACATTAAAATCTAGAATTATATTTAGTAGAAAAACTACAGTTTTCCAGGAAGATAATCAGTTGTTAGCGAAAAACACTAAAAATAAGAGCATGAACTTCAATAAAAGTTACTCACAATAGAAAATGCAAAAAATCTACAACATCAGAATGCCACATATTCATGTAATTAGTAGGAATAACTTTTATTCATTTTACTCTGCATATTTTATCATCACATAATATGTGATGGCTTCACAATCTAAGGAACCAATGCAAAAGTGAGTAGCGAGAAAAGGAACTATCCCAAATGTGAGTAGCGGACTAAGGAACCAATGCAAAGTTGGACTATATTGATAAGGAACTATTGCAATCGTGACTAAATAAAAAAGGCACTATAGCAAGTTGACGCGAGGTGCTGAAAAGGAACTAATGCAAAATGTGGGGCAAAATGAGATTTAATGTGCAATGTGTTCGCTATAAAATTTCCTACATTTTGATACCCAGGTCATAGCCGTACCCCTTTTGATCACCAAAACAAGTCTGTAAAGTATTCCTCTCCAGCAGGTGTTTTTACTAGATATTTTTAGCGATAAACTTACCAAACTGATTTCATTTATTTAAGTTTAAAGCAAATAAAGGAACTATCATAATTTTAATTATTTCAACACCACAATAAATTGAAAATAAACCCGGAAAAAGTACATCGTGCAAATGGCGACTCATTCGGGATCGGACAACTTTTTCAGTGAAACCGAACTAATGGGTATCTGCTATGCGGATAACTGCTCCCCTTTACTCAGAAAACCAAAAGCAGTTCTCTAGACGAACTTTCCGAAGTTATTTAAGAAACCGTTCGCAATTACAAAACGAAATTACGAAAACCTTCAGGACTTATTACCCGTTCTCCGAGAAAGCTGTCATCGATTCTATAAAAATCTTCCACATTTGTAACATTCATGTGTACTTTGTAATAATTGTATTAAGGTGATGCTTGTGTTTGTGGATTATAATTAACTTTCATAATAAGGTTTTGACAGTTATTGAAAAATGCAAAAATATCCAACCAAACTTATTTTGCTCATTTCTCGGAATTTACTTTTTTTGCAATAGTTCCTTTTCAGCACCTCGCGTCAACTTGCTATAGTGCCTTTTTTATTTAGTCACGATTGCAGTGGTTCCTTATCAATATAGTCCAACTTTGCATTGGCTCCTTAGTCCGCTACTCACATTTGGGATAGTTCCTTTTCTCGCTACTCACTTTTGCATTGGTTCCTTAGATTGTGAAGCCATCGATATGTGTTTTACATGCGTCATTGACTTGTCCAGGATTTTCCATAGTGGAAGCTGATTGACAGAGTTAATAAAAAAACATGTTTGTGTTGGCCACGTGCCACTTATCCCAACTGGGTCAAGAGTGCTTTGTTGACTTCATTGGACTGTTTATTATGCACATTTTAAATAATAACTTGTATTCCAGCAGACAACGGAAACTAAATTGGTATTTTCGAATGTCTTACTTGGCCGTATGATAGTTTTGAGTTCCACTGTTTTGTCGTTATTAGTAACTTATTTTGCCCGTGGTTGCAAAAGAACTGGCATAAATCTGTGTAAAAATGATTTAGTTTGATAATTTGTTTAAGAAGATTTGTTGACGCAAATAAGAAAATTGTTTTTATATTACGTATTCCAAAGTTTATTGTGTATCATGCAATTTTGTTGCAGACACATCGTTTTTAGCAGCGAGCATGTTTTAATGGCTTACCATAGCACTTTATGTATTTTAACGCTGACTTATGTGTCTGATTTTAGAAGGCTTGCTTCCATCAATAAGAGTAAATTGATGGTTTTATTTGTATTGTTTTAAATCCTCAGGGAACCTCTGTGCTGGAATATATGTATCGTATATACAGAATTTTATATATGAGTGCGTATAGAGCTTGCATTGACCTTCTCTCCTAAAGATGCACTTGAAATGATATACCGTCATAGTCCAATTAAATTTGATAAGAGAGTTATTGTCACTGTTTTCTTTGCCTCTACATACTACGTGGTTAATTGACAATGCAGTTACAATTTGTTGTAAGTAATCAATCAAGTAAAATTGTTTGTCCCAGTTAAATATGACATATGATACGGTATAATTTATGGGTATATATATAATCTGCATCAATGGATCCAGTTCAGGTTATTGTTCGACTCTCTACTAACATTGCTAAAGCTGTTTATCAAATCCACAACTAAATTTTTAAATACTCTACGTCACAATAGGCACTGTCCAATACAACATGTTTGAAATTTTTATTTCTGCTAGGATTCGTCTTCCAGCTGGTTTGTTCCCAAGTGTCTACGTTTTCAAACCCAATCATTGATTTTCCGGAGCGAGACGCGGTCGTCATGAAAATTGACGACTTTTACTATTTAGCACATACAAATAGAAACACATCTGAGCTTACAATTTTAAACAGTCCATTTTTAACTGACTTTCGAAATGCCGATAAAGAAACAATATACAGGCTTCCTGCAAACTATTTATATATATACCCCACCTACTTTTTAAGTTATAAAAGCGACGTATATTTGTACTTCCACATGAGCAGTCAAGACAAGGTTCACATGTTTGCTATTAAAGCGGATGATTCCAATAATCTAATGGGTCGATGGAGTACTCCGGAACGTGTTGTGGATCATATTTGGAGTAGCAGTTCCTCGCATGGTGCCGTGTTACAACTAGACAATCAGCTTTATTTTGTGTGGTCGGCGAATACCGATATAGGAACAAGCTTATACATTGCCAAAATGCTTAACCCTACAAAAATCATTGAGCCCGTTGTACTTCTTCGAGAACCAACGGAAGACTGGGAATGCTTTGGAACCTGTAAGCTTGTAGCACCTGCTTTTCTTTACAACCGTGAAATGGCTTATATGGTGTTTTCAACTGGAAATGAAACCTATATGAGCTACATGAGCATTAAGTCTGACCTTGATCCTCTAAACACGTCAAACTGGGAGTCACACCCTGGTCCCATATTTCAAGGAAATGCAGAAGAGAACGTTTACCACACACGATTTCCCGAATTCACCACAAGTCCAGATGGCACGGAAACATGGATGCTTTATACCGCATCTAGCAATATCACTGATTTGACCGGCAGCTCTCGTATTAGAATTGAGAAGATTGAGTTTGACAGATTGGATGGTTCTCCTATATTTCCTCAAACTCGAGCAAACGGGTTTCAACAGCAGCTTCCGCGTGGTGAACCGTCAAAGTACTATAATCCTGTTAGCGGCGATATTATTCCTGGGTATCCAAATGCTTA
Organism: Entomobrya proxima; assembly: GCA_029691765.1. Taxonomy (NCBI): domain Eukaryota; kingdom Metazoa; phylum Arthropoda; class Collembola; order Entomobryomorpha; family Entomobryidae; genus Entomobrya; species Entomobrya proxima. The sequence goes on along the minus strand of CM056169.1, from coordinate 43,360,392 downwards.
TCGTGTTGGCAACTTATACTATGCACTAACTACGTCGGAAAAATCGAACGAACTTTTGATGCTTAAAAGCGATAAGGTATATGATTTCTCGAATGCGGAAAAAGCAGTTGTGCTCACGTAAGAAAACAAAATTGAAGTTATTTTAAGTTTTTTAAATTTTCTTGAAATCTGATTTGTTATGCATCACTGTCACAATTTTAGAAATGCGGAGGGCACGTCTTTTGGCGCTGGTCGAATTTTTGATGTAAATGGGGAAGCCTATTTATATTTTAACACACATAATTCTGAACAAGGATATTGGCTTTATGTGTCTAAAGCGGAAAACAAATCAAATTTAATGCAAAATTGGGGAGCTCCGACAAGACTTTTAGATGGTGTTCTAAACGGTCAAGGATTTCATCCAAACATTTTCCCGCTAAACAACCAAAATTACTTTGTATGGGGTCATCCATACAATGACAGCACTTTTGATATTTATATTGCTCTAATGAGCAGTCCAACTGAAATCATGGAGCCTGTTGTTCTTCTCAAAGAACCCACTCAAACTTGGGAATGCTATAATAATTGGTGCCTTAATGAATATCCCTCATTTGTATACCACAAAAATATTGCTGTTATGGTTTTTGCTGGAAGTCCGGGCAACCATCCTAGTGCTAGCCTGTCCTACATGAGCATTCAAAGTGGAAAGGATCCATTGGACAATGCTAATTGGTATTTAGCTCCAGGGCCGGTTTTTAGCAAAAACGATGCTGAAAACGTTTATACAACTCCTCGCGCTTGGTTTACAACTAGCCCGGATGGGATGGAGGATTGGATGATGTATATGGCTTCAGACAACGCTTCAGATGTCGAGGGAAGCCGAAGTGTAAGAATTCAAAAAATTAGCTGGAACGAAAAAACCGGGGATCCAATTTTCCCAAAAGCTCGTGGATTTAGTTACCCACATTCCATTCCAAGCACTTTAGAATATTTCACCAACCCCATTACCAATGATACCACCTTTAGTCCTGCGGTACACCGAGTAGGCAGTTTTTATTACATGCTGCTAACAGCAGAGGGAGGCTTCGGATTAGAACTCTTAAGAAGTGGAAAATTAGAAGACTTTCGAAATGCTGAAAGAAAAATTGTTTACAGGTACACATGTAATATATAGCTGTGATGTTTACAAATACTAAAACAATGTTTCATGCAGTGTGCCAGATGGTTTTTCAATTTCCGGAAGTTCCAAAATGCACCATGTTTATGGCCATCTCTATATCTATTTTTCCATGGAAGCACCCAATATCACCGCCAAAATGTTTGTTCTTCAGGCACATGACCCATTCAATCCAATGGGCCTTTGGGACGCTAACCCAATTCTTTTAGCGCCTTCTTGGGACAACTCAGCAATTCATGCCACCGTTTTTGAACACGGCGACAGCTCCTATTTGGTTTGGATTTCTCCACATCCAGCAACTGGATTCAATAGCATTTTCATTGCACAAATGAAAAACGCTTCTTATGTAGTGGAACCATTTAATTTGATAAGACATCCAATGGAGCTATGGGAATGCGATGGAGCATGCTCAAATGAAGCACCATTTTTTATTTACAATGATGGAAGTGCATACATGGTGCACTCGGTGGGTTCGGCGTGTAAGGGTGGAAATGCGCTGACGTATATGAGCATTAGTAAGGATGAAGATCCCTTGAATATTGTTTCCTGGAAAAAAGCGGATGGAAAAATCTTCAGTGAAAACAGGGATGAAAATGTTTTATGTCCGGCACATGCAACGTTTACCGTTTCACCAAGTAATTTCTTTTTATGCAATATTTAGAAACAATGTTTATGTAAGTTGATTGTAACACTTTTTGTCTTTAGACGGAAAAGACACTTGGATGATATATCATGGTACCGATTCACCACATCCTGATGCCGTAAAGACTGCTCGCATCGAGAAAATCACTTGGGATCAAGAAACGGGGGAACCCGTTTTTCCGGAGCCACACGGCTCTTATCACGAGCAAGTTATTCCCGGACGAAAATAAATTTTTAAACATTGCCTGCAATTCTAGTTAACCATGTCATTAAACATTCTAATGTTAGGTTATTGCAATTTAACTGCATAATATGTACTTACATTATTTTAAAGGGCTTAACATATTTGGGGTAATTTATGGATATTTCCGAGATAAAATTGCAATTAGTTATAGTGTATGAAAAAATGCAACCTTTGAAATCAATAAAAATTATTTACTACAACATGTCAAATCACAACTGGTAGCGGGAATTATTTTTTATTGTGCTCATTCTATCTTGATTCCCTGAATGTTAATCCCAATCATTTCATCCCAATCACTTAATCCCAATCATTTAATCCCCATCATTTAATCCCCGAATGGTTTCATCCCCGTATCATTTCATCCCCGTCACTTAATCCCCAATCATTTAATCCCGGAATCATTCAATCCCCGAATCAATTCAACCCTGAATTTACTGAATGATTCCGGGATTAAATGATTGGGGATTAAGTGACGGGGATGAACTGATACGGGGATGAAATCATTCGGGGATTAAATGATGGGGATGATATGATGGGGATTAAAGTGACGGTCACCCTCTATCTCTAACAATACACAATGATTAAGAAGGCATGTGCCTTTCACATTTGAAATTGCATTCTACGTGTTGCTTGTTTAGACTTTGCATTTGTGTTTTCCTACTGTCCTACTTTCGAGAGTTGAAATGAATTCATCTCTTGATTTATCATTGTACTTCCAATTTTGGCACTTAAATTGATGCATTGCATTGTACTCTAAACACCACATGAGAGTTGGAAAGTGCAATATGAATGCAACTGGAATTTGGCATTTGACTATAAATGCCACAGTATGAATTGGAATTAGAATGCAATCGAAAATACCACAGTATGAATTGGATTGCAATGCAAATTGGAAACTATAAACGCAGAACTACAAGTGGAATGCAGGATTTTGATATTGCAAATTAATGTACTTGTAGGCAGACTCTACGGGAGCCTTAATCCCCCATGGTTATTTTCTTTATGACTACACTAGCACTAAATAGGTCCACGATAGAAACTGTAAAACACTAATGCAAATCTCATAGCTATATGTGTTTTCGTTCTTCTATTATTATTTAAATTCCAACTGTGAATTAAAAGGCACGCCAAAACTAACTTATTGTACTTGTTATACTGTTTATACCTTGTTCGCTCTAAAATCGAGGCAGATTTGGTTACGTTACCAAAGTAAAATAGAGTTTCTCTTTTAATAACTTAAGGTCTGTTAGCTTAAATAACCCAGTGTGAATTGAAAGTAGCACCAGCACTGATATATCTGATTATTTTCAAGGTTTTGAGATAAGAGGTTTTTATCAGATGATCACAATCCCAAGTATTCTTATGGCGTCTACATATTAAAACAAAAATCTCTTGCAAAACTGAAACCTTCAAAGTTTAGAATAAAAGAAATTAATACAAAGAATTCAAAGCAAACTTAGTTTACATAATGTTTTCATTTTGACATAAAAAAGAAGAGCCAGAGGACGATCTCAATTTGCATCATAACTTCTTCAACTGAATTTGAATTTGAATTTGATCTTTATTGTCTAGCCTTTTCAGTACTATGTACTAGTTCAAACACATACAATGTATACAAAACACATTAAATTCATGTATCAGTACAGGTACAAACGTTCTGTTCTCCATAAGGTGACAACTAACTAATATAGATAATATACTAGCTACATAGTCTTAAAAATTAATTATTGGTCAGATCAATTATGTTGTTTTACATGTTCAGTAAACTTAAGCCTTAGAACATTCCGAGTCATATTATCAACATTTTGCCCAGACCATTTTCCATGACAAGACTCCATATTAATAAATTAGAATGCACTCAGGTGCGTTAAGCACAAATAATAATTTACATATTTATTTACAAACTCCAACATTGACTGTACTTATGTATAAGGACACAGATATGTGCAAAATTCCATCGGGCTCCGCAAAGAGCCAATGGCAGTGCCATCTCCCTAGTTTTGTTTTCTGTAGTCACTAATTCAAAGAAACCATCTTCTATCCATTATGCCCGGGCTAACGTAAATTGTCTATGACGTAAGATAAAAAAGTTACTTTTTGCTTACATTTAAAGTTGAATCATATGGATACTAGACGTCATTTTATGAATCATTCAATCAAGTACATGTTGTTATTACTTTTTCTTATGCCTTTTGTTAATTGGTCCAAAGATTAGCAGCTCGGTTAAGTTTGAAACTAGCAGACTAAAAGACTTCTAGTTGTAGTCATTAACAATCCTATTTTACGTTGGTAACCTGCAATAAGAGTGTCTGACCTAACAAACAAACATATGAGAAAAATTACTGGTTTTGTTTTGTTTGCTCCAATTAATGGTTAATTGGAAAAATTGACTGATGTAGTGCCAGGTTTTATTTTTAAGCTTAATTTATTCTTATTGTAAAAGCAATACTTTACAGGAATTGAATGTATAGGAATAACTTGAGTGGTTTCCTGTTTGAAATATATGTAAAAATATGCTTATTTAGATAATTTGCTTGACATGTTTTCCACCAGAAAATGTTTCATAAATTGTCAAATTAGACTAATGTGTTATTATTATGTAACACTTTGTTTTGATTGGAATACCCTTAAAAATTCTGTTATATGACAGCTGTTAAACTCGCAAGTTTATCTAGTATGCTTTTACAAAAAAGTAAAAACAAAAATTGTAAGAATTGATTTCTTAAGAGCTTTTATACCAACTAAAAAGATTCCATTGCATTGAAGAATAAAATCAAATTTGCCAACTTGGTTTGGACCATTTATTATCTTATGAGATGTTTAAAACTCCTGTTATGTTACCTTAGTTGCAGGAATGCAGGAATCAGACACCTGAGATAAAACAAATATAAAGAAGAAAGTATTGAATATAGATCTAAACAGCATTTTGGCAACGTGCGTAATTAATATCGTAAATAAATATATCTTCGACTGTATTTCTAATTTGTTCTTCTGTTACTTTACTTGCAAGCTCTCTTCACCGGAAGCACGTTTCAATTGTCTATTGCTTGAACTTACGGTATATACCTGTAATAAGTAGTGCCACATTATTTCTGAGACGTAGCTTAGCCATCTTGTGCGGTCTGTCACACGCAACAAACGGTACTTGTTAATATGCATTTAGGGAACATTCCCAAAATACGTAACACCGATGGGGGTAGGGAGTTGTCAGGGAAAACGTTACGCATGTGTACGCATGGGGAGGGGGGTCTTGGAGGTGCGTTACGTAACAGCTTCATGGCAGAAAATCAGGCACATTTTATGAAAAGCTTACATAAAAATTTGGTACAAATAAGGACCTTTTCCTTTCCTTTTGCAAATTATTCCATTTTCAGCAACTCTGTATACAGTTCTTTTTCTTCTTGATTTTGATCGCCTGAGTTCTACAAACCCGGTAATTTGTTCTGGTTTTAACCGTAAGTACCTTATTTTATATAAGCTATTTGCAAAGTAAAATGGAGTTGATGAACAGAAAATTGCATGTGATATGCGACTTTTGAGTTGTGTAGAAAATTGCTATATCTAAAAATGCTTGTTTAAATTCTGACCGCAATGATTTAGACATCTGAAAAAATGTTAATGGTCAGGAAAACGATCAATCATTTCCAAGCATTCAGGCAATGTTATATAGTTAGAAAATATCTTAAAACTGAGCTTTGGGTTTGTTTAAGACTTTGTGTGTGTAAACGTTCTTTGCATGAGAGAAATTTACTAGTAATGTTAATAAAATATATGAATTGAAAATTCAGCTCTGAACGTTATGCGTTACGCATGGGGAGGGGGGGCTCAAACCTCTTGTTACGCAGGCGTTACGAAGGGGGAGGTAGGGGTTAAAACCCCGGTTTTTGCGTTACTTATTTTGGGAACGCTGCCTTAATAAAAAGAGTGGTATAGATAAAGTAAATGCTGTATATTCAAACGTCATAAAATGTCACTTTATTTGCTTTTCGGAATAAAATTGTCATTAATATAAAATCTGGTTTGTATATTTTGTACGAAATCATTAGGATAAAATATTTTAAAATGTAACTTTTAATTCTTTCTGCTAAAGAACTCGTTCTTCATAAAAATCTTTGTTTAACATGTACTTTTTTAAATGTGTCAAGATCCGATTCATTACTCCGATTCTGAATCCGAGTAGTCATTTCAAGATTCCATAGTTTCGTCCTCCTCTTCTTGCGGAAATCGTGACACAGTGCAATCCCAAATCTTTGCCTTCATTGCATCATAAGCTTTGTCACTAATTTCTGCCGATATGACCGATTTCTTCTAAAAAATGAAGGGAGTTCATGAAATTCAAAGTTAAAATAATTAATTCAATGATAGTACAAGTAAAATATTTACCACGGGATTATCAAGAGGATTGGTTTGATGAAGCAACTTATTTTCATCTGCATCTTTAGATGGAACACCCATTTCTTCATCTTCTTCTTCCTCGTCCTCCACTTCCGTTTCTATATCGTCTTCGTCGCTTCCACCACCTATGCAAATGTAATCTCTACTGGCTGGAGAGACGTTACTAATAGAATCTTCATTTTCACTAAAAACGCACACCTCCTCTTCCATTTCTAAATTGTCTGAGCAAAGTATTGGCTCAGGAGAAGCGCAAGGACTTTCGGAATCCATTTATATTGTTAGTCCGAAACAAATTCAAAGTTTACTGCAGTGTCAGTGTTTTTAAAAACTGTAATAATAATTATTTCTGCTGTCTACAACTTTCTCCTCTTTTTTATAATATTGATAAATAAATTTTGTATACTGCACTGTTGCGTAGTACAAGTGATAATCGCAAGATGTATCCAATGCCACTGGCCGATGATGAATGACTGGCCGGTAAAATATTTATCTTTAGGTAAAGGGTACTCAATACCCAATAAGTCATATCATTGCAAATTGCAAATCAGTGCTGGTTTGGTTGTGTACGTGATGGTGGGCATCTTTATTACAATGGTTTATTTTTAAATTGTACTTTTTAAGACGAAGACAATCGACTTATATTTTCCCCAAAAAAATGGACTTTAGTTCATTTGGAATTATTTCCATTTTAAGAATCCGCATGTACCTTTCATGGTGTCAGTAAGTTATCTTTTAAGCAGTTGAAGACATTTACTCGAGTTTTTTATTCTATAAAAAGTGTAACATCCGTGCTTAGCTATGCTTTCAGCATGGTAATATCAGCGGGATAGGTAGGGGTACAAGTAACACGTAATACAATAGGCTGTTGTGCTCTGTTCACGCAAAATGTCTTAAATCCTACACCTACCTAGTATTTCCTCATCCCTTTTACGTTTTTGAGCTTTTGTATGCCGAGAAGAGTACAAAGTACATAAATGGCCTAATTGGGATAATTTTAAAACTGAAACCTACAAAGTACCTGATGCATCATCATGGCTGCGTTGAAAAATTTTCGTTTGCGTTTTCTTAAATTGGAAAATTGGAGAATTACTAATTGATATTTATTTGTTTAAATATGTTTACATTAAATAGACAAACCAAAATTCATAGCATGTAATACCGGTGTGAAAGACTACAATTCGATTTATCGAAATTGCCATATAATATAATAAATATGTGCAATGTGCATAACATAATTGTAGAAACATTATGTTCAAACGAATTCTAAAAAAGTTACATGTTTTACATGATGCTCCTGGATCCTTGTCCTAAAGCATATTAATTATTGTTGATATTTCCTATTTCTTTTCCTAAACTGATACCCAATAAAACAATGAAAGCTATAAACATCTTAATTTTTTAAACATATTATCAATAAAGTATAACTTTCAAGGGCTAGATAATCGAACCGTTATTAAGAATCGAAGATTCTTTCTAATTTCCTGATCCGGCCGTCCGTCCGGCCGTCCGGCCGTCCGTCCGAACGCGTTTTTCTCCGAAATGGCTAATCCAATTTCCACCAAACTTTGTATACAGACTCAGGTGAACCTCGGACAGAACCCTATTGAGTTTCAGATCAATAGGTCAACTCCAAAGGTCAGAGGTCACCAACGGTTCAACATTTTTTCATAGAACCTATATCACGCGGCACATGATTTTAGGTCCATTTTTGACCAGGATTACGAATATGATATCCATTAGTTAAAATTTAACTATTTAGGCCCTGATTTGGGCCCTTAATTGTTAAATTTTCCAAATTAATGGATATATCATGTGTGACACATGATTTTAGGTCCGTTTTTGACCAGGGTTACAAATATGATATTTATTAGTTAAAATTTAACTATTTAGGTCCTGATTTGGGCCCTTAATTGTTAAATTTTCCAAATTAATGGATATATCATGTGTGACACATGATTTTAGGTCCAATTTTTACCAGGATTACAAATATGATGTCCATTTGTTAAAATCCGTTTATTTGAGGGCCGAAGGCCCCGCCCCGGGGTTCTAATCTTCGATTCTTAATTACGGCATTTGCTATTGCTTTATTAAGAATCGATAATTCTTTCTAATTTCCTATTCCGGCCGTCCGTTTTAACGCGATTTTCTCCGAAACGGCTGATCCGATTTCCACCAAAATTGGTGTGCAGACTCTAGTGGACCTCGGACAGATCACTATTGAATTTCAGGTCAATAGATCAACTCTAAAGGTCAGAGGTCACCAACGGTCAAACATTTTTACATATGAACTATATCATACGACACATGATTTTAGGTCCATTTGTGACCAAAATTACGAATCCGCAGTCCGTTTGTTAAAATTCGGATTGTAAGGTCCTGAAATCAGGGCCTTAAATGTCAAATATGCCAAATTAATGGACATATCATGTGTGACACATGATTTTAGGTCCATTTTTGACCAGGATTACAATTATGAGGTTTATTTGTTAAAATTTAACTATTTAGGCCCTGATTTGGGACCTTAATTGTTAAATTTTCCAAGTTAATGGACATATCATGTGTGATATATGATGTCAGGTCCATTTTTTACCAGGATTACAAATATGAGATCCATTTGTTAAAATCCGTTTATTTGTGGGCCGAAGGCCCCGCCCCGGGGTTCTAATCTTCGATTCTTAATTACTGCATTTGCTATTGCTTTATTATAACTTATGCTTATTAGGCAAATATATCATAAATGGGGATATACTCAAAAATGTCTTTAGTCCTTACAAACAACAAAATAAACCCTTGGAAATGTTGAAGTAAGTAGCCGCATATAATTTTTTATTCTAAAAGAAAGACTTGCGGAAGTGCACAAGAGTCTTAGAAACCTATTTCAAAAAACAGAACTTCAAAAAGTCTTAAGGGACCAGAGTTATGGCGTTTTTAAATTTGGCCGCCAGGGGGCGTGCGCTGGGGAAAAGTTGGGTGTCAATAGATACAGTAGGGCCTAAGGAACCTATTCCAAAAAACAGAACTCAAAAAAGTCTTAAGGGACCAGAGTTATGGCGTTTTAAAATTTGGCCGCCAGGGGGCGTGCGCTGGGGAAAAGTTGGGGTGTCAATAGATGCAGTCGGACTTAAGGAACCTATTCCAGAAAAAAAAATTGAAAAAAGTTGTAAGGGAAAGGAGTTATACACTTTTTTCAATTTTTAGCGCCCTCTGGTGGTGTTTTGTCAAAATGTTTTTGGACCAGGCGCGAGGTCTTGTTGAGAGGTACCGTTTAGAAAAAAACAGAATTCAAAAATTCCAATTCTAAGGGGCGTTTTAGGGGCGACGGACGGGCGGGCGGACGGGCGGGCGGACGGACCCGGAACAGACCAAGTGAGCGAAATGAATAATTAGCCTGCGGCTACTTAATAAATACCAGATCGTGTTTCAGGGATCTTGAATACAGAGGCAATGTAGGTGCAAGCTAAAATTTTACACGCATATCAGCAATAAAGATAACAGAACTGATACCGGTGTTGAATTACGTCTCAATACTTAAACGGAATTTCAGGGAACATGTGCTTGTAGAGTTTGATGTGGTTTTTAAGAGTTTTGGAACTTAGCGTGAACCCAACATACATCTGCTAGATAAAATGCGTCGGTGGAAAAAACTTTGTATCTGGGTATCTAGGATACCGGGAAATTTTGACGACGCCGAAGGCGTCGGCAAAATGTTTAGGTATCGTTGGAATCTGGGGAAGTAAAAGAGGTTAACGGAAAAAAGGCGAGCGGGAAATACGGTGAGAGAGGGAAGAAAAGGAGGAAGTAAGAGGAAAGGAAGGGAAAAAAGAGGGAAGGAAGTGGAGGGGGAAGAAAGTGGAGGGGGAAGGAAGTGGAGAGGGAAGAAAGTGGAGGGGTAAGGAAGTGGAGGGGGAAGGAAGTGGAGGGGGAAGGAAGAGGATAAGGGAAAGAGGGAAGAAAAAATTGAAGATTTGCCTTTGTTCATTATTATTGCAAAAATTTGTTTAGTAAATTAGTTTGCTTTTAATGTTCGTTAATAGTTTAAATTCAGTAAATTTAAAGACATAAGTTAATCTACCAAATGTTTATTAGATTACTATTTTTGTTGAAATTCTTGATTCTTTTCTTCAACTGCAGTTAGTTGGTAAGGGCTTAATCCATTCAGCTTTTTCCTCTGCAAATTTCTCCAGCCGAGATATAGTGGAATGATCGGTTCTTGGCTGAGCCTTCCTTACTTCTTATATATCATTGATGTGAATTTCCAAAAACATTTGCAAAAGTGATAAACAACTTTATTCTCACATTTTAAACTCATGAACATAATCCAGAGAGATTGGGGGAATGTTGTCTAAGTGCATTTTAGTAGCACCCCAACTGGTTGTCTTGCGCGGTTTCCAGAATACTTTTCCATTTTTCTCAATTTTAATAAAGTGCGTGGACATTTCCAGTCTAGAAATTGCTCCCATTTTACCTTTTCCCAAGAATTTTGATATTTGAACCTGAAAGCCTAAAATTGTGAGATATTATAAATGTCCATTCACAAACGTTTACTTTAAAAAATAATCGTCAAATATGTAATAAAATAACCATCCGAAATTGCAGCAGCCTAACATCTTTGGAAATTCCAACGCAATTAATGAACATCATTCTAGAAGCCTCAGTTGTTGCCGTCTTATCGGGCCCGATCGGGTAACAGTACAAAAGTATATCAAATGTTTTTAGAAACGCTTCATCTAGGTTAAATGAAGTGTTTATTTGTAACAGCCATAACAAAAACACCTTCATTGTTTGAATTTGTGCCATGCATTTGCACAAACAATTCGGTTTTGATACGCGTTATCTGAGTCTGGTCTGGTCTGAGTCAGATCGGGACATTGTCAAGGAGTCGACATCATCTATGAAGATGTTTGGTTTAAGACGACGAGGCTGCTTGACGATTTTTACCAGTTTTTCGGATTCTCCCTGGAATTTTGATACCAAATCCGACGCAGACACAAAAAACAATAGTGTGTTTAGTATTGAGCAATTATATATATCACAAATTTAAACTAAATATGTAAGGTTAATAAACCTAACCCAAGCAAGAGAAATCTTTTGTCCGGAGACAAATATTTCTGGATGCCTTAAAGGCATAACGATAGCTTGGTTCATGTGTCACATGTTTCAATCCTGCGACGTTTTTTGTTACAGCAATTTCTTTCTTGTGTTTGTGTTGCATGGTTTTATTCTTTAACTTTTCCACTTTTTGCGTATCTCAAGACTCAAGCTGATCTTTTGGTTCCTGCTGAAATTCTTGATTTTTAAGTTTCTTAGATTCCAAAGCTTGGGAAAAGTTTGTGATGGCTTTCTGGTAAACTATGATAGCGTTATCAATCATTTCATCGGATTCCTCAAAACCCATTACCTGTTTAACTGCAGTTAGGGTACTTTCCAAGCTACTTATTTTCCTGTTTTAAAATGTAACGAAACTAAACGTAGAACAATAAGACAACAAAATGTAGCTAGAATTAGTTTTCAATTTGTTTGCAGTGCAGTTTGCAAGTGTAACTAAAATATGCAAGAGTTTTGATGTTCTGTATACAAATATCGAGAAGTCAAATTTCAAACAACTGCTTTTTACAAAGTTCAAAGTACTTCTAAATTTTCATTGCTGCTAAGCCATTTGAAATATAGCTAAACGGGAAGCATTAAGATTATTACAGTCCATGTTCACGCAATTTTAGGTACCTAGTTTGCAGCTTACATGTACGTTTGGCAGGTACATCCCAGCTTGGCAAGTTATAAACTGCATAGCCCTATATGCAGAAGTAAATCTGAAACTGTATAAAATGCATGTCTTAATTTTGCTTTGATACAGAGACATAATTAGTAGCCCTATTCCTGCTTTTGAGCTTGGAAACATCTGCCTTCAGCTTAGGAAGATTCTTTTTAAATTAATCATTTCCGTTCGCCATTCATTGTGTACACTCACCTTCCGAGAAATAAAAAGGGTGCATAAAATAAAAGACGGTCTAGGTGGCTGCGGTTTTATAGCTTATAGGTACTATTCTATATTATTTATAAACCTACAAACAAACCAACAGAATTCTTATAATCAATTTATGAAAATCGGTAAAAATTAATGACATTTCTGTGTTTTTTGGGAACAATCAAAACATTTTGCAAGGTCTAAAGTTCTAACCAGAATTGATAATGAATCTCATGTTAAACCTTTCTAAATGTATTTTGATTATAACATTAAGATTGTAGTTTATTTTCAAAAATATTCGTCTCTGTTTAAAATCTTTGACTATTTAAGTGGGTTAAACTTAAATTATGGATTTTTTATATTATATTTATTGTTCTTGTACTTATAGTTAGTTATTGACAATAGTTGTACAAAGCTTGAGCTCACGCACAAACTTCACTTGCTTTCATTATTTCAAAAGTAATACCAAATAATTATACAATTTACTGTATTGAGTATTATATATTATATATAATATATCTAAGTGTCAAATTTTTTAATCACATAGCCATCGGGAAAAAATTCTTAAATACCAGCGGGAAATTTTTTTCGAACACATCAGGATACCGGGAAGAAAAAGTTTTTTCCAGCGACGAAAATGTAAAAAAAACTTCATTAAATGTAGAACAGTGCAATGGACTGAGTGCATGCAGTGTGTATATTATTATCAGTATCAGGGAAGAAAATAAGCAGCTTGGTACTGGACGCTTAACTGGCTCTTCTTTTAGCAAAATATCAACACGAATGCAACCTAAGCAAAGCAGAGGAAGAAGTTGAAACTTGTCAAAATACAAAAAATTTGAAGCTGCTGTCAGCTCTTTACTTTCCTTGCTTCAAAATAAATGACGTGGTTCAGTGTCCAGAAACACCGTATCAGGAATGTAAGCTAAAATTCGATCTGGAACCGGATATGATCCTAATTGCACCGCAGTTCACATGTCAACACTTTTACCTGGCTATTTCTGACTTTCCTTCTCAACTCATTCATATAATGGACTCCATTTGGAATTATGTCAAGTCATAAGTTCGTCTACTGGAGGTGCAGAGCGTTTTAAAGCATTTGTTTCAAAGTAACCCACATTTGGATCAGAACTGGGAACAGTGGTACATAAACTCATTGGAAAAGTGTGCTCAACAAACTGATGAATATAATTGCGGCTGTTATGTTTTTCGCTTTGTGGAAAATTTACTGAATGGCTCACCAATTCATGAGGCAAGCTTACGAAATATGAGCAAGATGGAAATTTTAGAAATGCGAAGAAATATTGTGAGGAAGCTATTATCAACGACCAACATTGGCAGACAAATATTAGAAGTTCTTTCAGAATAAATTTATGCGAATTGAAATCATGAAATCAGCAAATTGCTGTACTCATTCATATTACTACAAAATTTAAAGTCTAGGATTATGGAGATTTTATGAAAATTGGATGTGTGTAGCAGGTAGTTCGTTTGCTGGTCGTAGTTCTCCGACTCATCCCGAGTCCATTATATTTAATTAATCCTGTACTTTATTTTCTTAATTACCGTTTCATGTCTTTTTTCTGTAGTTTACGTACATTGTCTTCATTCATTCAATATTCATTTCGTGTGGTACAATCACTTAATATATTGATTCACATTCCACTAATCCCGGACGTCTTGAAAAGCCCAGAGTTATTTACTCAAAATTGTTTATTGCATATTCAGAAAAAACGATTATTTTTATCGAATGGTAGAAATAGTAAACTCGTCGGTTTAAATATTTCATTTTCTAAATTTAAATATTTAGTTACAATTTTACATATTTGCAGTTGAAAAGTGGGCTCCCCATCGAAGTATCTTACAGAAAGTGTTTAATTACGAATCGTTGAAAAGTTATGTACCAATCATTAATATTAATGGAGAAAAGCTGGTTGCCGATTTGCAAGAAATGGGGTCGCCAGAGAACATGGAAACCTTGAATAGCTTGTTGCACAAATGTACCTTTGAAATTATTGGTGGTTCGTTTCATTAGTGCAAATTGCAAATACAATGCATTTGGCATTGTACTTGCAAATGTAATCGGACTCCACAGAAGCCTTTAATCACAAACACGTTGAATAACATATTAAAGCAAGTATTTATTATCTGGCTTTCAACAGGTTGGAAAATGGCAATGATTGAAATGACTGTCCTTACGGCCATCTTACTTCGCCATTTTGAATTCAGTACAAATTATAGCATTGCAAATGTAAAAATAAATTTTGGTATAACAATCTTTCCTAGTAAAGGGCTCCAAACTAATTTAAACGCACGGCGTTAGTCTATAAAAGTTTTAAACTGAAACTTATAATTTGTAAGTAATTCAAACTTCGGAGCAATAATTGTCATAAACTTATCAAAGAAATAAGAAATACTACTCATTTCATTTTGATTCATTTTGCAGTAAAATTTATATCTTAAAAACTCCTTCACTCATTTACAATAATTCAGTTTTACAATGCTTTCACCATTGCAAAACACTGCAGTGCGTCTGAATAGACTCTGCTTTTGCTATCTTGTTCCCCTTCCAATTGAGTGGGATTTTGCTGAACATCAATTAGTGATCATTAAAAAACCGTCGCGTTATATAGCGTTCATAACTTTGTTAGCCCTATCAGCATTGTTATCAATAGCGTGTGCATACGACGTACTCGGACACTTCATTTGGAAACCTATGGCAAAGTTTAATCTTGGAATTGCAGGAATGCTTCCTTTAGCTGGTATTGCAGTAGGGGCATCTGTTGTTTTTGTTGTTTTCATTGTACAACTACACGCATGTGCTTTACCGGACTTCAACCGTCTTATCGCTCTCAAAGGACAATTTTATAACGGTAAGCGGCAAAAGGGTTTACTTAAGCATAGAAAAATATAAATGTTCATATTAAAGCTTTAGTTTCTATTTAACATTTCAAACGCATGCTTGTTTATATGTAGAGCTTCAATATAGCGACGGTTTAAGTTACATTGACTTATGCCTGATTCTGGGTATATTGGCTGGTGCGATAGTTCTTTTATAACACAGTAGGAACGATATTATCACTTTTTGTAAGTTTGTATAAAAGGCTATTAAGTAGAAAAGAGGTCTTTAAATGCCCTCTTGTCCGGTAATGACGTCAAGTAATTATTTTTATTTTTGTCGTCTTCACCTAACCGGGGTAAACAACAGGTTCATGTCAGCTTGTTGCTGTCTTTTACCAAATGATTGTCTTATATTGTAAGGTGTATATGGAAAATGTACTGGGGCCAAGGCAGAGTAGAGAAGGTGACCAGAGAGGAGTAAGGGGATTCGCTTATGCTATACTGACTGCACAATATTTCAGAATGTTGAAATGAAGTGCAGCAGTCAAGAGAGCGGAATCCTGAGCGAGAGAGATGGAGATGGTCATTCTGCATTTATACGTGGCCTTGTGCACTTGGTAGTAGTGGCAGCAGCAGTTGTCAGTTTGTAGTCATATTTCTTGTACTTGATAATTTGCTATTTGATTGAGATCGATTAATCGGAATTCTATTTGGAAATAAAAGCTGTACATATTTAGCTTGCAAGATTCTGTGTGTCTGAGCCCGAATCATTTACCATTTTAGCGTTTGAAGTGCACACCAGAAGGATGAACCGGAAAACCGTTGCGACAAGTTGTGCATTGCATTTTGTGTCATCATCTCGTGCTGAACTCAAGGCATAGTAAGATTGATTATAATGCATGCGATTCTATCTGAAGCGAATAATATCACATCATTTAAGTAGTCATAAAGGGGTAACAGGTCATACTCCACAGTAGAAACCCACAAATGCCCCTGCAATATCCAGCTTTAGCGTGTGGATATACCTAGACAAAAATAAAAACAGTTTTTGCGTCGCTACATTAGTTGACACGCATATCATTTGAAAGTAAGCTTATGATATTTTGGGAGTTTAGAAAACGTTGTCTTGCACGTAAACTATGCGAGCAGCTAAATAAAAAATAGTTTCTATATTGGGTTATAACAACACTAAACACGTCAATATCAAAGCAACTGGAAACTAACCATTGTCACTATCTGTTCCAGATTTTAACTTGTACTCAGTTTTTATCTCCTCAACGTCATCTAAGCAATATAAACAATAGTACAGTAAATAGTATAAAACATACAGTTTCAAATACAACAATCCAAATCCATATTATCACGCTTGTATTTATTGTAATCTAGAGAAACAACAAAGTTTCTATACATTTTTTACTTGTTCTAATTTCGCAATGTTTACAATTACACTTTTGTTCCATTTATTCCTTAAGTTTACAAATGGGCTGGAAGGACATCTCAGTATTTACCCAATACCGAAAATGAATTCTTGTAAGAATGTAAGATTGCGAAGTTTTGGTTGTTGCAAAAATTTTGTTTATTGTAATGTTGTATGTGTGTGCTAGAAGCTTTGCGTTAATCTAAATCCAAGTTAAAAATGCAAAAAAGTATTAGCTAGGGGAATCGATACCCTGACCCCGAGTTGCATGCTCACAGCCTTCATGGCGCGTCAAGCGCGCTAGCCACTAGCCTTTAACGGGTCGGGCTGAGTGTAAATACTGAAAACCCAGACCACGTACACCAGCTCGCGAGAACACAAGGGGAGTACACCAGCCAGCTAGTCTGCATTGTTTGCTTGTCAGCTCGTTTACCCAGCCAGAGAGCCAAGTACATGTGTAAGATAGGACAGTTCTCTCTCTCTTATGCAAACACGTGTGGATGGGTATCGAGCCTGTCTTGTGCTTGGTCTGTGCTCTGTACGTTCTCACTATGTATGAGGTATGCACAAGCAGCATGCAGCAGCTGAGGCGTTCAGAGTGGTTTTTGTATGTTTGAGTGTGACGGACGGACGGAATTTCTCAACTAAAGCATATGCTCAGAAAACTTCGCAAATAATGTCAAAGACGTACATAAATGGCACTTACTTTGAGTCATATCCAATAAAATACCCTGCAATAAATATAGACCAACTAATATTTCCATCGATTGAGAAACAAGCGTTTATACTGATTGACAACATTGTCAACGTTGATATCAGTTCAAATGTATATCCAATTGTAACAAGGCAATACAAAAGAGGACAGCGAGTTTTGTTCAATGGAGAATTCAACATTTCAAGACAAATTAACACCATTCCCAAAAGAAATTTCTCAATTTGGTATGATCTGTCTAAAAACGTAACCCAAATTGACTGTCCTCTGTCCAAATACAATGAAGGTGTGGACATAAGTATGCCGTTTGAAACTGAACCTTTCTGTATTCAATGGAATTACACGAAGGTTACAGCAAATATAAAACCGTGGTCTCGACGAATAATAATTTCGACGACGTGGATTTTTAATAAATCTTATCAAAAACACTCGTTGAAATATTCCTAAACTTTTATTTCAAGTCGAATAATAATTGCACTGACTCCTCCAATTCGGAAAGATTTAAAGAAGTTTGCTTATCATCCGATTGAAGATCCTTTGATGTTTACTTATGACAAAGAGACAAATTTCTGGCTGTGGAAAACTTTGCCATCCACAAAGTCCACCATAATTTTACTAGTATACCAGCAAGGTACGTTCAACTCTGACCACCATTCTAAAGTTTATTACGCAGGACTCCAGCAAGAACTTTACTACAAAAGTAGAATGGCCACGTATAATGGGGAGTTACTAAAGTGCACCCCTACGCACCCCCACCCCTAATGCACCCCCACCCCTAAATCCACCCCCACCCCTAATGCACCCCCACCCCTAAATCCACCCCCACCCCTAAATCCACCCCCACCCCTAAATCCACCCCGGATGCACCCCCACCCCTAAATCCACCCCCACCCCTAAATCCACCCCGGATGCACCCCCACCCCTAAATCCACCCCCACCCCTAAATCCACCCCTAAATCCACCCCGGATGCACCCCCATCCCTAAATCCACCCCCACCCCTAAATCCACCCCCACCCCTAAATCCACCCCGGATGCACCCCCACCCCTAAATCCACCCCCACCCCTAAATCCACCCCACCCCTAAATCCACCCCCACCCCTAATGCACCCCCACCCCTAAATCCACCCCCACCCCTAAATCCACCCCCACACCTAAATCCACCCCGGATGCACCCCCACCCCTAAATTCACCCGGGATGCACCCTCACCCCTAAATTCACCCCTAAATCCACCCCCACTTCTAAATCCACCCCTAAATCCACCCCGGATGCACCCCCACCCCTAAATCCACCCCGGATGCACCCCCACCCCTAAATCCACCCCTAAATCCACCCCGGATGCACCCCCACACCTAAATCCACCCCGGATGCACCCCCACCCCTAAATCCACCCCTAAATCCACCCCCACCCCTAAATCCACCCCGGATGCACCCCCACCCCTAAATCCACCCCTAAATCCACCCCCACCCCTAAATCCACCCCGGATGCACCCCCATCCCTAAATCCACCCCCACCCCTAAATCCACCCCCACCCCTAAATCCACCCCACCCCTAAATCCACCCCGGATGCACCCCCACCCCTAAATCCACCCCGGATGCACCCCCACCCCTAAATCCACCCCGGATGCACCCCCACCCCTAAATCCACCCCGGATGCACCCCTACCCCTAAATTCACCCTTAAAACCACCCCCTCCCCTAAATTCACCCCTAAATTCACCCCTAAATCCACCCCCACCCCTAAATCCACCCCGGATGCACCCCCACCCCTAAATCCACCCCGGATGCACCCCCACCCACCCCCACCCCTAAATCCACCCCCACCCCTAAATCCACCCCACCCCTAAATCCACCCCGGATGCACCCCCACCCCTAAATCCACCCCGGATGCACCCCCACCCCTAAATCCACCCCGGATGCACCCCCACCCCTAAATCCACCCCGGATGCACCCCTACCCCTAAATTCACCCTTAAAACCACCCCCTCCCCTAAATTCACCCCTAAATTCACCCCTAAATCCACCCCCACCCCTAAATCCACCCCGGATGCACCCCCACCCCTAAATCCACCCCGGATGCACCCCCACCCACCCCCACCCCTAAATCCACCCCCACCCCTAAATCCACCCCCACCCCTAAATCCACCCCCACCCCTAAATCCACCCCTAAATCCACCCCTAAATCCACCCCGGATGCACCCCCACCCCTAAATCCACCCCCACCCCTAAATCCACCCTTAAATCCACCCCTAAATCCACCCCGGATGCACCCCCACCCCTAAATCCACCCCGGATGCACCCCCACCCCTAAATCCACCCCTAAAACCACCCCCACCCCTAAATCCACCCCTAAAACCACCCCCACCCCTAAATCCACCCCTAAATCCACCCCGGATGCACCCCCACCCCTAAATCCACCCCTAAATCCACCCCTAAAACCACCCCCACCCCTAAATCCACCCCTAAATCCACCCCGGATGCACCCCCACCCCTAAATCCACCCCCACCCCTAAATCCACCCCCACCCCTAAATCCACCCCCACAACTAAATCCACCCCGGATGCACCCCCACCCCTAAATTCACCCGGGATGCACCCTCACCCCTAAATTCACCCCTAAATCCACCCCCACTTCTAAATCCACCCCTAAATCCACCCCCACTTCTAAATCCACCCCTAAATCCACCCCGGATGCACCCCCACCCCTAAATCCACCCCGGATGCACCCCCACCCCTAAATCGCCTACGCCTAAAATGCACCGAATGCACCCTCTTCCCTGAAATGCAACCCGCATATCAAAAGCACATTAGGTTAGCAGTCACCATCACAACAGTTAAGTTAGGAAACTGGAAAAATAGTAATTTCCAGCTAGGTTTGGATGAGGTTTAGTTAGGTTAGGTCTTTAAGGTTAGGTTTACACCCAAAAAGATTCAACCTATACCAATCGCCAGCCCTAGACGAGAAATGCAACAGAGAATTATAGCGAATTTCAATTGGGTTCAGATGAGATTCATGGAACTGAATCGAGATTTTTTGTTGGGTTTTGACAATATCAGTCTTTTTCGCTGACCAGTCTGTCGATTATTTTAGGTAGGTAAGGTCTATTTAAGGTGCCACCGCCACTTTCGTGCTCCCCTTGTCTAGGACTAGCGGTCAGTATAGGCCGAATCTTTTTTGGTGTAAACCTAACCTAACTAAACTTTATCCAAACCCAAGTGAAAATTGCTATTCCTATAACAGTTATAGTATAACCTAACTGGTGTGCTTGTAACTGGTAACCTTATGTGCTTTCGATATGGGTGGTGCATTTTAAAGGTGGGGGTGCATAGTGGTGCATTTTGGTGGTAGGGGTGCATTTTGGAGGTAGGGGTGCATTTTGGGGGTAGGTGTGCATTTTGGAGGTAGGGGTGCATTTTGGGGGTAGGTGTGCATTTTGGGGGTAGGTGTGCATTTTGGGGGTGGGTGTGGATTTAGGGGTGGGAGTGCATCCGGGGTGGATTTAGGGGTGGGGGTGCATCCGGGGTGGATTTAGGGGTGGATTTAGGGGTGGGGGTGCATCCGGGGTGGATTTAGGGGTGGATTTAGGGGTGGGGGTGCATCCGGGGTGGATTTAGGGGTGGGGGTGCATCCGGGGTGGATTTAGGGGTGGGGGTGGATTTAGGGGTGAATTTAGGGGTGGGGGTGGATTTAAGGGTGAATTTAGGGGTGGGGGTGCATCCGGGGTGGATTTAGGGGTGGGGGTGGATTTAGGGGTGGGGGTGGATTTAGGGATGGGGGTGCATCCGGGGTGGATTTAGGGGTGGGGGTGGATTTAGGGGTGGATTTAGGGGTGGGGGTGCATCCGGGTTGGATTTAGGGGTGGGGGTGGATTTAGGGGTGGGGGTGCGTAGGGGTGCACTTTAGTAACTCCCCGTATAATGCTATAGTTTTGGTTGAATTCTCTCTTCAAAAGCATGCAAGTAGCGAATTAGAAACTGCTTCACTAAAATGGAAATTTTCGTTGCTCTGTTTTACACCTCTCAGAGTGGTATCTATAATTCAAAAGAAAATTCATTTCAACGATGTCTCTCTAAATCATTTAGAACTCCAACTAAACTGTCATAAACTTGATAATCAGCTGCAGCTACGGATAGTAATATGTAATACAGACATGAGATACATTAAACACCTCAAGAAATGTACAAACTATTTATCCTCGGGATCTAAAATAAACATACCGTATGGACAACTAACTGATAGACTTTTCCACGCGTTTCTTTACGAATGGTTTTCAATTTTTGGAAACTACTCACATGTTGTTGATACAAAAGGTTATTACCAGATTTGTGATAATGGGAAAGAAATTAAGCTTCATAGTGTAAAGCGCCATGCACCAGCTTTGCAGTTCTTTCCAGCGTTCAATTCAATGGACTACCTGAAAGCTCACTTTAGTGCTGTAGCAGTAAATGACACAATGCACACTCTTAAGTTTGTTAGCTGCAGTCCAGATAAAATTCAAGGTGTTTCTTTCAAATATTTTATAAGCTCATTTCAAGGCGAGCTATGGTATGCTATAACAGCTTCGATTAGTATATTGGCAGTAGTACTTTGTCTGTATGGTCCGGGTAAAGCAACAAGGTTTGAAACGTTGGTAAAATATAATCTGGAAGTGTTTGGGTTACTTGTTGATCAAGGACTTACAAGTGAAATAACAAAATACAAATCTGCATCAATTAAAACTCTGATTGTTGTAATTTCAAGCACTGCGCTGATATTACAAAATGCTTATAAAACGGAGAATGTGTACCAAATTACTATGGGCAGAACAAGAATACCATATCAGTATTTTGACCAGCTTTTGGCGGAAAACTTTTCGATTCATTTACGAGTAGCGGCGCATTCAATCGCAGGTAGTTTGTTTCCAGGGCCTGGCATAGATACAACAGAAAAACCACATGACTTTTGGGTTGAATATAATAAGCTTACATATAGAATTTATAGCGACCTATTCTTCACAGACTATTATTTTAAACATAAAGCTGACAACGAGCAAAGACTTGCAAATTTTAAGTTTCACCCTTTGGTGAAGGACAAATTCTTATCATTGGTCTCAAACAGTTCAAGTAGTGGACGCCAAAATTGATTCCGACAAAATTGAAGGATTGTTTGAAGGTCTTTATAAGTTTGATGAAAGTTTGTTGCTATCAGCTTTAAAGAAATGCAATAAGACTGCTTTAATATTACCAAATTATTTAGCCCACAAATATGCCAGAAAAGTGCAGCGCTCAGACAAACAAAATATGAAGCCGTTGGACATCAGTGCCGAAACATACTATAATGCGTATCAACTCGCTTACTTTCAAGGTGTAGTTCCACCATGTTTAATCAAAAGAATTCAACAGTTTAAAACAACTTATATTTTTGAATGGTGGCCAGAGTTTATTTCTGGAAGTACAAAATATATAAAACGTAGACACGAAGGGTTTAAGGCACCGAAAATGGATGGTAATATTCTAGTACTTTTTGTTCTATTGTTGGGTGGACTTGGTATTTCTGGAATATTGTTTGCTTTAGAGAAATGTGTAAATCTTATCACACAATGTAGCGTTTTAAATGTCACTCCTAAGCAAATTTTTAAGCGTATGTTTAGCAATTTTAAAACTATGTTTACAAAAGGAACTACCGTAGTAACACTGTTATATAAATAAGTGCTATATACAAAGCCAGGACATGTTGTTTTGGCTGCTATTTAAACCGTTTGAGAGATTCTGCTCAGAAGGAATACAAATTACGTTTAAAGAATAAAACCTGAATATGCACCTTCTTAATTTCTAAATGTTTTTCACTCACACATAACGCTAGGATACTCAGATTATAGCCAGCTCGCACAAGGACGATATTTAGGACGTTTAGGCAGGTGGGCTTTGGCCGTGACCAATCCGTCATGAGACATGTACCGTTATAATATTTTGATGAGCAAATATATAAATATTCTTAATGTACAGAAATTCCCATTTTTGTGAACTATTTGCCTTCTGAATTCAGCTAATTTTAAGTTGAAGTCAGGACGTTCCTAACAGGAACTTCCATTACACCCTATAAACAATAAAATGTTCATTAAAACAATGTTCTAACAATAGCTTGATTTTCAATTGACAAGTATGCTTATGTACTTGAAAACGAAAAGTAGATATAAGCATTTTTACATGTTGGTTCACAGTACCATTTTCATCACAACGTAATTCTGCTATAAGTTTTACATGCAAAAGTTTTGATTTCAAGTGGGTGTAGCACACAAAATGGAAATTTGTGTCCCGTAATAGATCTCATTAACGAACGCATCAAAATCTTTGAAATCTTTTATTACAGCATGTCCAAGAAGTAGGATGACAAAATGTATGCATTTATAATAACTTACATAAGCGCAATTTCAAGCAGACAAAGCTATGCTTGGGTACACTAAACTTAGTAGATTTTTGTGATATATAAGTTTTTTCAAAAAACTTTACGATATTGCAGTAGCTTGATGTTGAATACAGCAATGTCGATTTTCATTTTTCCAGATTTTTCATAGAACGATCATAATTAATCCTTTGCCTACTCTCGCTCGTAAAAGTAATTGCACAGTTATGCATTATGAAAGAGTCCCCAAAAGATGGGCATTCAAATGAGCTATGAAACTTACTTTGAAATTACGTACCAAGGAAATTATGAGAAATTCAATTTTTAGCCATTTATGAAAGAACACTAAATTTTTTAAAAAAGTTCTTCCAAATGTTTGAAGTGGTCAAACTTAGCATACAAGTTATATAATTATATTTGTTTATGCATTGTTTGTAGCCCATTTTCATAGCTTCCAGACTCTGCAAAGCAAGGTAATTGTAGTGATTGCATTGTAGAAAAAATCACACCAATAAGCAAAGGCTCGTAATTTAAGATCACTTGATCAAAAATCGTCTGTGCACAAAAATGCAAGGAAAATGAAACTTGTGTTCTGGTCTGAGATTGTAGAGAAATGAATTGTGAATACATTGTAGAAATCGATTTGTAGCCATAAGTTACTTGGAACCCGCAATATAAGAATAAGTACACGCAGTACACAAAAATTTTAGTACCGGGAAATTTCGTAGAAGGCGTCACTTAATTTAAAATGGCATCATGGGAAAACGGAAGGTCACTGGATCAAGACGTTTTTTACACTTATACTCAAAGGATAGCTTAATCATAATATACTAGGATTGTTTGTTTAAAACGTGTTTGTGAATTTTTATAGGAAATTGAATTTTGTCATCCTACTTCTTGGACATGCTGTATTCCGCTCCGATTGGATTCCTAGTGCAAAATTTATGGCAAAATGAGTGAATATCCCTTGCATTGGTTTGTAAATGCACCTTTACATGTGGCCTAGGCCCACCTTCCACATATGGAGAATATCGTCTTTTTCTTTTTGTTCATAGTGTGGGTAGCGTGGGCAGAGGATATTAAAAAATAAAATTGATCAGACAACAGGCCTATAAAAATCGTAGCTGAAATGGTTTATGTGCAATACTTGTGTATGAAAATCAATAAACAATTTTGAACATGAAGCCATATATATAGATTGGTTTCACGATGAAATTCTTCAATATATGAACAAGCAATGCATACAGTCATGCAGAGCTATCAAAAACACTTCTGCAAATCGTCCCTTTTTAAAATATTGGATATAAGAATGAATTTTCATATAGTCATAATTTGTACATTTTATCAAACTAATTATTTAGCAGCAATAGTAGACATTCCCACAAGGCTTCTACCTGCTGAAATTTCATCCACAGAAAATCTAGTATTTTATTATCACGGGAACTTTTCCGATTTTTCAACAGAAGACCCAGAAAATACTGAACCCGACTTTTCAGTTCAGCAAGTGATATTTTCCCAATTTCAAACAAAACGAGTACAAACGGCAAGATTGGGATCATCACGACTAAGCAACGTTTTACTAATTGCTGAAAACAGTCCATGGTCAACAGTTCCAGGTTTTCATGGAGCAGTTCAAACATTCTGGAACTTATTCATGGCTTCAAACACTTTGATTCTTCTATTGTCCAACATTCCTAGATTCAAGTTAGTAGTGGCATACTCCAAATCTGATGAGGAATTTCCAGATTACGATTACGGAAGAAAAGTACTAGCTCATAGTTCAGCATTTAAGTTTCATCTACTTTTCACAGTTCGGGATAAAGACCTTCTCGGTAGTAAACAAGTTTGCAATGGTTATTGCGCCTTACCCTTGAAGCCACTCTGCGCCAAAGCGTTTTCTTACGCGTTCAATGGAAAAGAAACTATTTTGAAATTGCACAAATCCTGTTTCCATTCTGGAAAGAATTTGGAAATTTCCACTTGGTTACCTTACGGCTACTCATGGAAATACATTGAAGAAAGTGCAAAAAAGAACTTTCTCTGTGACAAAATATTTCGTAACCATCGCTTGTATGATAAGCTACCCGAAGCTTATCATTGCTGGGCGAAACAAATGATTAGCATTGAATTGTCCAAAATTCATAACTTCACTTTTAGACGATTACCAGGTTATAAAAATGAACAAAGTTTCGTAGGATTTGATTTCTACAAGGAAATCAGGCCTGATTGGTATGAAGGTATGTACTTGCAGTATTATTCAGGTTGGAACTATTTTTATTGCATTCCTAAAGTAGGTAGCAATAAAACAAAAGATTCCGGTGAAAATATTTGGGCCAGGTCAATGGCACTGTCAGTGTGGGTTATTTCTGTAATAGCCTGGTTATGTAGCAGTGTAATGGTAACGACATGCCAAAACTTTCATTTTTCAAAAATTGTGTCGTTTTCCATCCAAAACTTTATAAATGGTTTGGGAAAATATGTATTGCTAACTTTTCAGACCATCACTCGATCAGCAGACGTACTACCTTTTAGATTTACCCTAAAATATATTGTAATATTTTGCGGTTTATTTTTTTGGGGTCGATATGAAAACGAGATAACCAGCTTGACCACAATAAGCAAGCCATTCAAGCCTTATGAAACGTTAAGAGAATTTGTCAATGCTGGTTACAAATTCGTAGAAGGGGATAAATATGAAGACTGTGAGAAAGATCAGTATAAACCAAATGACGATTTTGTTTGTGCTTCTGGTCTTAATCAAAACGATTTTGTGGTTACATATAGAGATAATTATAGAGTAGTGCACTACGAGTTGGAAAAATACGGTGTGAAAAAACCAAATCAATGGAAAAATTGGTATTTGGTTGACTTTAATAGAGTATTAGGGAAAAAGTACAATGTAGATTGTTATTACGTAGAAGAACAGTATCAGAAAACGCCCTGGTTTTTGGTAATATACACTATTGGTAGGCTCTGGATGATGGAAACTGTGCAAAGAGTGTACCAAGCAGGATTGCCAAATCATTGGAATAAACTTGCGGAATTTGCGGAGCAGAATTTAGAACGAAGTGTTTTCAGAAGACAGAATAATGAGAGAGGTGGTCCCAGTTTAATCAACCGAAATAAATTACTCCCAGTTATTTTAGTTTGCTCTGTTCTCCATCTCATATCACTATTTATTTACCTTATCGAAATAATATACAAAATCTATTCAAACCTTAAAATTAACATATCTAAAAACGCTATAAAACTAGTAACTCTAATGTACATCTTTGGTAAAATCAGGCTTCAAAAAGCCATTAGTTCCATTAAACGTTTAATTTTTCAATTCAGAACCATAATTAGTAAACTAGCTAGCACATCAACCATTAAAATTAGTATTATAGCAAACCATCACCTTATGAAACCTCCACATTCCCACAATTAACCCATAATAGCACAATATATTATAAAACCTTATATAAAACCTCCTATAAATAAACAATTATACAAAATATTAACAAAATATAGAAAAATCAATAATATTACATGCAATTTCCCATAAAAGCATCAAAACAGCAACAAAGCTTCATATAAACTCCCCTTCCCTTTTTTCCATGATGAGCACAAGCACAGAGCTGCACAACAGCACAACAAAAAGCTCACCATACAGCACACGCATTCACCAAACCATAGAGCAACCTCACCGTACCCCACCTACGCGCGCCAACCCACCAGTTCAAAACAGCTCAGCTCAAGCTCCACATCACTCTCGCTGTCACTCCCAATTAAACTAATTATAACTCATTACCATTAAGTTAATTAAAAAATCTAACTACACCATTAAATTTTTCATACATTTTTACACTCTTCTAAGTACTTTGTTAATTTATTGTTGTTTTAAGTGCAGAAATAAATGCTGGTAAAGACAAAAGTCAGTAATGTTATGGCCAACCTTGTAGGCTGGGTCAAATCTCCAAACCTCTGCTCATCACTTACCTGGCGTAGAGAGTAGCATGATCAACAAGGTGCTCTCTCCAGCGGGAGTCGGCTCATTGCACTACGAGTACGATGAACGCTGCGATTATTCCTAATGTGAATAACTCGGACGCACAATTTTTACTTCGGGGGCACTGCGTTCGCGCATGCCCCTACAAACCAATCAAAAGAAACTTACAACTCAGCTGAGTTGCTGCTCATTTTTAGTGAACAGCCCCATCAAAACAATTGACAGCTGAGCTTGTAGCTGTCCAATTTTTTTATAAAGTTAACGGCCAATTTTTTTAACGATGGAGCCGTTATTTAACTGCTCGGGTTATTGTTTATTCTGCCAAGATAAAATTATGCCTTACAGCTTATCAATGGGGGATAAACCGGGCTTTTGGAAGTTTTGTGAATATTTGGGAGTTAATTTGAAGGAGGTGAAGAGTTTAATTGTGAGGATGGAGTTTGGAGGGGATTTGGAGGTGAATTTTGAGGAGATGCTGTGTTTTGGCTGTTTTGAGTGGGTGGACAAGTTGGGGCGATTGTGGAAGGAGGTGGAGGAGTTACGGGGAAAGATTAGAGAGGTGGTGGGAAGGGGGAAAGGAGGAGATGAGGGGGGATTTGGGGAGGAGTTTAGAAGGTTGGTGGGAAGAAGTGGAGGTGATTTGGGTGAGTAATTTGTAATTTTAAGGGTTTTGTGGTGTAAATTAATTAATTTTTTCGTGGTTTTTGGGTGTAGATCTGGTGGAGGAGATTGGAAAGTCTAAAAAGAAGGCTGTGGGGACGAGGAGGAAAGGACGACCACCAGGAAGAAAGAAGAAGGTGAAGGATGATAACCTGGAGGGTTCTGAGGAGATTGAGGTGCTGAGTGAAAAAGCTGTGATTCCTGTGGCTGAACAAATTAAAATTGAGGTGACTGAGGAGGATACCCTAGACTTGGACAATCAGCTGCATTCTTTAATGAACCTGAGTGATTTGGAGGAGACTGTGGAGGACCAAGTGCTTATTTTTGGTACAGAGAAGGATTCTAGTACCGCCCCAGTACAAAAAGAGGTTCCAGAGGTTACTACAGAGGTCCTGGCGGTTAAAAGGTGAGTAATTTTAATAGAAATAAAGTTGGTACAGTTAAAAATGAATACGTTATTTTAAATTTTTCTGTTAATTTCCAGTAAACCGGAAGAAGTAAAAGAAGTCACGACCCCCCTCCCCAAAAAAAGAAGAGGACGACGCCCCCAAACCACCACCTCCAGTTCTACCTCCTCCAAACCCCCCACCAAAAAGAAACGCCACAAACCTCCCCCTTCCCCCTCCACCCCCTCAACCTACACCTGTCGCACTTGCAACTCCACCTTCCCCAAAGTAAACCAGTACTATTCCCACCGCCGAACCTGCAAAAACCTAAGCTTCAAAAGCCTCAACATCAAAACCATTTATTCCTCCACCAAAAAACGCGTAATAGCTCGCCTCTGTCCCATTTGCAATCTTCAAATAAAATCAGCTCATCTTGGAGGCTTTTTGGAACACATGTTAAGCCACGAACCCTCCGAAACCCCCTCCACCTCATCCCCCCTTCACAGCTGCAACCTCTGCTCAAAATCCTACACAATTCAACTAAACCTCAGTCTTCACAAAATCTGTCACCATCAATACGGCCAATTTAACCTAAAATGTGACCAGTGTCAACTTAGCAACTTTTCAAATCAAGCAGAATTAATTAACCATTTAAAAAGCCATGGAACTGACGTAGTATTCCCTTGCAAAAATTGTCCAGTAGCTTATTCCACTTTGGACAAGGTACTAGCCCACATGGTCAAGCACTCCAAAAGCAAACGCTTCCTGTGTCCATTATGTCCCTTTGAAACGGACACTTTAAAGGAACTTTACCAACACTGTCAGCAACTTCATCCAAGTTTTAAACAGAGTTTTAACTGTAGCCGGTGTCCAAAACAGTTTATAATGCCCAGTACATTACGACAGCACCTTAGAATCAGTCATGGACTTGGAGACCAGGACAAGGCTACAGAAGAAGAGCACTTCTGCCAAATTTGCAATAACGGAAAGGTGTACAAGAGTAAGGTGGCATTAGAAAGGCATTTAAAGTTAATGCACGGGGATGACAGTTCCAAACCGTATAAATGCGGGGAATGTGACAAGTGCTTCATTTACAAAAGCCATTTGGTCAAGCACGTGGAGGAAAAGCATCAAAAGGTACGATATCCATGTCCACATTGTCCAAAATCGTACTCTGAGCAGATTCAGTTGGGTTACCATTTAAGAACGCATACTGGAGAGGGGCTTTTTAAGTGTCAGCAGTGTGGGAAGCAGTTCCCCAGAATGGGACAGTTGAAGATTCATTTGGTGAGTCATTTGGAGAAGGGCAGTGGTCAAGGAAGTGTTTGTGAGGTTTGTGGAAAGGAGTTTGTTTCGGGGCTGCATTTGGCTAAACATAAGAATAGTCATAAGGAGAAAATGCTGGAGTGTGAGTATTGTGGCAAGAGGTTTAGACGGAGGGATCATTTAAGGGGACATTTGAGAACGCATACGGGGGAGAGACCCTATGAGTGTCCAAGGTGTGGGAAGAGCTTTAATCGGAGGGATATTTTGCTTGTGCATATGAAAATGCATGGGTATAGTTTGGAGGAGGCGAGTAGGGTTTATGATGGCAGGGAGGGGGAGGAAGGAGTGAAGGCGGAGGAGGGTTAGGGGAAAGGTGAGGAGACGTTGAGTATTGCAATATTTAATGGTTTGACTTGATGCATTTCATTTAACAATCAATTAATTTTTGGAATTCTTTGAAAAATAGAGTCTGGAGCGTTTGGAGAGATGGGAAATGAAGAAATGAGCAAAATGGCTATTGGGAACACTTTAAGTTTAAGGAAGATACTCACTTTCCAACCATTTGGTATGTATAAAATGATAATCTTAATAATCTAGTTTTATGATTTATATATATGACTTTTATAATTGATTTGAAGGGCATTCTAATAATTGTCTGTTTTTTGGTTTGTAGGTGTCAGATTCAATTGGTTCAGCATTACCTATACCTGTGATTACGCTGTTGATGTTATGTTGTTTGCACAAGATCATTTTGGAAACTGCGGAGTTTGTGTTCAGGCTTCAGTACTAGTATTAATTGGGCTTGCTTAGGATTTATTACTGCACGTGGTATTTGTGATGATTTGAATAAGTTAGTATTTTACGATTAGAGCAATTTTACAAGTGGTATTTATATTATATGGTTAGCAATCAGGAAACTAGATTAATTGTTCAGAAAACTAAAGTAATTTTTTGATTATGCAGATATAGGTAATACACAGAATGAAAAATAAGTTTAATGTTGAAAATGTTGGTATGTTATTTTTTTTGCAATGATTGGTAGGTAATAGCTAATAGATGATAATTAAAGGTTGTGTATATTTATTTGTATTTAAGAATGTGCTAAGAACTCTTCATTGTAAGATAGTTTTAAAAATGATTCATTTACGTTTGTCTAGTATATAAT
The DNA here is from genome assembly GCA_029691765.1 of Entomobrya proxima. Taxonomy (NCBI): domain Eukaryota; kingdom Metazoa; phylum Arthropoda; class Collembola; order Entomobryomorpha; family Entomobryidae; genus Entomobrya; species Entomobrya proxima. Next base: position 43,329,179 of record CM056169.1, on the reverse strand, counting down.
TACCATTTTCACTGAACAGAATACCCACAACCGCACAACCAACTATGTATTTTTTTTATTGTGTTGCATAGATAATTACAGGGCTTAACCAATGAATGTAGTTAATAATACTCTGCTTTTAAAAAGTATTGAATACTCACGTTGTCAAGTTACATTTATATAAATATGCTATCATTGTCAATTTTTGGGGCATATAATCACGCATTACAAACATATAAGAACACTGGAATTGTAAATTATTCTCAATATTCGCAAGCTTTTTTGTTGTCAGCATGAGTATGGTGCATTTCACGAGTTTTTTAAAGGTGACAAAGCACCATAAGATGTTATTAACACTTTTAAAACCAGAACCAAAGCAAGCAACCACGCAAAGACGCAAACATGTAATCTGTTAAGACAATTTCCTATAAAAATCGTATAAGTATAGAGTATAGTATCAAACCATCTTATTATACAGCGAAAACAAGTTATTACTTTATTACACAAGTTCTTATTCTGATGCAGTGCGTCTTTTCTGTTCATTCATACCTATTCTGATTAGCCTATTCACTTTGACTCAGCTTGCACACGCAGTTCACTCATGTGTAGACTTGTAAAAACTGCAGTTGTATCTCTATGCACAACTTTTTTGCACTGAATTTACATAAATACCTAAATAGTCTTGTCAATCAAACTGTTTGGCTGCGTACAAGGAAAAATGAGCAAAAATTGAACAGAATTTAATGCGGATTTTCCTCCAGTCAATTATGTAATCATTTGTGCACCAACCTGAATTTCTTTGTTAGCACCAAATAAACCTATAGACATGCTAAAATACATAAACCCGGAGTGCTACAACATAAAATGGACAAAAAATTGCAACCTTGTATTTTTAGTATCAATCAATGCACTTATTTGTCTGCGATGACGATGGGCGAAGCTTTTGTGCAAAATTTGAACCAGTTGCTTGTTTCTGTTTATCCAAGACACATCACTTTGTAAAATCTTCCAAATATTTTTATAAAATGTATCATTTTACAAAATGTGTCTCATTTCTACTCATAATTATCCCACAATTCACATTTTGTGCAAACATTCTCTTTTTTCATTTAATCGGCACATCCAGTCATCGCACAGCTATATGGCCTTTAGCCGAGCAGCTAGCTGACCGAGGTCACAATGTCACTTACATCTTTCCCATGGCAGCTAAACGAGTTGGTAGCCACCCGAATATAACCGAACTTGTCCCCTCAAAAATGCTACCCATTTTACAACATTACGTTGGCGACTTTGACATTAACATTCGCCTAAATCACACAGTGACCCAGTGGACAAGTCAAATATTTGCAAAATCTGTTGACTTATGCCACGCATTTTACACCAGTCCGGAAATACAAGATTGGCTTGCTAAACCCGAAACAAAGTTTGATTTGATTTTGATTGATGGGTCGTTAGGAGAGTGTGCTTACGGTTTAGTTTACAAATTTAAAGCAAAACATATTACGTTTTATTCCTATGGATTTCCTATGTATGCTTATGACGCGTTTGGAATTGTGCCTGAGACTTCTAGCATTCCGGACTTATTTTTTCATCATAAACCAAATAGATTGGTGAATAGTATATTTAGCAGAATAGCAACCACTTTTTCTGTTTATTTGTGGCGTTTAGGAATATTGGATTATATGCGTAAAGTGTATCCAATAATTCAACAGACATTTCCTGAAAATGAAATTCCGAATTTGTTAGAATTTGAAAGAAATACCAGTTTGGCCTTGTTGAATAGCCATTTTGTTGAAGATTATCCACAGAGCATGCCTCCGATGGTGCAATCGATGTCGGGACTCTGGTGTAGCAAAAATAAACTGGAACAAAGAAAAAGCTTGCCAAAAGCTATGCTGAACTTTGTAAATGATAAAGAATCTGATGGCTTTGTCTACGTGAGTTTTGGAAGCTCTGTGGAGACTTTTCATTTTCCTGAAAAGTTGAGAAATGAATTTTTGGAAACGTTTAGAGCATTTCCTAAATTGAAGTTTTTGTGGAGATGGCAAGGAGATGTTGGAAATATAACGGATTTGCCAAATAACGTGCTGCTGAAAAGCTGGTTTCCTCAACATGATATTTTGGCCCATGGGAAAATTAAAGCCTTTATTAGTCAAGTGGGAAGACCTAGTACACAGGAAGCTTTGTGTCATGGTGTGCCGATTATTGGAATTCCGTTATTTGGTATATTCATACATTTTTTGTAGAACTTTGCACATTATTTTTTTAACGTTGAAATTAATTGTTTGTGAAAAATGTATTGTTTATAGGTGATCAAGATTATAACGCAGATAGAATGGAAATGATTGGCGGAGCTATTTTACTCGATATTGATTACGTAACCAAGGAAACACTGAAGCAGGCAATTAATTCGATTTTATATTCTGACAAGTATCGTATTAGAGCCAAGCAGCTTTCCGCTATGTTTCGTGATAGACCGATTGACCCGTTGGATAATGCGGTTTATTGGACCGAGTATGTGTTGCGACACAATACGGATTTAATGAAACCGTTGGGAGGATTGCAAAGTTGGTGGCAGAGGCGGTTATTGGATGTGTATGCTTTACTTTGTGTTTTTATTTTTGGAATTTCGACAACTGTGATAATAACGCTAAGATGGTTTATAGCATTCTTTCTATGTAAAATGAATAAGGAGAAAACTGAATAAATTACAATTTTCTAAATGATCATGCAGATGGACATACTTAATTGCTTGTTTTATAGCGAGCGACATGCTCTAATAGAGTAATTTGATGTAATAGCAGTCAGGCAGTCATAGAGCATGAAACTGTTTACAGATAAGTAGCCATTTCTTCTTCTTTTTAAACAGGTCTTTTATTATCGACAACACTTGCAAATGAAAAATCTTTTAGTGAACTGTACACTTAACGTAAAATTTTGAATAACAAAACAACCAGTGGCAACAGTGTATTTTCATGCTGAATAATGGAAGACCCTGATCTAGACCGGGAAGTAGTTGAAATTGTTGTAGTTGAGGTGGTGGTAGTTGTTGGCGTAGTTGTAATTTCCAACGTAGTGGAAGTTTCTTCTGATGCTATGGTGGACGTTGTTGTAGTAGCTATAGTCGTTTTTGGACTTGTACTTTGTGCAAGTTTCAGTGCATTTAATGCGTCAAGCCTTCCATAACCGTAGTAATAGTTAGGAAAACTTGTGTCTAATGAAGAAATGAGACACAAATCTTTACCTGCTCATACTTGCAGCAAAAGCTGTTGTTATGTAAATGTTTTAAACCGTATACCTTACCTGGAATTCCTTGACATACGCGGTTTCTACTTATCAGATTTGTGTTAGCACTTGTTAATAAAATGTTGCGTACATCTTCAAAGTCCAAGCCCGGTTTTGTCGAAAGAATTAGTGCAACAGTGCCAGCTACATGAGGACCTGCTACGGTACTTCCAGTTAATAAAAAATGTTCATTATCTGAAGTTTCTCCGGCTGAATTAACTAATACTCCAGGGGCGGTCAAATCTACAAATTAAGCGAAAATAGGTTGTTAGCAAGTATCTCTTTTTCATGGATTTATAAGCTGGGGTTTACCAGGTTTCATGCGTCCATAAAAGGTAGGCCCGGCACCAGAATTTGTAGCAAGTTTATCGGTAGAATCCGTATACCCAACTCCAATCACCTCTTGCATATCTCCCGGACTTACAACCGTTGCACAATACCCATCCGTTCCTATATTTACAAAACCATGACTTATTACATACCGTGTAGTTTATTTGTTTCAGTCAAGGTCAAGGGTCAGAAGAATAGGGGCCATGCTAGAGACTTAAACAAGAATGTGGTGTGCCTTTACGGTTGACTCATTATATGTGGGCAGTAAACGTAAAATGAGTAAAACTATTTAAAAACCAAAAATTACTAAATAGAATACCGTAGTTTCCAATTGCAAATATAGGAATAATTCCAGCAGCAAGCCAGTTATCTATCACATCTTTGTAGGAGTTGCTGTTTCCTCGTGAATATGTCCAACCGCTGTATACAACGTCAGGTGCCTTCAAGAAGGTTTAAAATATTAATAACAGTTTGAAATCAGAAAAATACTGCTCATTGGATATGCACATTATCAAGATTTTGCTTCAAAGTCAATGGCAATAAAGATACAACTAATTATTTTTTGAACCATTGCACAATTTTGTTGTGTCCCATCAGGTCTTGTAGGACAGAGCATCCATTGGCCACAAGCAGCTAAATCACTTCCCGCACACGTCGTACTTCCTGATCTGATCCTGTGTCTCGGCACGCTTTACACGTTATCCATTTAGAATCTAAATAGATAGAGCAATGATATACCTACTAAGTTTAACAGATTGCGAGTAGATATATTTTGTTAAATTGTTACCTGGAGCAACGCCAATTCCATTTGCTCCTGCTATTGTACCCATATGATGTGTTCCTGAACCGTTGTCGTCATAAGGTACTGAAGTTCTATAAATTGCATACACCAAAGCGTTTAACAGTTTGAGACATAGTTTCGAGTTTTTTTTACATACGTATAAAATACCTGCCCGATGGCTCATACCATCCGTAATCAAAGCGGTAGTTCCAACTTAGGGCTTCATGAGTGTAACGAACACCGTTAGCTATCGTTGCTGTAATTTATATTAAAAACGTATAGACTTTACAGTGCCACACTTTATGGATAATAATTTTGATTTGACTTACCAACAACAATGCCTTGTCCTCTGGAAATTCTCCATGCAGCTGGAGTTTGAATTTTCTCTAAGTTCCATTGTTCAGCGTCATTTGGACTAACCGATACATTGGAATGAGTATTTTAACCAAAGTAGGTGTGGTAGCAACTTGTTCCTCTTCAATACTAAAAACCTCAGAAAAGTTTGCAGCTAAAGCTACCAGGCGTTTGTCAGCCTTGGAAATGAAGATTTGATTGGAAATCCAGAAACTTTTATACGGAATTGATTCAGAGTTTAAAAGAGCAGCAACATTCTGCTGAGAAGTGATTGCTTGATTTTGTAACTTGAAACAAGGAAATTAATTTTCTGCGCGCGGGTGTTAAAAGATTTATTTTTCAGTGTTTGGTGAATTTGGGTGTTTGAGTTGGCAAACGTGACACAAATGTTAGCGGTTTCTTGTGAACGCAAAGTATTTGTGAGACTACTGTCGATTTTAGGAGATGCACCTAACACAACTCCGATTACAGATGATATTAAAGTGAAATATTTCATTTTGAAATCCAAGGTTTTTACGATATTTGCAATGACCGTAGTTCCGTCGACGAATAATTCTGTTTTGACGCTTAGAATATAAAAGTTGTGAAGTTATTGGAATTTAAGAATACTTACATCAAACTGATAGTATCGCGTTTTTTGAACATTTTGAGATAGTAGGCATCAATCAACTTTTCAGAACACCCTGAATAGACCGTTGAATGAGGTCGCTTGGTGACCTTATATATGTGTAGTCGAATGGATGACGGCATTTTTATATGCATATAGGATATAATTTCTGGATGATTTATTCATTCACTGAAACTGATTATTGAGTACGTACTGTCGCAAATCTATAGCTTATGTAATCTGCAAAGTATAATCTCTTAACCCCATTGTGTTTACCATTCAATAAGTGTTATATAACTGTGCGGACGGTGTGCAGGTTTCATAGAATGCATGTTTATTTCAAAAGCAACATTTTACAATATGTCGAAACACTTTATAAGTCTATGTAGTTCACCAAGTACATGCTTATCTAAAATTTCTGGCTTCGACAAAATAATCGTCGATCAATCATGCATAACACAGACAATAGATATGTTGTAGTATCAATGACTATATTTACTACAATTTTTTGAAGAGTATGATATATGCGCAGTTTATCAATTTACATTTCATGCTATTTTTGCTTTGCATCAAAGTTTCGATTTGAAAAAGCTTGGATACAATAGATCTGTACAAACTTATGAACAAAAATCGGCTAATTTTTTTGCGTATAAATTATAAAGGGTGCTATCATCGTAACTGTACCTTAAGCATGCAAAAGTTATCGTGAAAATAAATTACAAATGTAAAGCACACTGAATCTTTTTAATTTAATATTTTTCTTTTGTCTTTTTATGTTTCGTTTCTATCACATTTTTGCATAATTCTAAGGTCATGGTCTGGCCTTTATATTTATGCTCATTTCGTCGTCTATTATTAGTTTTTGGGTTCAGTGTTTTATACGAAGTTAGAAGTGGTCCTTGATAAAAATCATTTTTGATAATTATTACAATTGGCGTGACCTTCTGTTATTTTTATTGTAAGGTTAACAAGGCTCTGATAAGTCCTCTAGACAAACCTCTTACAAAAATCAATACACTAACTCTCCTCATTATATACATTTTCCCAAAGCAAATCATAATTGGTGTGCAGGAAGCTCGAAACTTTGCCATTACTCTTTTCTCAAAAGCAGACAATTTTGATGCAGAGTGAAACATTTTCCAAGAGTTTATTATTTTCAGGCCGTTTGAATGCAGATATCCACCCATAGCCAATATCAGACCCCACCCAATAGGCGCACATACATTCCAAGACAAAATCATTAAAAAAGGCGCAAGTGACATTTCATCTCTATGTCTGATTACTACATAACTACTAAACACAAACAATAGTGTAATCACAGCTTGTAACGGTACAAGCAACAATCCCGCAAGATAGTTCATTCTACTTTGTAAAAGCTGCACGGTTCTGTAAACAATTGTTATATTTTTGGGAGATCGTAACAAATCGCTAGCCATATATCTTTTTCCACCTAGACGCAGTTCTCTGACAACAAATGGAATGTAAACGGTTCCCAGAAAAAAGCAACCCATAAGCATGACATTAACATACAGATAAAAACAAGTGGCGCCGTAACAAGGCAACAAGTAATTAATTGGAAGGAGGTACCACTGTAGTGGTAATATGTTTCCTGGTAGGTCTGGTGCGTCGGGAACAATTATAAAGAATAAGGATGTAACAGCGTTCATCAAAAAGAAAGTCACACAAATTGAATAAATAGCAAAATCCACCAACTTTATGTAAAAACTAGTGTTTGGATTGAATCCTGGCATAAACTCAGCTAGAAAAAACAATTGGATTATAAAAATATGACTTTAAAAATGTTGATTCTATTTGAATAATTTCTTACCATTCATCCGTTTTAAAAATATCAGAGCAGGATTAACCACGGAGTGAAAATCATCTGCCCAAAATACAGTAAAAAGGGAACACAATATGGCTAAGGAAATACCAACAATGCAAGCAACTAGAAACACTATATTGGTTAAATTTCCTTCTAGAATGAAACGGACTATTTGAAAAATGTGAAGTGTAAGCCATGACAAGGTAATAAGGGTATTAAAAGCAACAAACGCGGAATTACTTATTGCATATTTGATTTTAGAAGGTTTTACAAATTGACGCGTGTCAGAATCCCAAGTGTAAGTTGAAATGCCAAAAGAGAAAATGATAGGGATAAATATGTCAAGAAAACGAGCCAAACGATCACTTAACATTGCTATTAGAGTTTGGTGCAAAGTATACTTTAGAAGAACCTTGACTTATTCTAAATTGTAATGTAGAAACTTCGAACTTAAAATAAGAACTGAATTAATAGAAAAATTTACAAGGATACGTTCAGTATAAAAATACGTTATTACTTTATATATCTTCAACAGAAATGTTTTCTGAGCTAATCGATAATTATTGACGTTAAAAATAGACTGAATCATTTCTGATCAACATATAGATATACTGAATATGGGAAAATCTTATTGCTAGTCGAAAATAAAATAGTTATCTCTCCCAGTGACTTTTTTAGCGGACATTGGGGGTTTTTGTTGTCCGCTAACTCAGCAAGCAAACTTAGCGGACCTTTTGTCTACCTTAGCGGACAAAAACTTAGAATTTTTTTTCAAGTTTTTATCTGTGCACAAAAATGATTCAAAAGTATATAGACAATTTGTGTGTACTAATAACTTTGAAACAAATGAACATACATGTAATGGATAACATTTGCAATACAAAGCTCACTAATAGTATGCTTTTGAGGTTATTCAGACCACTATGGTTGGACTGATCAATATTTTTACTATAATATGCAATGCAATGCCATTATAAATCACTCATTTTAATTCATGTACTGGATGTACGATAACCCTGTGCACAATACTACTTAGTTGATGATTCATATTTGAAGCCGGAACACCACACTTTCTCCAATTTAATTTGATTTCTTCTTTATTAAGATTATCTATGTGCTTTTAAGATGGCTTTCGTTATTTGTGTGACTCTACTATTTTTGTTTGCTTATTGCTTAGCTATTTGCTAAAAATGAACTTACGTAGGGCACCGCAGGTTGGAAATGACATTGTGAGTCTAACCAATTGTATAGTGTTATTTTGTTCAGGTATTTGGCATACAGAATGTAGAACAGTGAGACTTTATTCTGAAGTAAATCAACGCAATTTTTTAAAATGCTATATTGCTTGCAAGCCTGATGCAAAATCAATGACCATGAACAATGAATAAATTTGTGTTATTTTAAGGACAAAAAACCGTGTAGAACCAGTGCATGTATGTTCATTTTTTACTCAACATTTGCATATTACAGACTGCTAATATGAATTGACATTGACTCTTGGTGCTCACGAAGAACGGTATACTTTTGACTCACTTTATGCACAGAAAAACTTGAGTGAGTCAAATAAATAACGAAAGCCATCTTAAAAGCACATAGATAATCACTATATTATTAGTACACCACACAAATTGTCTATGTACTTTTGAATCATTTTTATGCACAGATAAAACTTGAAAAAAAAATTCTAAGTTTTTGTCCGCTAAGGTAGTCAAAATGTCCGCTAAGTTTGCTTGCTGAGTTAGCGGACAACAAAAACCCCCAATGTCCGCTAAGAAAGTCACTGGGAGAGATAACTACTTTATTTTCGACTAGCAATAAGTACATGCCTATTGAATATTCGTAAAATTTTTCATTGTATTTCAAAATTGGTTTTTATTTAACTATTTATTCATGTTTTTATCCTAATTTGACATCAAATGTTCAATAACATATTTTTGAATATACAAGTTTAAAATAGCACTATTAAATTATTTTGTAATAAACTAAATCAATAACTTTGAAATAGGAGATTTGTGTTTTTCAAAATGACTGAAACAAGTGAATATTAATTATAATAGCCATATTTCTTCATTTTATGAGATCTAGTAAATATCTTACGTGAACTTGTCTCACTCTCATTTTCATACTCTAAATGCTGCAGAGTGGGTAACAAACTCCAAATGTTGGACAAATAAAAGGAAAATATTTTCTGGAAACTACTGAATTGGATTATCTGGTTTTCAATAATTCCTTGAAATCCTTTCCTCATCCAAGTATTCATATCCTCATTACACGCTTGTGTCTCAGTAATTTCCAACTGAACCAGTGTATCCTTCATGGGCAAAAGAAAATCGATTGTAGATGCATTCTCTAAAACAATTTTTAGTCTTTTTAATTTACTAAGACAAAGTTGCAGTGAACTTAGGTCACTTATGTGATTATCTTTTTCGTCACAGGTTATTGCTTTTGGTAAATGAAGTACTACATTAGTTGCCGCTTCAGCCCATTTACTTTCCAAAACTTGAAATAATTCTGACCATGGAATGTAGCGGCATTTACTAAAATTTAAATAAATCTTTTCAAGTTTCCACTGAAATGGAGAGTTTTTCAACTGCTCAAAATACTCTCTGGAATGAATTTCTAATGAAACCTCATACAAATTTGGAGGTTCATGAGAGAAAATGTTGAAATAAAGTTGCACATTCTCATCCTCTCGACTAGCTTCAATCACTTGAACATGATTATTCATTTTCAATATATTATCAAATACTGCACCAGGTATATTATCCGCTTCTAAAAATCTCAGGTTTTGCCAAGTTGGCAATGAACGTGTAAGAATTAGAATTTCCAGCTCTTCTACGTGTTTTAGAATGCGCAAATCGTACCAAATTCTCAATGATCTTAAATTTGGCATTAGTTTTAGCAACTCTACTAATCTGAAATACAACTGTGAATTGTCGTCCTGAACACCCAAGTGACAATGCCAAACATGTTTTCCATACAATTCCAAAACTTCACACTGTAAATTTACACTTTGTAAATTTATTTTTAGCGACACAGCATTTGCCAAAAATGGACTTCTGTCTGTGGCTTCATGTGTTGCACTAAAGTGTCCTTGAAATTTTGTAAGGTCATCAGTAAACCAAAGATAGTATTTACGCGTCCACTCTCCATACTGAGCTCCGTATCCCCAAACATTTCTTGTCCAATTTGATTTCACATCTTGCTTCATTCGGTAAATGTCGGGAAAGTTTCTATAGAAATTGTCAATTTCTGAGCACCACGTTTTGCACACTTGACGGTATTTTAAAATCCCGGAGAACCATTTGGTTTTGGGTTGAATACTAGCACCACAAATTGCCATTGATTGCTGTTGATCGATTTTGTGTTCCATGTACACTGGATCATGGGATGTTTCATAAACCATTCCAAGAATTTGCCAAACTTTGGAAAATAGAAAGAGAGTGCGTTGAGATTTCAGCAATTTTCTGAAGAAGGGACTGGAGTTGGAAATTTGGAGAAAGTCATCCTCCGGCTTCAATTTTTTAAAAACTGCAAGCCACACCTAAATTTAAGAGAAAACAGTAAAATATATTATTTTTACAAATAAGAGCAATTTAAAAGTCTGAAATTTGCTGCTTACTTCTTCTGGAAACATATCAAGCAAAATTGTTTCATCATTTTCTGTCACTTTGAGAGTTTTAGAAATGTCATCCTCTTGGGAAACTTCCTTGTCAGAGTTATCCATGATAAATGCAACAAATCAGTTTGTATTTAATATTAAATTAAAGACTTAGCACACATTTTAATTTGAAAACAAAATATTTGCAAAAGGAAATGAGAGCACAAGTGACTAGTCACTTTAGCACACAAGCATACACAGAAGGTAGTAAAGCATGAACCAGAGCTATATTGAAAAGATCAATACACATTTGATCAGCTGTGGCCTTGCTCGCTCACAAGTTTCTCAGCTTCAGTTTCTGTTGGCTTTTTCTGTGCTTAGGTAGGTGTTTACACGTATATAAAAAATGCTATATGAAATTCTATATGAACAAAGCATGTTGCTTTCTTGCGTAGGCATAAAAATGTATGTATGCCAGAATTGCAATCGATAGTGATATCAATGCTCATACTAATTTTGGAATTAATAATATTTATTGTTTTTGGAAAGCATGAACAAGTCAACGTACAACGGCATTATTAAATAAAAATTAAATTATTATTGACGTGCATAGTCTGGTCAAAACATCACTACAAAGTTCAAGAAAGCATTCTCATTTAAGGAACAACAATAATGTGTGTTTTGAAATTATATCGTACAATTTATTTGAATAGCAAAAATGTTAATAGCAATTTTAAGTGCTTTATAAATTTTCATTATCTTGTTTTCCACACCTGCACTAGATAAGGTCTGAGGAATTGGAATCAGTATCTTAAGAAAATTTCTTATTACAACTTATGCAGGCTTAACACTGGTGGCCATGAAAGAAAATTACGCTACGAATGAACAGAGTGGATAAAAAATAATTTACCTAATTATTTGTAAATAGTCTCTAGCTTTAGTGGGGACCACATTTTGAATACAAGGTGACTTAGTTCTACATTTATAAAAGCATGTAACTCATGCGACAATGCAAATTTTAATAGTGAAAGTAATAGAACAAAATTCAAGCGACGCGAGCATTTTTACAACATTTATGCATGCATTTCTTTTATAGTTATAGAGCCTTCAAATTTTCTCTGCATTGAGTATTTGAATATCAATACTTTTCAGGGTAGCAATAACTTAGAATATTAATATTTCTGTAAAAGTGTATTACAAACATCTAACGGTTTCACTTCATACTGTCATAAGCTAATATGCTTCACAGAGAACTAACTGCATAATATAAGTTGGTCAATCATTTTCAAGAAACTAAGTGATTAATTTAAAGCAAGGACAAAATGTCACGGTCAAAATCTCAATGGGTTCATCGTCCTGCTTTGTTAATTGCTAAGTTAAAGCTCATGTTGAAATATCCTTAACGTCAAATGAAAGTTAATGGCTGAATTGTAGAGTTCCAGATATTGTAGTGAATCAAGTGAGATGAAACACCAAGTGGGACAAACAAATAGAGAGCTTTCCGATTATTTTATGTCAGAATGATCCTATGCATTGATTAAATGGCCGTAAAACCAGAAGCGTAAAATTTTGCAGAAGAAACTTAGCAAGGCAGTTAAAACGTGCAAACAAATGAAGCCAACCTATTCAACCTAGCTTGGCACCGTTGAACGCAGATGACTATAAGTATCCTAATTCGGAAACATTAATGGCTCTTTACTTGGTAGCAGGCATGTGTAAAGTGTAAATACATTAAAAAGTTTGATGTCGGCTTAGCATATGATTATATCACAATATTGCAATCAGTGCATAAAAAATTATTTGTTGTTGCATTTTGAAACTCTGCACTTTTATTGTTCTCACCATGTAAAAGCTGCACAATAAGATATTTTCTGAATTTCTAATATGCCGAATTCTACTCTAGTTTCTTATGTAATTGGAGATGAGAGAAGGACATCTTCCAAAATTGACACAAATCTGAACAATATTCTTAGCATCCTAGCACCTTTTATTATTTTTTAGAAACCGAGCTATAAATTTACTTTCTCTAAACAACATTATAATCCATCTTTAAAAACGAGTTAATAGTACTCAACAAAATTTTGTTAAGTTTTTAATAGCCACGTAACACCTACAAACAAGTTAGCCGACTTACAAAATCTGACATTGTACCGTTATAAATAACCATGCAATTATGATTATCTTTATTCGGAAAGATTTCATGGCTGCTTACCAGGTAATAGGCGTGTCTGACCTAACATACATAAAAATAATTGGTTTTGGAATATTATATTATTATATCAAAATATAGCAATTAGTGCATACAAACTAATATATAAGGTTGCATTGGGTAAGTGTAGATGTTACTCATACTTCTCTCCTCGTCAAGTCAACACAATTGAAGATTCTTCAAAAGTCTGGAATTCAAATATGCGGATTCTTATTTCAATTTTTTGTCTTATTGGTGGTGTGCTAAGCTCATCTTCTAAAATTGGCACAAGCTTGAACAAACTTCCAAACACAGCACAAACTGCTAACATTTTCGTAACATTTGAAAGTCAAAACGAGCAGCTGTATCAAACACTCAACACTCAATCCTTTAGCAACCGCGGTCATAAAATAGACTATCTTGCAACAACTTTGGAAACTCAAGCTCATACCACCCAGCAAAATGTCGTTAATTTTTTGAGCACCCATCAAATAGAATACAAAAGCTTCTGGATCTCTAATCTAATATTTATTCCTAATGCCAACAAGTCACTGATTGACTCATTTGCACACTTTCCAGAGGTTGTAAAAATAGAGGAAGAAATTGTTATAAAATTAGAAACCACCATTGAAACCTCACCGGAAATTCAACAATCAGGAGGGACATGGGGCCTACAGAAGATTCAGGCTATGAATGCATGGAATATTACAAAAGGAAAGGGCATCGTTGTTGGTACGTTCAAATCTATTGAATTTTTTACCTCAAATAGAAAATATTCTATTGAAATATTTTATCAACTCGCAGCAAACATAGATAGTGGCGTTTTATTCACTCATGACGCCCTTCAAAGCAACTTTCGTTCAAACTACGGTTGGTACGATCCATATGCCAAGTAAGTTACAATAAGCTTCTACCTGATTAATACCATAGCAATTTTGCATTTGATTGCAAAAAGTGTGTTATGTTTTCGTTAGTACAAGCACACCAAATGATCAAAGTGGACATGGAACACATGTTATGGGTACAATAGCTGGAAGTAATGGCATTGGTGTTGCTCCAGGTATATTTATTTATTAATGTAACGGTAGCACGAAGATTGCTTAATAACTTGTGTAAACCACATTCGATGCATACTAGAATGATAGCTAAAGTTTTGTTTTAAATAACGTAGAATCAACATGGATTGCTTGCAAGGGTTGCTCGAGTACGTCATGCTCTGGACATGCTTTGCTTGCATGCGGTCAATGGATTCTGTGTCCTACGAGACCAGACGGGTCACAACGAAATTGCTCAATGGTTTGAAACTCACAGTCTAAGAATTTATTTTTCTGTAAACTTGTTGAGTGGTTTGCTTTAGTATAATTTACACCACAATATAAATGATATAGGCACCAGATGTAGTTTGTAACAGTTGGGGTGGTAACCGAGGAAACGATTCGTGGTATGATGATACAATTGAAGCGTGGGTTACAGCAGGAATTATTCCAGTATTTGCGATTGGAAACGCAGGTATACTTGAGGTTTAGATTTAAAACAGACATAGAATTTTATTCTCAATTACCAAATAAATTCCCCGTATAGGACCAAATTGTCGTACTGTCGGAAGCCCTGGCGATAGACCTGGAGTAATTGGAGTTGGATCAACAGATTCTAACGACACAATTTCACGTTTCTCAAGCGTTGGGCCTACTGCTGATAACCGAATTAAACCTGGTGAAGAAGAAATTATTAGAGCATTTAAGAATTGGCTACATTGCAGGATTTATTTACCGTTTGTTTTTTAATCCGTAGATATTGTTGCACCAGGAGGTTTAATAATCTCCGCATCCCACATGGGAAACATTTCATACACCGTAAAATCCGGAACTTCCATGGCAGCACCTCATGTAGCTGGTACAATTGCATTAATGCTGTCAAAAACAAAAGGCTTGACCTTTCAGGAAGTGCGTAACATTCTGGAAACAACTGTTGGCACAAATCTAACAATCCGAAACGTTACATGTGGAAACATTTCTGGTAAGTAAAGTCGTTTGGTAAAATGTTTTGTTATAGTTGTTGTAACAACAACCTCTCAATTTATACTTTTATGGTATGATTCTTTAAAAACTTTCTAGATTCCACATTTCCAAACAATCATTTTGGTTATGGAAGGCTCAATGCATTTGAGACATTAAAGTCAGTACCAAATTTCGTTACTACTTTTGGTACTACACTTTCTCCAGATGCTACTAGTACCTCAACTTTAGGTACTACTACGGCTGCAGTTCATACTACAACTACTTCAGGAACCACAACTGCAGTTCCAACTACGACTACATCAGGAACCACAACTGCAATTCGAACTACGACTACAGGAGCTGCGGTTCAAACTACAACTACGTTAAAAACTACAACTGCTGTTAAAACTACGACTACCGCAAGAACTACAGCTGTAGTTCAAACTACAACTGCTTCAGAAACTACAACTGCTTCAGGAACTACAACTGCTCAGACTGCTAAAAAAGGAGTTTTGACGATTTTGTGTCTCTATGTTGTCAACGTATTTCTTAAATCTTGTTGTGTTTGAAAGAAAATTATTGCTATTGATTTAAAAACACACCGTTGTTACAGGTTAGGTTCAAGCTTAACCAATTAATGAAGATATATGTATACATATATATATATATATATATATGTATCATGTATCTATCATTCTTATAAAGTAACCAGATATAATTACATTTCAAAACTGATTGAGCACTACCTTTTTATAGTTGACAAAGGTTATACTGTTTACAGTATTTGTTTCTTCTATCACTCTCTGTTGCAAAATTGTTAAGTGACACGTTTTATTTAGAAAGTCCAGATATAGCAGCACTTATTAGCCTCATTACCTTTAGATTTTAAATTTTGTTTTTAATAAAACTGTGAACTACTTAAAGCAGAGACATTTTAATAAACGTATGTAATATTTAACTGATCATTGAATTCATTAGCAAATCAGAGACCAATTCATAAATGTAAGCCTCTAAAATATAATAAAATAATTTTCCTGTTTCTGAAGTTTATATGTATAGTTAATTACAAGATATTAGATAGATGGAAATGTAGGGGTAGAACGAAATAAGATTAAAAACATAAACTTATAATCAGCAGATCCCTTTAATTAATTTTATGTTAAAACGCTTGGTATAATCAGCTTGGTAAATTAAAAATTAACTCGTATCCAAATAAATATGACCAAAATTGAAATTAAAATTAATGAAATAGTCTATTTATGCGTTTACTATATATTACGGTGTTAACTTTTTAGTTTTGGGATATGATTCCAAATTTTAAATAATGGACAAATTTAATCATTTTTATCGTAAAAACATTACCCAATTAATTATATCTACTTGACAAGCTCTGCTAATGTAATGAAAGTATACATTTTTATAATTATATTAATTAATTTGAGACGTTAATCAGGTAAATATGCTATTTATAAACTTTAGCTTATAGCAGATCATATCTCATCTAAAAGTGTAAATGCGTATTATTGGTTGTTATAATAAACAGCTTTGTAAGTACATAAAAGTATTAGCTTTTGAAGCAAGCCACAGTCAGCATAGTTTTGTGTTTCGAAAGTAAATTAATTAACAATTAAAAAATGTTTTCAAATGCTGGACTCAAAGCTTGGTTTTTACCAGTTTTGCTATTGATAGAAGCACAATCGCTTTTCGCAGTAGACTTAGATATCACACAGGATCTTGCAATATTTGGAAAATGTACATTTCATATCATTCAAACTGTGTTGGCTGACAAGGTACTGGTTTTAAATATTCCATACAAATACACTTTTAAAACACTTTTCTTTCCTTTTCAGCAAAACACTGTCGACAACTTGAAATCACTTCCGTTTCCTGTCGTTCGCTCTGCTCACTTGTTACAGCGTGGGTACTACAAAATGCCTAATTATTTATGCGATGATCAGAACTACTACTTGTACAACCGGGAGAAATACTTTCCATCCCCAACATCTCTGGCAAGACTAAATTGTGGAGTGACTTTGTACGTATCCCCCTACAAACATTGTGAGGAATGGCACCTGCAAAATTGCGTGTTTGGCTTTTGCTCGTACACAATTTATGATATACCAAAACCAAAATTGGCATCCATTCAAGTATCCAAACTCGGGGTAAACTATGGAAGTAACAAGTTCTTTCTTTTTGTTGGTAGAAGTAAGAACTCAGCAAAAATCTTTTCCAGTTCCATTTTCAGATTTGAAAAAATGTATGAATCTACGCCAACAACCACATTTACATTGGTATTGATTGTAAATAAACATCATGTTAAGGCTAGGTACTTTCTCCGACAAGTGATTTACAGAAATGAGGTTTTGCAATATATACGATACTGCAACTCAAATGATACCGAACTAGAGCTTATGCACTGCAACCTAGGAAATACCACATTGTACACCGAAGAAGAATATTATATTCAGCCAAGCGTAAAGCCGCCTTTGTTTCCTTGGCAACAAATATCGTTTAGCGAGTATACCGCATGGAACATATATTCAAAAGATGCTATAGATTCGACAATTGAAGATATTGAAAACAACGTTAGTCCAAATACAGTACTTGACTGGAATATAATGAAGCGTTTTACAATTGATGAAACACAGCTAAGAATCCTATTTCCAAACTCCACACTTTATGTAGGTTCACTATCTCTTGACTCAGCACTTCTATCAGGATCCTCCTTTCATGTTGCGGAGGGAACTTCTAGCTTAGATTATATCTCAGTAGACACAAAGGGTTATTACTTTGTAGTTTGCTCAGATTTAGTTGAAACCAATTGGTTTTCATTTTCAGTATTGTTTACAGTATATGACTCTGCAGCATGGGGAATTACAATACTTCTAGGTATTTTATACGGAGCGTTGTTTACTGTAATTGAAAAATGGTCGTGGAAAAGAATGCTAAAATCTGTGTGGATTCCATATTCCGCTTTAGTGGAACAAGGCTATGAGTTCATGCTAAAGAAAAAGTTTAGACTTTTTATGTCCGCTTGGATTTTAATGAGTATAATTTTTACAAACGCTTATAAAGGGGACAACATTACCAAACTAACAGCTCCGTTGAAAGTTAGCAGGCTAGAAACGTTCAACCAACTACTTGATCACAATTTCACGTTTATTAGTAGCCTGTATATCGGGCCCGGAGACAAAGAACTGTTTCGTCAACTTAGCTCACACGTTAGTTTAGCTTGGAATATACTTGAAACGTTCACAGGAATAGACCGTAATTCTATGGACCTGACAAAAGCATTTTACACGTTTGATAAGTTTTATATAAATTCAAGCACTTCTGCTAATCGTACTCTGGTAGATAAAGTTTCAAATCAAATGCTTTCTATAGACAGGGACTTAACGTTGTTTAGAAGCATGTTATTAAATCCAAATATGCACTTTGAAAAGGTTCAAGAATGTAAGAAAACTGCCTTCCTGGAAAATTATAACAAAGTATTCAATATGTTTGTAAGGTTAAAAAATGTTAGCTATATTGCAAATAAGGTCACAATGAGTAGGGAGTCCTTGGGATCTACTATTAGAGCTTGGAGATTTCTATACATACCATTTCCGCACAATATTGTACATCAAAGAGTACATACGCTTTTTCAATCGGGTATTGTTGAGTTTTGGCTGTTTTGGTATTCCCGAATGGAGGCGTGGAATAGCACTGTTGAGCTGGCTAGGGGAAATGTTCCCAAAGTTAAGAAACTTGAAATGAAGGATAATGTGGCGGTTGTGTTTCTTCTGTTTGCGATTTTCATATTGATTACAATTCCTGTGGCTTTAATAGAAAATGCAAGTTGGGTGTTACGTGCAGTCAAAGGAATATGTAAATGGCACTTGGTTATATTTCGTAAAATATCTCAAATTTACATTTTAATCAGAAAGCATCCATGTATGCATGAACACACAGTAGTCGAAGAAATTCAATAGTACATGCTTAGAACATGAAATGTGAGAAGTTAATGCTTTACTAGTGATATAATTCTGAAAAACTGTAGATTCTATTTGTATTACGTTCTATTTAAGTTAATAAAATTATCTACACATTGACACTTTTTATATTTGTTGTTCTGCATACCTTTATTAAAAACCATTAACAAATAGATTTTATTTTGGTGTACGTGAAACAAAATTTGCGCAATTTTATAGCTCTGGTTTTAAACTTTGAACAGCATATATTCCTGTGTATACACAAAAATTTGTTTACAACCACAGCCAGCAGTTCTACAAAAAAGACAATAACACTAATGCATAAACCACTAATTAGTACTACAAATAAGACAGCAATGTTTCCACTAATATTTGGTGCTTGATATGTATCAATATGTTTATCGACAATATTTGTGCTATGACCAACAAAAGCTTGCCACCACTCAAATATGTGCGCTGCCTGTATCCACTTTATTCTCCAAATTATGCTTTGTGACAGAAACCCTTTAATTGCAAATATGTGATATGTTCTAAAATAGGTTTCTTCACCAACATCAGCATTAAAATTTACTTTTGTACTTAAAGAACACTCAACACTTTTAGCGTATTGTTTTGCAAAAATATGTGGCAGAATAAAAGCAGTATTGTTGCAATTTATAAGTCGCTTGGTAATTACATATTTGGCCTTAGTTTTTATATATTTCTTAAAATCCAGTACTTTTGACCAGGATTCAATAAGATTAAAACTGGATAGGTTTCTAACAATTAAATCGTAAAAACTGTGAAATTGTGCTATATCAAGTATTTGTGTCTCAATGTCAGTTTTAATTTGTGTCCACTTATAAGGGTCCAATAAATCACTATAAATCACGATTTCCCAGTTTGGGCATTGAATAAGAACTTCTTGGAGGGTTCTGTATTCAGTGCATGACAGTTTTCCAACAAATGATTTATTATAAGAATAGATTTTTGAAATACCTGTATGTATTGAAAAATTATTATAGTTCAGTTGCTCAAATGTTTTATACGGTTGAGGTTTCCGTGGAGACGTAACTCTGTACACGTTGTCTTGCTTGTAGACTATTTGGAAAAAATGTGTGTAATATAAAATTAGTAATATAAATAGATTCAAAATTGACGAACGAGTAACCTTTGAATACTGAAATACATCTTGACTAAGCAATAACCTTAGCAAGTTCTCTAAGTGTTTACCCACGTTATATGACTGTTTAGATTTTTGAATGTCAATACACACTAAAATAACAAAAACCGCGATCCAAACTATTATAAACAAACTCCACGTTGAGCTGTCAAATACATTTGTTAATTCATAGTAAGCGTAACCGGACAAACTCTGGTAACCGCAACTAACAAATTTCAGAGCGTGTAAATTGTCAAGAACACTTAAAGGATGTTTTAAAGCATTGTAAAAGTCTGTACTCATAAATGAAATGGAGAATTCTGTGGTTAAAACTGATATAAGATCTTCGTCGTAGGGAATTGGTTGTAAGTTGTGACAGGCAAGCTTTTCTGAAGGAATGAGTAAAGTAAAATTACGAAATAAGTACAACCATTCATAAACATACGCGTGCATTAATCGATCAGTGACTTGCGGAAACGTCGTTTGAACTCTTTGTTTTTTGTAGTTGTTGCTACACAAACTTAAATGAGGTACATAACTTGGGTCCGTACCTGCTTCTCCTACCTGCAAAAACATTGGCTCTGGGCGGTGATCGCAAGACAGTTCCGAAAAAGTTTTCGAGCCACCGAAATCTAATAAATTCTTGGAACTGATAACTTTTTGCCAAAACCCATACGGACATGTAAAGCATATGCATAACAAATTGACACTATTAATAACTAATTGAATCACACCAGTAGAGTTTGGTTTAGGAATAAGTTGTACCATCAAAACAATCCCTTGAGATACATAATGACTTTTTGATTGAATGTGTTGCGTAATTCCAGCTTCTAAAATTACTGCAGAAAAACTATCAGGGACTCGTCGACAGACAAATAGGCTGATCTTGGCTCTAGATGATGGTAAGGTTCGCCAATCACCGTTATACAGCTGTTGTTCATTAAATATAGAAGGAAAGAATATTTTACTGTCCATAAAACCATACACGTTGTCGTTTTTAGGCAAGATCAGGGACACGTGCACTTCGCAATTCCAAGGTTTTGAGTGAGAAACTATTCTTAAGAAATTCCATTTTAAACACTTTATTTGCGCTTGGTTTGTTAGAAACTTGGATACAGTACACTTTCTTGTTATTTCAAAGAGGGAAACGTTCATAAAGGGTGGAGTTAAAACGTAATACCAATGCATATGTTCCCGAACTAATCTTGTTACGTAGTTTCGTAAAGCTATGGGAAAGTTTATTAATTTCAGGTGATAGTCCTCTACATTTTCGAACAGCACTAGACATTTATATTTTGCAAATATATTAAGATATTCGGTGAGATCAATCTCAATGTTTATGGCAAACGTTGAAGGTAAAGTGTTAATTTCTTGACTTTCCAGCAAGACATAAATCATCCAACGGTTTGTAAAGACAATTGAGAAAAAACAGAAAACTTTTGTATAAAAGGACATTTTTGATTCAAGTTTAGAAATGAAATTTCAAGTAAACGTTACCCATCTTGTAAAAGGCTAACAGTAAAATGAATATGAGCAAACTAAGTAAACGTTGTGTGTTCTTTAAGAATCTTAAATTTTTTTAAAGATAGGGCAGATAGCAAGCTAGAAAAGTCATTTTGGTAAAAGCGTTTTGTAAACCAGTTGGCCCACTTTCACGAGTTTCCTAAAACGGTTTTGAAGCTTTATGCAGGCATATGTAAAAATGTAAACGGTTGTCAACCAACTTGATAAAATAAACCAAACTAAGAGCAATTGTGCTTCTCAATTCATAACTAAGAAGAATATGTTACTATTTCTGTCTGTTTTCAAGTTGTCATGAAGAAGATCCCAGAAGTGGTCGAAAGTTTTTGTTCTCAAATACCGTCTTCGTAATTGTTTCAACAAATACGCATTTGGCATTATTTATACGGGTTTTGTATTGTTCAAGTTTGTAAAATAACTACTTAAGTAGACACTTTCACATAATTCTAAACATCCATCAAAAAAGCTTAATTCAACAGCTAAAATGCTGTGTGCAAGCCTACGCAACCAACTTTGTTAAAGTGTATTTTGAAGTTTATCAACAGCAGTAAAAACCATAAAATCACTTAACAATTGTGAACGACGAACGACTATTGTTGAAAAAGCTTGTAGCAAAAACCTTTGTAACGGTAAAATAGTAACAAGTTGCATTATAAACCACTTGAAATACTCGAATGTGAACATATATACGGTCCACGTATGAACTCTATCAAGTATTTTAAAGCTATGAAATAACATTTTAGAACTTTCAATGTGCTTTCTTTTTTAACTCGTTTTTCGTTATCAGTATGACATATTTTTGTCACCGGTGACATGTTATGACATTCATGTTATAACGGTGACACCACCGGAGAAGCTTATTATTAAGCATACTACGGAGAACGTACAATACAACACTGAGTAAAATTTCTAGGAGTACCAAGTCATCGCAAGAGTTAATTATAATAGCACCCGATTGAAGTAAAACAATGAAATATCATAATATATGTTGCCGTATCGTAATACATCTGGCCGCTGCCTTTAATTGTTGCACAAAAAGCCATTTCATGCAATATCCCGCAAAAAGTCTCTAATGTAAACATAGTTATCTGCCATATCCAACGTCCTTAAGCCGTTGGCAATTCAATTTGTTGTGGTTTAATGTAAATTTGTAGCAGAACGGAATTCAAGGACACTTTGATTACGTATCAAATGCTGTTCGCTGTCGCCATTCAATGCAATAAATTAAAATATTTTTCATGTCAGATTAGCATTATGCGTTACATTATACAAACTTTATATCAATAAAGACCACGCTTTAGACCAATTATGTAGTAGTGGCGGTAGGTTTAGCAAAGATGGATTATCTCATTTACATAAGGATGATGACATGGTATAGATATTAAGTCACTGTTTGTCACTGACATACAGATAGCAGCTGGAAATCTGGAATCCCCACTGCTTACGTGTTTCTGAACGTAAGCGGCCTGGATAAAATTACTCACCTTCACCTTCTTTGCTCATCCTGACCGCTTTGTTGATTCATAAGTGTTATCGCTATTCCGACAACCAATTTGCTGCTTTAGTCACCGAAATGTCCAAATTGACATGACGCTAATTAAATTTGGTCATGCTTATCATGATGAGACGGATTGCACAAAAAGCTGCAACACTTATCACCTTGTCTTCTCCCTTTATATAATTACGGGTTACATTCAACAAATTATCCTTGCAAACCAGTAGCAAAAAATTTCTCTCCTTTATAGTGGGCCTTCAAAATGAAGATCTTTATTCTATTTTTCTGTGTAATAAACGTTGTGCTAGGCGCAACCTCTAAAATTGATACGGCATTAGTAAGTGTCCTTAACGCACAAAAAACTGCTGACATTTGTGTTATCTTTGCCAGTCAGAACGCTAAAATATACCAAACACTTGAAAATCAATCATTTACAAACCGTGTCCAAAAAATTAACCTTTTAGCAACAACTTTGCAAGATCAAGCTCACACTACCCAACAAAATGTTGTTAGTTTTTTGAAGGCTCATTCAATCGATTATAAAAGCTTTTGGATTTCCAACCAGATTTTTATTTCAAAGGCTGAGAAATCTTTGATTGATCATATTGCAAATTTTCCTGAAGTTGCCAAAATACAAGAGGAGATTATTGTAAAACTAGATACCGTCTTTGAACCTATATCTGGACCTGAAACACATCAGCAAACTGTGGACTCGTGGGGTCTAGAAAAAATTCAGGTTACAAATGCGTGGGCTGTTTCCAAGGGACAAGGCATTGTAGTTGGTAGGAATGGAATGACTTTTCTTTAACCAAAACCATATACTCAAATACCAATTAACTATTTTTTATCATTTACAGCAAACATTGATAGCGGCGTACGATACACTCATGAAGCTCTTCGAGGCAACTACCGTTCTGAATACGGTTGGTTCGATCCGTTTAATAAGTAATTTCAAAGTTCATTTATGGATTTTAAAACTCATCATTGTACTGCAACTTTACTGAACCGTGATTTTTTTATAACAGAACTGCGTCACCAAATGATCAAAACGGACATGGAACTCATACCATGGGAACAATAGCAGGTTCAAGAGGAATTGGCGTTGCCCCAGGTACTATTTTAAATTTCTGGTAGTAATTGCAAACAGCAAATCATAATAAATGCTGTATTCGATTTATAAAGACTCGAAGTGGATAGCTTGCAAAGGCTGTACTGACTCAAGTTGCCCCTCAAGTGGTTTGACTGAATGTGGTCAATGGATTCTTTGTCCCACATTGCCAAATGGGACGCAGAAAAATTGCAGCATGGTAAAAATAATGTATGCAAATATGAGCTGACTTTTTTTTAGAAAATTGGCCAATTATATTCTAATTTTGCATATAGGCACCTAATGTTGTAAGTAACAGTTGGGGACTTTCTCTTGGCAACTATCCGTTTTTTGATGAAGTGGCAGAAGCCTGGATAGCGGCTGGAATAATTCCTGTATTTTCCGCTGGAAACGATGGTAGTTATAAATTCCATTTTGGATTAAATGAAATAATGGGCTAGATAGCGATAACTATGTAAACGTATTGTAACTTAGGTACCGATTGCCGTAGCAACAGAAGTCCAGGTGATTTGTCAAACGTGATTGGGGTTGGGTCAACCGATTTAAATGACAGGCTTTCTATTTTCTCAAGCGTTGGACCTACTTCGGATGGACGCATCAAACCTGGTAATACAAAGTCTAGCAAAACAATCGTATAAGGATTATCAGAAAGATTTTATTTGAGTTATTTGTATTTGCAGATATTTCTGCGCCTGGAAGTTATATTAAGTCAGCATTTAACGCATCAGATAGTGTGTATGCTTATGCTAACGGAACGTCTATGGCGGCACCTCACGTAGCTGGCGCGGTCGCATTAATTTTGTCAAACACGCCTGGTTTGAGTTATAACGATGTGCGCAAGATCCTTTTAGCGACCGCTGACACCAATTTAAGAAGCAGCAGTGTCACGTGTGGTGGAATTGCTGGTAAGCATATTCTATTATTGACTTAAAATACTAAAAATTGATTAGTAATTTTAATATTTTCCATATGGTTTTAGATTCTAGTTTTCCCAATAATCATTTTGGTTATGGGCGGCTTAATGCATTTAAGGCAATACAAGCTAATGCAAGTGCGATTACTATTCCACCTTTTGCAACCACAACACCTATTCCAACTACTACTGCATCAGGCGCCGTACCTATCAAGCATAGGAGTATACTTTTGATGGTGTCCTGTCTCTTTATTATCAGGACTATCAGTATTTTTGAATAATACATTATACATCTGAAATAATATGTAATAGAAGATGCCCGATATCTAAAACAATATTTTTATTAAATTAACTTACAATTACAATTGAAATAAAAAAGGTAACTAAACTGGTTTTCATTTATTTTAATTTGAACATCTAATGTTCTAGAGTAAACTTTTCTATATGTTTAATTTCAAAGTCGCATGGTATTGTTCCTACTCTAGTGCATTACGTAATAAGATTCCAATCCAAGGTGACTTTTTCATCTCACAATCTAGGTTGGGACATGTATCAAACTTTGAAAGCTCCATGCCTTCACATTGAAGTGACTCACAATCTAAACCCCATTTCCATACACTACAAAGCTGTATAAAAAGAAACCGCAAGGTCAGGGCCAGAGAACTGATTATTTTGCAATATTCACCATTGTCAGGATGTCCACATACTTTAATTAAAATTTTGTAATATAAAATACCGCGGCATGCAACTCATACCAGGATCATATCATCAAGTCATTACAAAATGTTATTGAGCAAGGTATTGCGATTAATGTGATTAATCACAATTTATCATAACTTCAAGATCAAGGTAAAAATGCATCATGGTATGAACTCACATATAAAAGGTATAACATAACAATATGAAAATATATGCAGCATACATCAGACTTCAAAACTGGCATATATGATTATGGAACATTTTGATAACTGTGATACACATTTATATGACAAAAATTATTAGCCATATCCAATGTGACTTGTCCCATTTACGCATAAATGCTATCAATTGTTTAAATAATGGATTATTGCTTATCATCTTGTCTGGTGTATGTCCATTTGAACATGCAAATTGCATTGCACTCTTATCAGAAAACGATTGCATAAGAGTCCACATTTCCCCAACCACTATTTTGGTTATGAAACGTTGAATTCATTTCAGACACTAAATCATCATCAGACAAGACAAGTTATCATCAGCGCCCACTTTTGGTACTAGTTACATCGTCTCCAGTTCGTACTATTTTCGCTATCTTAGGTCACAATCACAACTACGTCATAAACTACGACAACCTCCGGAACTACAACTGCTCAGTCTGCTAAGTAAATAATTTTGACCATTTTGCATTTCCGTATTCTCGACCTATTTTATAAAACCCTTTGTTTGCATAGGAAATAGGAAGCATTGTTATTGTTAGAACGCTCACAGTTTTAATCCACTTATGAATACTAATTGATAATACTAATTTATTACTAATTAAACTTACTTAAAACCCATTCAGCGATACATTGTTACATCTGACATAAAGTTTGTATTGGTGACAGTCTTTGTTTTCCTTTTCGCCTACGGCATTTTAAGCAAATTATAAAATGTTTGTTGCAAAATTGCAAAATGACACATTTTTACCAGAAAGCGCAGATTAGACAAAATTGTGTACCCCCAGAATTGCCTCTAAATTTTATATATGTTAAAAGTATGAAAAGCAGCAATGTGAACTATTTAAAACAAACCAAAAAATAAATCACGGTCAAGGTCAAAATAACAGCGGGTTCATCAAACTGCTGTGTAAGAATAATCAAACTTTACACCTCACAAAGCTAACAATCAATTTGAAATAACTTTAATGTCAAATGAAAGTTAATGGCTGAATTGAAGGGTTCTAGGAACATAGATGACTTTGTGATTATATCATTTCAGAATGCCATGTAATGATTAAATCACCATAAAACCAGAAACGGAGAATGTTGTTAA
Source organism: Entomobrya proxima (assembly GCA_029691765.1). Lineage (NCBI taxonomy): Eukaryota > Metazoa > Arthropoda > Collembola > Entomobryomorpha > Entomobryidae > Entomobrya > Entomobrya proxima. The sequence continues at coordinate 43,302,076 of CM056169.1, read as the reverse complement.
AAACCAGCAACGCAGTCACAAATATTTAATAACGACCTAACAACAAATCAAGCCGACTTAATACGGCTTCGGACCGTAAGAGGCATATAATTACAAAACCTATATATGGAAATATTGATGGCTGCTTACCTCGTACTAGGCATTTTTGACCTAACATGCAAATACATTATTTGGTTAAGACTTATCATATGATTACAACATAATGTCGCAGTCAGTGCATAAAATACTATTTTATGTTGCATTTTGGATATTCTCTCAATTGCAAATATGTAGACTTCTACTATAGTTTTCTGTCCATACGAGCTGTGGTAAGCATACATGTTCTAAACTTGGCAAGAACTCGAACAATATTCTTACCACAACAGAAAATGCCAATATATTAGTATCATTGGCCAAAAAGTTAAGCCAACTTAGTAAATCTGACTTTGTACCGTTAAAACCAAGTGATTATTACTATCTTTATACGGTAAGATTGATGACTGCTTACGTGGTAATAGGTGTGTCCTACCTAACATGCATAAAAATTGATTGAGGCTTATTATACGATTACAACACAATATCGCAATTTGTGCATGCAAAATACTATATAAGGTCGCATTTCTTAAGTATAGACGTTACCCCTTATTCAGTTCTCGTCCAGCCTACACAATAATTGATTCTTCAAAAATATAGAATTCAAACATGCAGACTATCATTCTGTTTTTTTGTCTAATAGGAAGTGTGCTAAGCACATCAAAAATAAGCACACGCTTGAACAACATACTGACCACAGCAGAAACTGCCAACATTTTTGTATCATTTGCCAGTCAGAACGAGCAATTGTATCGAACACTGGATACTGCTTCCTTTAGCAACCGAGCTCAGAAAATAGAGTATCTTGCGACAACCTTACAAACTCAAGCTCACAGCACCCAGCAAAACGTTGTTAATTTGTTGAGTAGCCAACCAATTGATTACAAAAGTTTTTGGATCTCCAACAAAATATTTATATCTAATGCCAATAAGTCACTAATAGGTTTACTAGCTGACTTTCCAGACGTTGTAAGCATAACGGAGGAAATTGTTATAAAATTAGAAACCACAGAGACAGTCCCCAAAATTCAAGAATCAATACTATGGGGCCTAGAGAAGATTCAGGCTACGAATGCGTGGAATATTACCAAAGGAAAGGGTATCGTTGTTGGTACGTTGAAATCTATTGAATTTATTACCTAAATTTAAAAAAATATGTATTGTAAAATGTCCTTGTCAATATACCACCATTGTCAATACCATAATGTTTTTTTTAAAACCACAGCAAACATAGATACTGGTGTTTTATACACTCATGAAGCTCTTCGAAGTAACTTCCGTGGAAACTATGGTTGGTATGATCCATATGCCAAGTAAGTTACAATAAGAGTGTACCGGTTTAATACCAATGGTATTATACCATGCTAATTCTGTATATGATTGCAAAACTGTCATTTAGGACTAGCACACCAAATGATCAAAACGGACATGGAACACATACCATTGGTACCTTGGCTGGAAGAAAAGGCATTGGTGTTGCTCCAGGTATATTTTTTAAGAGTAACGGAAGCACAAAGATTCCTACTTGAAATTTTTACTGCAAAGTTTGCTGCTTCCGAAGTTTACTACTTACAAAGTTTGCTACATACGAAGTTTCCCACACCAAAGTTTACTCCTGATTAAATTGGCCACCTGTTAGTTTGCCACTATACAAGAAACGCTACTTAAAAATTTTGCTAATGACACGACACAATCACTTGATGCGTAATTGACAATTTCTGTTATAAAACATGTATGCCATTTAATTATGGGTATGTTGTCAAGGATACTATATGCAAAGACCAATACTACGACAGCGTAGCAATTATTTTGACATTGAAATATTTGCGGTGCGTGGGGGTTTCTATTGCAACTATAACTGTGAATTTTTATTGTGCAAGATGTCGATATTATGACCCATGCAAGTACCAATAACCAAGTAGACACGTGAGGTTGTTTTTATTTTGTTTTTTCAATCTGAATATTATTTTGCCATGTCAAGTTTTGTAATGGACCATAAATTTTAATGGAAAATTCGTTTATTTAAATCAAACATTTTAATAAAAAAATTGCCCGCCAGTAAGGTAAGGATTTGAAGCAGAAACCTTCAAGTGTGCAGCAACTAGTTATGTCTTATATGTCTTTGATTTAGCACTTATCGTGAGTAGTTAACTTAATATGTAGCAGCCTTCATGTGTAGTTAACTTCGCGGGTGAACAACTTCGCGATCAGCAAACATTGCTATAACAAATTTCTAGCAGAAATTTTTGCGGACACCACAGTGTAACTATTAGCAAAGCGAAACTAGAAAGCCAGCCGTCTGAATAGCATATTTAAATGACGCTCGTATGAAAACTAGAATGATAGCTAAGGTTTTTAATAATACCATAGAATTATGGATTGCTTGCAAGGGTTGTTGGAATATGTCATGTTCTCAATATGCTTTGCTTGATTGTGGACAATGGATTTTGTGTCCTTCGAGACCAGACGGGTCACAACAAAATTGTTCAATGGTTTGAAACTCAGGCTAGCATTTATTTGCTGTAAATTTGTTGATTTTTTTGCTTTAATAATATATACAGCCAAATATAACATATGTTTTAGGCACCACATGTTGTCAGCAACAGTTGGGGTGGTGGCCAGGTAAACAATTCGTGGTATGATGATACAATTAAAGCCTGGGTTTGAGCAGGAATTATTCCAGTGTTTTCTATAGGAAGCTTAGGTAGGCTTAATGTTTTATATTTAATAAACATAGATAGCAATTTATTATCAATTACCAAGAATATTATCCAAATAGGACCAAACTGCTCAACTGTCGCAAGCCCTGGCGATAGGCCAGGAGTAATTGGGGTTGGGTCAACAGATTCTAACGATGCGATTTCGAGCTTCTCAAGTGTTGGCCCTAATTCTGATAGACGTTTCAAACCTGGTAAGAACGAAGATATTCGAAAAATTAAAAACGGTTACATTAAAGGTTTTGTATACTTCTTGCTTTTGAATCTGCAGATATTGTTGCGCCAGGAAGTGGCATTATTACTGCATCACACGGAGGAAACACACACTACATCGTAATATCCGGAACTTCGATGGCAACACCTCATGTTGCAGGTACAATCGCATTAATGCTCTCAACAGCAAAAGACTTGAGCTTTGAGGAAGTCCGCAAAATTCTGGCAACAACTGTTGACACTAACTTAACAAGCAAAAGAACAACGTGTGGAGGTATTCCTGGTAAGTAAAACCTACCAATTGTTTCTATATTTGATGTTGTAATAGTTACCTCTCAATTTTTACTTACAAGCTTGGTGATTCAAAAACTTTCTAGATGACTACTTTCCAAACAATCATTTTGGTAATGGAAGGCTCAATGCATTTAAGGCATTAAAGTCAGTGCCAACCCCAACCTTTGGTACTACTTTTGGTACTGCATCTTCTACAGGTCGTGCTAGTACCTCAACTTTAGGTACTACTACAACTACGACTACTTCAGGAACTACAACTGCTCAGTCGGCTAAACACGGAGTTTCGACGATCCTATGTTTCTTGATTGTGAACCTATTTTGTAAAACACTGTAATGTTGCATATAAAAATATTTTTACTGTATTAAAAAGCACAACGTTGTTATAGGTTCAGTTAATTAGTATTGATTATTATAAATTCACTAGCTCTAATTAAATTATAAACTGATTGACAGTGGTATTGTTGGCATGAAGCTTATACTGTTCAGTCTTCTTTTCTACTGCCAACGGAATTTGCAGTAACTGTTTATGTGCAAAATTGTTAAATATGTAACACGTTGTTTTCATAAAGTGCAGATTTAGCAGCATTCAGTTGCATGTGATTTTATTAATTTTTTTCTTCCAGTCTTAGTTTCTTGTAGTTAGTTATAAGATATACTAATCCAATCGTAGTTTTTTAGCAGTCGTAGCTGTATGTTTTTTCAACAGCAGAAAATGTAAACAAGTGTCCCTTAACTGTCGTCGTTTTAGGTCGATTTCATGACTACATTTCACAAGCGGATTATTAAAAGGTTTTCTGGTAAACTACAATTTAAAATAAAAACGTGTCAACTGCAGATTTTTATTACACCAGACGAGACGATTATCTTCAAAAACTTAAACTCACGTATCATAGTTTCAGTTCAAGGTGACAAGGTGCTTTTCTGTATTGTCATCCTATTTTATAAAACCATTAAATGTGGCATAAATATGAAATTTGGTTACTATATTTCAAAGCACAGCATAGTTGGAAAGTTCAGTATTAATCCATTAATGAATATTGATTGATAATGACTATCTGAGTGCTAATTAAACTTGCTTGAGCGCTATATTGTTATTGGTGACAAAAAATTGCCTGGTTGCAGTCTTTGTTTTTCTTACCGTTTACCACATCTGTAGCAATTTATGACATTTGTGTTGAAAAATTCCTAAATGTCACGTTCGCATCACAAAACGCAGATTAGTCTAAATTGTTCTCAGAATTACCTCTAAAATTTGAAATCTGCTAAAAATAAGAAAAACGGTAATCATTTAAAACAAACCAATTCGTAAGGTAGTCATTAGTAATCGCCGGTTACACAGAGTATTAATTTTCAGTAAACGTTTTTGTAAATATCGGTCGGCTTTACTTCATACTGTCAGAGACTTCAAGGACAACTAAAGTCATAGTACAAATTGATCACTCAGTAGTGAGTAAGTGTTGGCTTAACGCAAAGAAAATAAGTCACAAGTCAGGGTCAAAATCACAATGGGTTCATCAAACTGCTGTGTAAGCGTCACCAAACTTTTAAACTTTACAACTTGCAGAGTTTAAAATCATGTTAAAATAACTTTAATGTCAAACGAAAGTTAATAGCTTAATTGCAGAGTTCCAGGAATTGTTGAGAATCAGAACGAACAAATAGCGCGCTTTCCTACTATATCATGTCGGACTTATGCCATGCATTGATTAAATTGCCATAAAATCAGATGCAAAAATCTTGCTGAAAGACAGCAACGCAGTTAGATAGAACGTACAAACAAATCCAACCGAGTAATAGCAAATATTAATGGCTGCTTACCTGGTACTAGGCATGTTTGACTTAACATACAAATTCATTATTTGATTAAGGTTTATCATATAATTACATTTCAATATCTCAATCAGTGCATAAAAATACATTTTTATGTTTTATTTTTATGTCGTAAGTATCAATTTTAATTGTAATTCTAACTCAGTAAAAGCTACACAATTAGACATTCTCTGATCCATGCAGAGTTATGCTCTGACTTTTTTGTCTAATAGGAGCTTATCTAAGCACAACTTTTAAAATTGGCACAAATTTGAGCAGCAGAAGTTTTAGCAACCGAGCAAAAAATACTTTCTTTAAGCAACATTAGTTTCAAGTTCGCACCACCCTGCAAAATGTTGTTAATTTTTGAGTAGCCAGGTAACACCTGCAAACAAATTAAGTTGACTTACTTAATCTCACTTTGAGTTTTTAAAACCATGATTATCTTCACTCGAATAGATTGATGGCTGCTTACCTGGTAGTAGGCGTGTCTGGCTTAACATACATAAAAGTTAATTAGTTTAGGCTTATCATACAATACTATATAATGTCGCATTTCATCTGTGCATACGTTACTAATAATTTGTTCCTGGTCAAGGCTACACAATCAGAGATCTATTAGACGCTATTTTAAATAGAATTTAAAAATGTGGAATCCAATTCTGATATTTTGCCTAATAGGGACAGTGCTTAGTTCTTCCTTAAAAATTGGCACAAACTTGAACAACATACTTAATACAGCAGAAACTGTCAACATTTTTGTGACAATAGCTAGCCAAAACGGGCAACTGTATAAAACACTGGACACTCAATCCTTTAGCAGCCGGGGTCAAAAAATAGGTTTCCTTGCAACAAGCTTACAAACTCAAGCCCAGAGCACACAGCAAAATGTGGTTAATTTTTTGAGTACCCAGCCAACAGAATACAAAACCTTCTGGATCTCCAACAAAATATTTATTCCTAATGCCAACAAGTCGCTGATAGATTTACTCGCTAACTTTCCAGAGGTTGTAAAAATAGAGGAAGAAATTGTTATAAAATTAGAAGCCGCCATTGACGTTTCACCTGAAATACAACAATCAGGACAGACATGGGGTCTACAAAAGATTCAGGCTACGAAGGCGTGGAATACTACTAGAGGAGCAGGTGTTGTTGTTGGTATGTATATATCCATTGATATTATCCGAATTCCAAAACAACATCATAATATAATTTTTTAACCCACAGCAAACATTGACAGTGGTGTTCTATATACCCATGAAGCTCTTCGATACAACTTCCGTTACAGCTACGGTTGGTATGATCCATTTAACAAGTAAGATAGAACAACAATCTTTCAGCTGCTTGTTATCACGTTAATTTTGTATTTAATTGCAAAAAATTCACTCACAAATTTAATTCTTGTGTTAGAACTATCTGGCCAAATGATCAAAACGGACATGGAACACATGTTATGGGTACAATAGCTGGAACAAATGGCATTGGTGTTGCTCCAGGTACGTTTTAGAGTATTTCGGAAATTCAAAGATTGCTACATAAAGTTTGCTACATACAATTTTCCCACTCACAAAGTTTACTACTTAACTACTTACGATATTTGCCACTTACGAAGTTTGCTGCTAAACGAAAAACCGATACTTATAAGTTTTGCTAATGCCAAAACACAATCAATTGATACGTAATTGGCATTTTCTGCTTCTAATCCCATTCACGGGTATGTTGCCAAAGATACCATAGATGAAGAATGTTATGACATCATCGCAATTATTTAGACGTAAAACAGAGTGGGGCATAAAGTGTAGCAAACTTCATGTGGAATTTTTCTGATTCGTATACTAGAATGATAGCTGAAGTTTTCTTAACAACCTAGAATCAACATGGATTGCTTGCAAAGGTTGTTCAAATGTTGCATGTCCTGAACATGCTTTGCTTGAGTGTGGTCAATGGATTTTGTGCCCTTCAAGACCAAACGGATCGTACAAAAATTGCTCAATGGTTTGAAACTCAGTCTAAGCATATATTTTCCGTAAACTTGTTGAATTGCTATATTTTTGACAACTATAAAATATTTTATAGGCACCTCATGTTGTATGCAACAGTTGGGGTGGTGGCCAGGGAAACAGTTCGTGGTATGATGATATAATTAACGCGTGGGTTGCAGTGGAAATAATTCCTGTGTTTGCCATTGGAAACTCGGGTAAACTTGAGGTTTTATATTTTATCAAATATAGTAGGCAAAATTTTTGTTAGGCGTCATAAAAACAACTTTTATCTACGAAAAATTCATTCTTTTATCCAAAGTCGAAAAAAAAGAATATTCATTTATCCCAAGATGATTTTCTGAGTGATAAACAATGATTCCGATTTGGAATGATAATTTATTCCAAGTTTTAAAACAAAACAATTATTCTTATTCCTTTCAAGATTTTAAAACAACAACTATTATTCTTATTCCTTAACTAATGCTTTTGTACATTTCTTTGGACGACCTGGTCCTCTTTTTGCACCTAGACCTCCAGTTGCTGCTTCAGGGGGCAGGTCAAATTTATCCTGCAAAACCGCTACTCCATAGGTATGAATACATATGTACTCTTTCAAAAATGTGACACAAGTACAGGCATAGTCAGGAGCATAATCATTTTCAGAAAATGTGACTCTGTGCACATCCAATTCAGTAGCAACAAAGTCTTCAAAACTCTGCCATTTGTTCAGTCGTTTCGATGATGAATATGATTTTGCTGCTGAAGCTGTAATGATCCCTCCATCTCTACGTATATAAGCCACTGTTTGTGCTCCTTTGGTTAGGTATTTAACATGTGGAGAAGTTCTGATCCATGCATCTATCTTCTTAAGAAGGGACAGTTCAGGCACTAATCGATATGTTAATTCAACGTTGTTTGGGCTGCTGCCATTCCTGTTTTTGGACCATGCTTGTAGTATAGAAAAGGTGTTTTCCAAGAACTCCCCTGAAATTTCGTAGTTGTTTTATGAATGTATGTTTTATGTATTCAGATTTACTATGAATATTTTAGATTATTTACATACATACCTACAACTCGTCGTTTGCGTTTTGTAAAAGTATCTTTGATATATCGGTTAGTAGACTCTAATGCATTGTTTGTAGTTGGAATTCCGTGTTTTACAAATCCAAGATACCAATTCGGCTTCTTACGAAGCCACTGTTTCTCAAAATAGGATATAAATGTAGGTTCTAATGTTTTCCATTTAGTAACAAACAGATCTGCAGCTGCCAGAAATATGGGTGTGCTTGGAGAGTGCATCAGTAAGATGATGTCACTACGAATAAGTTTCCTTCGTTCTGAGTTTTTTACACTTAAAAGAAACTTGTCTATAGCGGTAATGACGTGATAGTAGCAATAGACGCGTTTGATACTGCCCCATGTTTCTTCAGCTCCGTTTGTAATTGCCTGAGCACAATCTGCGATAAGATATTCTGGATGATATGGTATCTTCAATACAGTTTCAACTCCTTTTTTGAGACTTTCAAACAAAAATGCGTAGTCCTCGCTGCATTCAGCTTTACACACAACAATCCCACAAGGATGAAACGATCTAGACAAATCTGTCACTCCAGCTACTAGCACAGGATAACCCTGATGCACGAGTTTATAAGTAGCGTCAGCATGAATATGCTTGAAAAACGCAGCAAGTTTTAATAAACGTACAGTAGAAATGAAGATACGCACATGACAGTTGGGGTCACTGGTATCACCAACACTATAGCTAACAACAAATGGTTTATCAACGTCATCGGGTAGTTTATCATTACCCCTTGCCCAAACAATTACATCTCCAACATCATGTTCAATGATAACTGACTGAATAATACCTTACTAAATATACCAAGCCCAGAGTACAAACTGAAGCTTACTACACCAAGACTACTTGCACCTTAGTACATAAAATTAACATAATATGTGGACTCTTCTGAATAATTATTTATCCCCAAATGAAAATATTAGTTTATCCCTAGAAAATCATTTTGGGATAAATGAATATTCTTTTTTTTCGTGTTTGGATAAAAGAACAAAAAATAAGCTTGAAAATGCAGATTATCTAGGGACGAGAAATTACATGCCAATATAGTAAGTTATTATCAATTACCAAGTAAAATACCCATATAGGACCAGATTGCAAAACTGCTGGAAACCCTGGCGATAGGCCAGGAGTAATTGGAGTTGGATCAACAGATCTTAACGACACGATTTCAATTTTTTCAAGCGTTGGGCCTACGTTTGATAACCGAATTAAACCTGGTAAATTGGAAGACATTACAGCATTAAGGAACGGTTACATTGCAGAATTTATTTAGTATTTGCACTTGAATCTGTAGATATTGTTGCCCCAGGAAGCAACATTAGGTCAACATCTCATTTAGGAAACGCGTCATACGTCCTAATGAACGGAACTTCCATGGCTGCACCTCATGTAGCTGGTACAATCGCATTAATGCTGGCAAAAACAAAAGGCTTAACATTTCAGGAAGTTCGTAAAATTCTGGAAAGAACTGTTGACACAAATTTAAGAAGCCAAAGAGCAACGTGCGGCAACATTTCTGGTAATTAAAGCCGTAATATTTTTAGCTATGGTAATTGTAAAAGTTATATCTCGTTTTTATTGAATGGTTTGATGTTTTGAAAACTTTCTAGATTCTAAATTTCCAAATAATCATTTTGGTTATGGAAGGCTCAATGCATTCGAGGCATTAAAGTCAGTGCCAACGTTTGTTACTACTTTAGGTACTACACGTTCTCCAGATGGTACTAGTGCCACAACCTTAGGTACTACTAAAACCGCAGTTACGACCACTTCTGGACGTACGACAGCTGCGGTTCAAACCACGACTAAATCAGGAACTACAGCTGTGGTTCCAACAACGACTAAATCAGGAACCACAGCTGCCAAACAAGGAGTTCTGACGATTTTGAGTTTCTCTATTGTCAGCATAGTTTATAAAATACTGTAGTGTTGCATGAAACGGTATTGTACTAAAAAGCACAACGGTGTTACAGATTCAGTTTTAATCTATTAATGAACATTAATTATTGCAAATTAACCAATTGTATTTAAACTTAAAAACCAATTATTTGTTACATTCTCATCTAAGACATAAAGTTTATACTGTTCCCAGTCTTATCTTCTTGTAGGTATAAGACATAATAACTCAATCGTAGTTTTTAGCAGTCGTGGGTGAATGTTGTGTAAACATCAGACAAATCAAAATGTAAAATGCTGTCTCTTAATTGTCATCGTCTTGGGTCGGTTTCATGACTACATTTCCAAAGCGGATTTATTTAGAGGTTTCCGGATACGCTATATTTTAAAATATAAACATGCCAACTTCAGATATTTATTACACCAGCTGAGCCTGTATTTTTAAACAAGCTGATTATCTTACAATGTTCATCATTTTCAGATAAACAACATCTGAATTGAATGAAATTAAAATATCTACAACTTAATATACCGCTACGTGTAACCCAGAACATCATCCAACCATGAAAATTTTTTATCTAACAAGGTAATGTGTAGCTTGTATGTTTAACTGCAATTTATCACAACTTTTCAAGATAAAGGAAAAACTGCATTGCGATCTGAACTCACATTATAAATGGATAACGTAACAACATGAATATTTATCATACTTACTCCAAAATTGGCATATGATTATGTGTGATAACTGTGACACACACTTATATGACAGAAACGCCAATCAGCCTTATGCAATTGTGACTTGTCCCATTAACACATAAATGTTATCAATTGTTTAAATAATGGATAAGAGTTTATCTTGTCTGATTCATGTCTACATGCCCATATGAGCATGTAAATTGTATAACAACACTGCATTCTTTTCATCAAATGATTGCATGAAAGTCGAAAGTGAGAGCGTACTATCGAATATTTATTCTCTAGACTTCTTGCTGTCGGCTGCATAGTTAATTTGTAGTTGCAAGAAAATCCCAATTCATTGTAAGCTTTTGATCTTAATTATGCTACGGTTATATTTTATTCTCAGTCTGATAGGGTGCGTGCTATGCACGTATCCTAATCCTAAAATAGACACAAAATTAGCAAATGTTCTAAGCACTCAAGCAACTGCCAACATTTGTGTTACATTTGCCAGTCAGAATGGCAAAATCTATCGTTCAATCGAAACTCAGTCTTTTAATAGTCGAGCTCAAAAAATAGATTTTCTTGCAACAACTTTGCAAGATCAAGCTCATTCAGCACAACAAAATGTTGTTAGCTATTTAAAATCTCAGTCAGTAAACTACAAAAGCTTTTGGATATCCAATCAGATTTTTATCTCAAATGCTAACAAACAGCTGGTAGACGTACTAGCAAGATTTTCCAAAGTTTCTAAGATAGAAGAAGAGATTGTAGTAAAATTAGACACCTTGATTGAAAGTAAGCCTCAACAATCGGAAGAACCATGGAATTTGCAAAAAATTCAGGCCACGGATGCTTGGAGCATATCCAAAGGACAAGGCGTTGTTGTTGGTGTGGATAAACTTATAATCAGTTGTCAATTTCAAACAAAGGCAAAATTCTAAGTTATTTTTATTCTTTATCGGTAGCAAACATTGACAGCGGTGTTCGATATATTCATGAAGCACTTCGAAGCAACTATCGCGATGATTACGGCTGGTATGATCCTTTTGCCAGGTGAGTAATAAGCTTCATTGGATATTAACTAATCTAACCAATAATATTATCGTTTTGGAATAGAACTGTCGTACCAAATGATCAAGACGGTCATGGAACACACACAATGGGCATACTAGCTGGAACAAAAGGAATCGGTGTAGCCCCAGGTATCAACTTTACTTAAGATTTGTATGAATAAAAATATTCAGTAGCACCAGTAGTAAGCTGGATTTCTAGTTAACTTGCTTAGTTTACATACAAAATAGTCGTGTGACTTTTGCCAATGAAAGCTTACCTGATTTCTTTAGAATCGAAATGGATTGCTTGCCGGGGATGTGCTGCGGCTTCCTGTACTCAGAAAGATTTGACGGACTGTGGTCAATGGATACTTTGTCCTACAAAAACAAACGGTTTGGAACCAAATTGCTCAATGGTATGTGACCGCTTTATAATATTTTATCCTATTTAGCTAATTTGTGGCAAATGTTATGCGTCTCATTGTTCAACCGCATCTTTCATTTTAGGCCCCACATGTTGTCAGCAACAGCTGGGGTTCTAATGTTGGAAACGAGTCGTGGTACGAACCAGTGATAAATGCTTGGGTTTCGGCAGGAATTATTCCCGTGTTTGCCATTGGAAATAATGGTAACTTTGTTTTTCGAATAGAAATAAACGGTAATGGATCGTTTATGGTAAACGTTTAATTTTTCTGAAAAAGGTCCTAATTGTGGAACGGTTATAAGTCCTGGAGACATGCCAGGAGTAATTGGAGTTGGGTCAACAGATTCAAACGATGCGATTTCCACTTTCTCAAGTGTCGGTCCTACTGTTGATGGACGCATCAAACCTGGTACTCAACAGCTTTAAAAAATTATTCTAAAATCGTATTCACGTTCATGTTTATTTCTGAATTTATAGATTTTTCTGCGCCAGGAAGCAACATCAGGTCAGCATCTAATGAATCAAATACGGAATATCGGACACTTTCTGGAACCTCCATGGCAGCACCCCATGTCGCTGGCACAATTGCATTAGTTTTGTCGAAAACAAAAGGCTTGAGTTTTCAGGAAGTGCGTAAAGTTCTGGAAACGACTGTTGACACAAACCTATCTAGTTAAAGAGCTACTTGTGGAGGAATTGCTGGTAAAGCTGTTGTTTATTATAGCGGTTATAATTATCAACAAACTTTATCCCATAGTTGAGCTAATATTTCAAATATTTTAGATTCCTGTTTTCCCAACAATCATTTTGGTTATGGAAGACTCGATGCGTTTGAAGCGTTAAAAGAAGCACCAACTTTCGGTACTACTCTGGGTACCACGTCTTCTACTGGTACGGCCTCTACTGTACGCACAACGTCTGACTTAGGTACTACAACAAATTTAGAAACCACGACGATTTCAGGAACTACTATTATTCAATCTGCTTTAAGTATAGTTTTGACAGTTTTCATTTTTCTTATTGTCAGCACCAACTATAAAACCGTGTAAATCTTTTGTTTGATTTTTTTACAAAATATTGAATTGTTAAAGTTTCTACGCAGATGTTAGTAAAAACATTGATTTACTAGATGAATTTGTTTAATAAAACTATTGCTTAAGAGAAAAAAACTTTGTTGGACTTAAAATCTTACACTACTAAATTAGCTATTTAGTTCTAAAAGAGTAGTATTACGTACAAAATATCTTTGATGTCGGCCTGTATATACCACTAAAGTATACGCTCGCATACACCTAAAACCTGATAACGCCAAACGGTTACATCAGCCTTTATGTTACCACAACCTTATTCCAAATGCATATGAGGTGTTTTATCCAAAACGTCATTGTTGCGCTTTATTAAGCTAAATATTCTGTATGTGCTCACGTAACCAAAGCTTAAAATCAAATGTATGCGTTAAAAATTACGTCATCACAGAATATGATATAATTTTGAGCCAGATGGTTACGTAGATAGTTTAGCTATACGTTTTGAAGAAGTGCCAACTCATGTGATCCAGGTAACTTTCCATATTGCAATTACAATTGTAATTTGTCAATTCTCTTTCCCCACAAGTACTGCGTCAAAAACAAACGTCATTAAGCCCTATTACACCACAGTCAAACTTACCTAAATGGAAAATTGACATCTACCTGAAAGGCTTCATACTGTAGATTACTCAATAAATTACGTAATTATGTTTAAGTAAAGGAAAAAGTACATCAAAATCATTTTGACCAGATCAAACTGCTTTGTGGAGTCAAAGTCGTTACACTATATAGCCTTTAACGTTCCGAAACCATTCTGCAACAACTTTAATGTCAGACCAAAGTCAATGATTAAATTGCGTAAAATGGAAAGTCATGCCAATAAATCTGAGTAAACAAGTCGAGGCCTTTCCGAACTATACCATATCAGAATGATGCCATAATTTTGATTAAATCACCACCAATTTAGAGGCTGAAAGTTAAAAGTTTCTGCTGAAAGCATGCGACGCAGATAGGACATACAAACAAATCAGGCCGGTTTACTCAATCTTGCTTTGTTACATTAAAAGCTTTTGTGTTATCATAATTCTGAAAGATTGATCGCTGCTTACCTTGTCATCAGGATGTACGACCTAACATGCACATACATTAATTGGCTTACTCTTATCATTTCATCACACCTGAATCAGAGCGCACCAACTACTATATTATATTGCACATTGTAACCTACCAATTTTACTCGTGATAAAGGCACTGCCAAGGCTACATTAATTTCAGTTTCCCGGAAAAATATTCAAAATGCGCAATTTCATTTTGATTCTTTGCCTGATAGAAGCTGTGCTAGGCGCACCTTCTAAAATAGGCACAGGCTTGACAAGCACCCTTAATTCAAAAGAAACTGCCAATATTTGTGTTACATTTTCTAGCCAAGAAGACTTTGGAATAGAGGCTCAATCAATTTCCGATCGAGCTCAGAAAATAGATTTTCTTGCAACAAATTTGCAAAACCAAGCAACCAACTCACAGCTAAATGTTGTCAACTTTTTGCACAATCAGTCGGTAGAGTACAAAAGCTTCTGGATTTCTAACCAGATTTTTATTTCTAAGGCTAACAAACCTCTCATAGATTTAATTGCCAGCTTTACTGAAGTTGAAAGTATTGAAGAAGAGATAGTTGTAAAACAAGATGCTATAATTGAAAGCGTATTTGAAGTTAGTCCTCAGCAAACGGCACAATCATGGGGCATTCAAAAAATTCAGGCTACAAATGTTTGGAATGTTACCAGAGGTGCAGGCGTTGTTGTTGGTAAGAGTCAATCTAAATTACAAAATACATAAGCTTGTGCAATTTTTCACTAAATGTTTGTAAAAATTAACAGGAAGCATTGACAGTGGTGTTCGATACACACATCAAGCTTTGCGAAGCAACTACCGCAGTGACTACGGATGGTATGATCCTTTCAGAGGGTAAGTGGGGGGATTCAAACAAATTTCACACTCGTTTTTATTTAAAAACTTCAAAAATATTGAACATTGATATTTGTAAATAGAACTGCTAGTCCAAATGACCAAGATGGACATGGAACGCATACAATGGGAACTATTGCTGGATCAAATGGAATTGGTGTTGCCCCAGGTATCATAAATTCTGCAGCATTTTGAAAAATATATTAATATTTTAAATTTTTCAAAACTTATTCGTAATAATTTGTTAAATTTTGATTGTATGGATTAGCATCAACATGGATGACATGCAAAGGTTGCTCTTCTCTGTCTTGCTCTCAAAGCGTGCTGACTGACTGCGGCCAGTGGATTCTTTGTCCAACTAGAGCTAATGGGTCTGCAAAAAATTGCTCAATGGTATGCAACTATTTCAGCAAGTATTTAATGGGGGGAAACCTTACCTGTCATTTGTTTCATGTGGCTAAGTTTGAAAATATTATGTATAATGCATAGGCACCTCACGTTGTTAGCAATAGTTGGGGCTCTACAGGTTCTGGCAACAATAACTTTTACGATAGAGTTACCAAAGCCTGGGTTGACGCAGGAATTATACCTGTATTTGCAATTGGAAACGATGGTATGCTTTTTTTGGCATAAATATTTATAGTAATGGATAGATGTAATAATTACATATAATTTTTTATTAGGCGAATATGGTTGCAGCTCAAATAGGAGCCCTGGAGATAGGTTAGGTGTCATTGGCGTAGGATCTACAAATTCTGATGATAGTATTTCCTATTTCTCTAGCCGTGGACCTACTTCGGATGGGCGTGTCAAACCTGGTAAGCAATGGAAAATAAATAAATAAAGCATATTTAGCAGAAGTTTAAGAAAATGTGCTGGAACTTTTAGATATCTCTGCACCGGGTCATCAGATTACGTCAGCGTTTAACGGATCAGATACACAGTACGCAACAATTTCCGGAACTTCTATGGCTACACCTCATGTAGCTGGAACAATTGCGCTTATGCTGTCCAAAAGAAATAGTACCATGAAATTTGATGACGTTCGTAAAATACTGGAGAGAACAGTTGATAAAAATTTAAAAACTACAGGAGCTGCATGTGGAAGTGTTAAAGGTAAGCTCATATTCAAAACTGCTGATGATATGATATCCACTAACTATAAGATTTAATACATGATTAAATTAATTATTGTACACTTTTTAGATTCCAAATTTCCCAATAATCATTTTGGCCAAGGAAGACTGAATGCTTTAAAAGCAGTTAACTCCTCTCGCCAAGCAACTTTTCAGAATGATAAGCTGATACTCTTAGCGTTCCTTAGCTTCTTTGTTGTCAAAGCTTTGTTAAATATAAAATGATGCTTTTATGGCTCTGATATTTTTGTTTCGTATTTTATATTCGATGATATACCTAAGTCTACTATTTATATACCAAGGTGAAAAATGTATTCAAGCGTTTAAATGGTTTAACTTCATAAGAATAAAAACCTGGAAACACCATATTGTTAGTATGTTAAACGTATAGTTTTGGCCATAAGGTCATCTGACTTAACTACTGCAATATCAGTTTGTTTGCTGCACTTTGAACTGTATGTTTCTAAAAGTGTACCATGATACATTGCACAACATAGTATCTGAATTATTCACTGACGCAAAAAGACAACCTCACAAGTGCTATCTATGCATTAATGACTGATCCATGCTCAGCGTGACACATCCACATTATTATCGCATCAATCCAGTTTTGACTTCTAAGTTACTTCATAACTACGAATCAGTGTAAAAAAAATATTTCGCCACACGTTTATGATGCCGCCACCACTCAACATATTTGAGTGTTCATGTGATAATATTATTGACTGGTAATTTTACTGCACTAAGACTACAAAATCCTGCTTGCTTGTAACATGAAACTTTGCACCTTGCATGCCACTAATGAATAATAAGTTTGCAGTGTCATTGAGAAGTCAAGAGCTTAATTCCGCTTTGTAATTATTTAAAGGACGATATCCAAATAGGGCCATTTTTGGCCCCAAAATAAAAAATCAAGTTTTTGCTCTAGAATCATAAAACAAACAAAAAGATTCATTTTAGTCAAGGTTTCACGTCGATCTGACCAATATGCCAAAAGTTATGAAGTTTTAAAATTGCCTGCTTCGTGACTTGACTCCAGCTAAAGGTCAGCAACTGGATTTCCTTAAGTGGCCATAACTTTTACACTACAGAATTGTGCTCAAAGGTTTAGGGGTCATTCGAGAGACTAAATATCAGCAATTACCATCCACATTTAGTTTTGTGAAAATACTGTTCTTTCCATGATTTATGGGTGACCCATCATACATGTACACCGAAAAAATGCAGGTGTATACTTTAAAAATCAGTTTGCACCTAAACGGTAGAAGCCACATGTCAGCAAGGTACATCAAAATGAATCACTAAAGTAGGGCTATTGGAAACTCTGTACCCTAGACGAAACTCCTTGTATGTTAAAAAATATGGAGGTTTTTGTGCAATATTGGCATAGTTTTTGAGTAAAACGGGACCGTTCTCTGTATTCCTAATGAGTCTCGTCAAGGGTACAGAGTGTCTAATAGCCCTACTTTAGTGTTTCATTTTGATGTACCTTGCTGACATGTGGCTTCTACCGTTTAGGTGCAAACTGATTTTTAAAGTATACACCTGCATTTTTTCGGTGTACATGTATGATGGGTCACCCATAAATCATGGAAAGAACAGTATTTTCACAAAACTGAATGTGGATGGTAATTGCTGATATTTAGTCTCTCGAATGACCCCTAAACCTTTGAGCACAATTCTGTAGTGTAAAAGTTATGGCCACTTAAGGAAATCCAGTTGCTGACCTTTAGCTGGAGTCAGGTCACCAAACACGTCATTTTCAAAACTTCATACCTTTTGACATATTGGTCAGATCAACGTGAAACCTTCACTAGAATGATTCGTTTTGGTTGTTTTATGATTCTAAAGCAAAAACTCGACTTTTTATTTTGGGGCCAAAAATTGCCCTATTTGGATATCGTCCTTTAACAAGCTTAACTTGTCACAAGTTGGAACCTAAATGAGGGCATGACTTGGTAATAGATATAAGTTGAAATTGCCAAACGATTTACTTACCTGCTGTCTAATCTCCGGTGTACATTTTAGGTATGAAAGTTTCAGAACTTAAAATATTTACCATGTAACACAAGAAAAACCAGCAAATTATTATGATTTATATGTACGGAATAAATGCAATCCGTAAATGATAAAAACTGATTGACTGCTGTTTACAAGATTGGGAACATAGCAAATTTGATAAGCCTCCCTTATCACTGAATTGCCGTACAAACTTAAATCAGCACACATTTTGTTTTTATTATTACTTTAAAGAATATATTATATTTACGAATATATTTGAAATGGTTTTTAAGATTTTATGATATTTAATACTAGTTTGTAACCTATTTTGAGAAAATATATCTTAATACAATGCAGGGAAAAATTCAAATCCTGGGACAGTTAACAACCATCCATTTTGTATTTTAAAGATTTTGAGTTACGTTTTAGCTCTTAATCTACATATAAATCCTTTCAGAATATTAGAACGTTTAATTGTCGCAGAGTATTGTGCTTTGGAAAATGGTTTTACACCAAACCTACGTTTACAAACAAGCTGGACCCCCTTTTTTGTCAAGTTACAAAGTGAAAAATAGATTGAATTATAAATTTCACAAACAAAGAACAGAGAAGATATTGCCAGTAAATATAACATTAATATGAAAATCACAAGAATATTTCCAGTCATTGTAGGCGGCCTAATTACATCGTTTCCGTTGTTTACACTGTGTGTACTTTTTGAGATGAATTTCTGCCACCACTCAAAAATATGTGTTGTTTTAAACTGCTGAATTCTTTTGGATATATAAAGTGGAATCACACCTTCAAAGTGAAAAAGTTGATAAGCGCTAAAGTACTTTTCCGCGCTAACATCAACGGGTTTATTTAAAAGCTGAACTGTCTTTGCGAATTCGTGCGCTAAATAACCTGGTAATATTATAGCCGTTTTGTTGCATTCTTTTAAAGTTGCCATTAGCAAGCCGTTGTCATATCTAGAAACTTCATTTAAAATTTTGTCACCTCTATGTAAACTCTGGTTGGCTTTGAATCGTAAAACCAAGGACACGAGTTTCTGCTTCACCAGTGAATGAAATTTTGCGTGCTTCAGAAGCCTATTTTCAGTAAAAGTTTTTGTAGTGACGCTGTAATAGCCCGCAAAAAGGTCACTGAGAATACGAAAGTGTCTGTAATATCGAAAACCAGTAACTGCAAATTCTTGGGGCTTTTCTTCGGAGTGTATGGTACTTTTTCGAAACCCATGAAATATGACTGACGTTTTTGCAACTCTTGTGTAAATTGAAAAGTTATCTGCCAGGATCTGATCTAAACTTTGGTACGGTATTCTTTTTCTACTCATCGTTATCTTGTAAACGTTTTCAGTTTGATAAGCGTTCTGCAAAATCACTGTAACTAGTGAAAATACAAGTACCATATGTGTGACTGATATATGCCTATATGTTTTTACACTTATAGTGGTTGGTTGACCTAACAGTAAACCTAAAATTTCCAAGTTATTTCGAAAAAAGTTGCTAACACTTAATGCTCTACATAGTCCATTCAAACCCAGAAGAAGTGATAATACGTGTATTGCAAATATTATTGCAAACCACAATTCTTTTTGAAATGAACTGATAAAGTGTTCAAACGAAATTCCTTCAAGTTTTCTATCTCCGCAACTGACAAATCTTATGTTGTGCATTTCATCATTTACAGCTAACGCAATACTGTGCGCTTTTGGATAGTCTGCTGAGCTAAACTTCATATAAAATTTTAACGGCATTTGAGCGCTAACTAAATTGTGGAACTTGACTTTCTTACTGTTTACACAATACAGTGTTTCTGTATTAGTGTGAATCGAGTATGATAAATTGGCAAAAATTGTCAACCATTCGAAAACATACGCGTGAACTAATCTATCAGTAAGTTGACTAAATGGTAGATTTACTCTTGTTCCTTTGGCAATGTAATTTTTACACTGTTTGAAATGCATAAGGTAATTGTCGTGATATAACTTAAATTCAATTTGTAAGTGGCTTGGAAAAGTAAAACACGTTAGTGCTTCTTCAAAATTGTTTGATGTTATCTTGCTGAGGCTTATTTTTGTCCGAGTAATGCTGTAAGGTGCACGGCAAAGCAGTTTGTAACTTAGCGTAGTTGGATAATTGCCGATGATGAACTTTTTGGAATGTTTAGTTGTGTATTCCCCCAATAACACAACTGCGTGTGTGACAGTTCTACTTTTAATATTAATTTCTTGATCCAAACCTCCGTAAAGAACACCCAATAGATCTTTTGGTTTGAATTTATCTCTCGGGTACACAAGAGGTATCACTGTTGAACTGTAGCTTGGCAGCATTCTCCATGGAAATGATTTTGTATTGTCGTCATATTTGAAAATAATTGGGTATTTACCGCGCATAAAGTTTGGTAAATGTTTGTCTATTGAAAGGTTTAGTAAAATCATAAGTCTACGAGTCCACGGCTTTATTTTTGCTGTAAGTTTTAAGAAACTCCACTGAGTACAAAATCCTTTATTTTGAAAAAAAATCCTCATGTTGATACTAACACTGTATTTGTGTAAGGGACAAGCTATTTTTGCAGGTTTTATTGAAACGTTGTACCAAATCGTAAAGTTTCTGCTTGGAATTGTGGTTATATCTATGGAGTAATTATATTTGCTTGTATATCGCGTTATTGTTCCTTTTTTGTATTGCCTAGTAAAAACGGGATATTTGGTAAAGTGAATTTCAGCGTTCTGGACGTTATCAACCAAAATAAAAGAATCTATTCCAACAGGCGGAAAAATAATTTGGTCCAAATTGAATTGCTGGCGTAACTGGGACTTAGCGGACCTAAACACCCTTTGCAGGTTCGGATACACGTGAAGGGAACTCTCCAGTTCACTGGTTAAATTTAGTAATGGACATTATAGAAATGCTAATAGTAAGTTTGTACAACTGGCAGTAGAAATCATTTCGATTTGCTGTTGTAAAATTAAGTTTTTACTAACTTTGGTAAATTAACAATATTTTATTGGGCTTATAAATGTAGTAGATGTTGATTCAATTGTGCATTTAGTTAAATATTTCAACTTACACACGTGTAAACTTTTTGTGAAAATAACTTTAAAACGAAAACAGCTAGTAAATACAAATTTATTTTTGTTGAACTTTACTAGTGTTAAAAATGAACATATTTGTCAAATTTAATATTGCTGGTACCAATGCAAATATTTTTGTCATAGCTCGTCTAAAAACAAGGGAAACAAAAACATATTATCCAGTTTATATACTGCTCGATAAATATTTTCTGTATTAACGATGCAAGTCCAAAGCTGTGCTGCTTTATATACGAACGGTTGGAATGACGTGCATAGTCGTCAGAAAGGTAATATAGTTATAAAGCTGACCAACAGAACAAACGAGAACCAGCCAATAACAGAGTTAAATTAAAACTATAATATTCTGTCACGCAAAGCTTACTAAATTATTGATTCAGTTAAGTATCGACCGGTTTAAATACTAGCTTTTGCATTAAAAACATAGTTGGTAAGTAAATATTATTATAAGCGCACGACGTGCATCACAACTTTGGATCTTGCATCCCACGTCTTCTAACACGAAGTTTTTTATTTCAATATTTTTGAACATAGAATATGTACATTACATGCATTTATGCACACTACATTCTATAACAAGCGAGAAAGATCATATACGATTATACCACTCGACTGATACTGATAATGCATTAGGCTATGGGGTACCTATGAATATATCTAGTGGTTATCCTGATTTTCTCGACAAATAAATTATGCACATGTAAATTTGTTCAAAACTAGCAGATTATGGTAGTACAAATACTAAAGTGTATTTTTATGGAAAATCACGCAAACTAGTAATTTTACCAACACTGAGCCTAAAAATGATGCAGTTATGTCAACTGGTCATAAGCACATTAAATGGCTTTAATATCGCCATCAAACGAAACCCATTAGCACATTACTAAGCAGTTTTTAAGAACTTATGGCTGTAACATCAATGTTTTATATATGTGCAGATGATAAGATAACAAATGACGAACTAATAACGTGTTATCATTATCCGACTTTCTCTGCATTTGCCTAAATCATTTAACTGCACTCTTATATCAGAGTTTTGAAGTTGATAAAAAATATTTCGCTGCGTAATTGCAACACTTGTGCGCAAGTTTTCCAAGCAAACATCCGCAATTTAAGTCTGCTTCGTTTTAGTTTTTAAATTGAAGCGTGAAAAATGGAGGACAGTAAAAATTCTGTTGTAAAGGATCGATCCCAACTATTTCTTGTATTTCCCTGAAGTGGTAATATTTATTGCACTAATTTTTTAAAATAATTAACCTGATTGTTTGATGTTAACAGAATTTTTTTCAGGTTTGGCTACTGATACTTGATAAGCTGAAAAATTCTGAAGATCTATTTCGTGCATCAAGCTCTAGCCTCTTCTTTTGGAACTTGTTGTCTATTGACCGTGCAGTGTTTCTTTTCCCACTTGTTTGGCCAATACTAGCAGTAAAGTATGAAAATAACACGGATCCAGTGTACAAAGAAGATAAACACTCTCCTAAGCTTCTAGACGCTAGGGCTGAAGCAGGAGTAACTCAATCTCTTCGTATGTTTAGCGTCATTCTGAAACTACGTCAAGTCTGTCGTCTCTGGTGCAAAAGCATTGATACATTCTATTACAATTTGGACAACGGCTTTAGACTGCAGTGCGATTGGCTTGGTGAAAATAAAAAATGCAAATGGAAACTTTGTTACAATCTAAGTCACTTTAATGGATGCTGGCTCAAAAAATATGGGTTTTCGAATGCAGACAAGCTGAGCAAGTTTGTAAACCATTTTACCAAATCACACAAAGGAAGCAGAAGTCCTTTTCTTACCAAACATATTAGTTTTCGTACGGAAAGTTGTCCCAACTATTCGTGTCATTTACAACAATTTCTAGAAAACTTGTACTCTACTCTGTACTCTTCTAAAAATACATCTTGTACTGTGGATTACACATAGTGGCTTTTCTTCAAACATCTTCTGCTTGCTATTTGCAGTTACAAAGATGCTTGGAAATGATGCCGAATTTAATTTCTCTACGAATTTCGTATTCAGAAAGAAATAGCATAGAAGACGTTCACTAACTTAACCAATTTATTGAAATGTATCCAGTGCCAACGATGAAAAACCTGGTATTTCTGGGTACAGAAAGTTTGCCATCTGCGATATTTAACGAACTGTTATGCAAAAACTCCAAAATTCAAATACTACAAGCTTCATATAATAAGCCGGATAATCATCTTTTTGCAATGGGATTGGAAAATCTTTCTCAAATTTCTCTAAACATAACGTCTGAATCGGAATACCAAAACCTGGAATCAGCCACCTGGAAACTAACAAAAGTTTATTTGGACTTCAGCCGAGGAACCTATATTCCATGGTCAAAGATTTTTAAGCTTGTGGAAGAAAAATGGGCAGACACTGCAACAGACGTTTTGCTTCTTTTGCCACGTTCCATAACTCCTGAGGATATTCAGCGGCATATACAAGAACATGATTCCCTGAAACTATATCTGCCAAAAATTCAAAGTTTGAAACTTTCATTGGGAAATATGTCATCGCTTGATTTTGTTTTGCCAATGAAGGATTTACTAAAAAGCTTGGATATTTTTCTACCTTATAGGAATTCCATACATGTGAACAAATGGCAAGTAAATGGCTTTGCAGAAAATGTAACGAAAAACAGCACCATTAAGTTCGAGGGAATAGAAGGTCACAACGTTACAAATATTTGGCACATTTTAGCAAAACTAGAGAAAATAGTTTTTAACAAAGGAAATATTAATGATGGTGGTCGAAAATTTATTACAAGGGATCAGTGGATGAAACATGGGTGCAAAATGCTTGTGCCTGAACCTATTGATTTTACCATAGAAGCCTATTATGAATCTGAATGAAATTTTAATAACAAAAATAATGCTAAGAAAACATTTGTTAACTTCGTATACAGTGTACAATTTTATATTGTTAAGCAATTTGCATGAGGTAAAATTCACTAACACTCTAACCGTTTGTTGCTATAAATTTACAAAAATTGCAATGTTTAAAAGTGTTTCTTTATAAAATTTCAATATAAAAAAACGATATTTTCCGTTACTGCATTACGTTCATCTTGAATTTTTAACTCATTCACCAAGTGGTGGTTCTGGTGGCTCTGGCGTTCCGTTGGTGTAAGGATTTCCAGTTCCAAAAAATTTAAGCCGAAGCTCGGCAACATCCCTGATCCAAGGTACATGATCACTTATTTTAGTTATAACCGTGACTGCCGATGGTGTTCCACAGAAAGTCACTAAGCCAACAAAAACATCAAAATGTTAAATATGCATAAGTTTTGCAACACTTTCGTTTGGTTTACAAGCCTGCATTACATGATGATCGACTAATTACTCCAGCTAAGTACCACCTTTGCAGACTGTAGTTAAAAGCCACAATTGGACCACCACTATCCCCAAAACATATTCCTTCTCTAATCCAAATATTTGGATGACCTACACAAAACTCATTACTTCTTGCTGGAAATATACCATGTGTCTCCAAAATTACATTACAAGCGTTCCACTCTACAACTTGTAGTTCCAACAGTTGCAAATATCTTTGATAATCAAATCTTAGCTTTGCTCCATGACCAACAATATTGGTCCATTGTGGATCTTTCCAGCCCACACCAGGCAACGGAACATGCTCCAATCCTAAGCTCTCATGAGCATACTGGTTTAAAAACATAAGAGCAATGTCGTTCTCGAAAGTGGTTGGGTCCCAGCCCCAATGAAGTACAACGGCATCAATGTCAAACCACTGCTCGCGAGGGTCATAATTAACCTTGTCTACATCTGCGCCAACCAGATTTAGATCTTTAGGCGATGTATGAGCGGCAGGTACGCTAGTAAGATTTTTGTCTCCTTCCTACAAAAATTATATACGGAGATTAATTTTTGAAATTAATATGTCATGAAAAATAAATGTCGACTACCCAAAGACAATGTGCCGCTGTAACTGCAAACATTAATCCACGATAGCTAAGTAAAGATGCGCCGCATTGAAACTCCCCGTATGCTTGCATTCGCATAAAATAAGGGGCTTCTCCAAACACTGCTGGACGACCGCCAACAATTCTGGGCTGCAGCACATTTTCCTCTGAATCTGATTAAGTTAAAAATACTTTTCATTCTGAAATCTATCGTGCCTGGAAAAAATAATTTACAAAACTTTACGTAATTGTTTTATGGCCTTCAGTCTAATGTGCGGTTTCTTAGTTACAAAATATGTGTATTTGGATTTTTTCGTGTTCCAGGCAGTCCTTGCAGTAACTTGCTCTGATATTGTTGTGACAATAGTAAGCACCAATAAGACAGATAAAGAAAACTTTTTCATTCTAAACGGTAAATAAACCGGTAAATTGGTAAGTAAACAAACTTTACTAGCAAACGAAAATTATAAGTGAAGCTGTGCTAATACTTTTTATTTGTGTTAAATTGGTTTTCGTTGCATTTTTCACTTAACATGTAGCATTTTCCCGAAGCAAATAGACAATCAGTTGTATGTTGACATTGATAACATTTGTGGTGATTTAGAACAATAAACAATGCAAACGTACTTTGCTGGGTCTTTTTGTGAGAGAAACTAAATAAATCCAATTAAAAAATTTGCTATTCTTTATGTATTGAATGACAATG
Source organism: Entomobrya proxima (assembly GCA_029691765.1). Taxonomy (NCBI): domain Eukaryota; kingdom Metazoa; phylum Arthropoda; class Collembola; order Entomobryomorpha; family Entomobryidae; genus Entomobrya; species Entomobrya proxima. The sequence goes on along the minus strand of CM056169.1, from coordinate 43,275,991 downwards.
AAATGTTTTTTTAATGAGTGCTTTCTTTTTTAAACACAATTAGATATATCTGTCTATCAAATAACTCCTTTAAGTTTTTTCGCACAATAAGAGTTTTTGGACTGTATCAGTAATACTAAATAACCAAGCGAACATTATTAGCATACCATACAATTTCCATACAACTTGTAGATCCTGAGTAGAAACCGAAGCTTCCTTGGTTTCTTGAGAGTTAAACTTTATTGAACGGATTTTTTCATGTTTTATATTTTGTCTTACGTTATCTCGTAATCGTCTGTAATCTGCATCAACCTGCTGGCGAGCATAGGTTTCCAAGTTTACTGTACTGTATTTAGGATACTTTGACTTATTTAACTTAGCGGTTTGAATCCGCTCAGTAAAATTAAATCTTCATTCGGAAATACATTAAACGTTTGGTTGGGACATCTTGGATGACGTTTTGAAAATGTGAACGATTTTGGACAAGGTGGATGATGTCTAAACATTTTGGAATCAGCCATTTGTAGCAGCTGGTAATTATTTTCTAGAGATCCAACTGTATGAAGAAATTGCCTTACAATAGGTGGTATTTTTTGACGATCAGGGTTTTGAAATACCTGATGTAGTTTTATATGAGTGTTTACCGACGTTAATATTTTAAATTTTGTTGAAAACTCAGTATCAAAAATAGTACTGAATAATTTAGGAACAATAAAATTATCAGGTTTTGTAGTTATATCTGTATAAATCGATGATGTGTAAAAATTTCTCATAAAACAGCAGAATAGCAACCATCCTAGTACCAATATTCCGATTTTGTAATACCTAATATTTCTACCACAATCCTCTTGTTCTAGAAATATTGCGCTAAAGTAGTAAATTGCACGATTAATTGACTGAAAAAATATCCATTCTCTTGTGATAAATACCATAGCCACAGTAGATAGAATAAACCCTATCCAAATATATAAATCCAATGGGCGAAGTAAGGAAACCAAACTATTGGAAAATTGAAATGGTTGTTGGGCGCCTTGTAAAACAAAAAAGCTAAAACCTCCGTCGTTTATTCGCTTACCAAAAGCAATGTGTTTACTTGATTTGATCATACTGCGACTGTACATTTGTAGAGGTTCCTGACAAAGTTGTTGATTTTGAGTACAGTTGAAAATTTTTGCTAGTAAAATTGGAACAATATCCGTGTAAAATTCTTCTTTCCATCCTTCAATGGGCTCCAGTTGACGATAGACGTACGTATTGGAAATCCTATGATTTTGTTGATATAATGTCAAGTTTTTGAAATACTTTTGTACTTCGGGTATACTAAACGGGTATATTTCGGTTAGCTTTTGTAAGTACATATGCGTTTCTGTTAGCTTTTCCAAGTTATTTCCCAAAAAACCAGCATATATTTCAGAGTTGGAATACAACAAAACAACTAATGCAAGTCGCCAGATAAAATATAATTTTAGTTTTATAGGAATCTCAAATAAACAAAGTATTGCAAAATTTTGGGAAGTTTCACCAACGTGTCTTATGTATTTATCAGAGTAAGGACTTACAAATGATAGTATATTTTTGCTTGATTGTACGTATGGGAACTGAACTGTGCATACTGGTGAGAGTTTCTGTAATTTCAATGTTATTTCAAAATAGCTGTTTAATTTAATCAAAATGTTTTCAATAAATTTAGCTTGCTTCTTTATACTTTTATCATTTGGTGTGTTCGTGTAGTTAGTCACGAAAAGAGATATACAATTTAGCTGCAACCTACAATTGTCCAATGCGCTATCTTGAAACGAAAACCAAATTGTGGAAGGCAAATGTACGTATAAAAATGCGAGTGTACATTGCTTAAATATTTCAAAACTAACTGGGGCTTCCATTGTGCATTTGTTTAAAAAATGTAAGACCAAAAATCTGACTATGTATTACGAATTTATGTGCCCAGTAATTTGTTTGGTATATGTGTTTCTATATCGAGTTAAGCTTTTTAAATAATAAAATTTGGCAAACTTTCTCACAGAAGGCCCAAGTTAACTCTTTAACAAGCAAACGTATTCTAAGGTTGTCATTTCTAAAACTGAAGGTTAGAGCGGTCATTACGAAAGTTAGACACGTAAGTATGCTCCACAAATAAACGCTCAAACAGATGATTAAAGGCTACTGAAAATGTCGAATACAATCTTTGTTATGCGTTATAGTGTTATTTAACCTCTCGACATTTTAAAGTGACAGCTTATTAAATAATTGCTGCTTAACTTACGATATACACTGAATCAAAAAAGCCATCTATCAGGCAAATCCTAATGAACTTAATTTTTATATTAACAACTTTTTATACTTTTTAATTATATTTTATATTTTTTAAGCAGCATTAATAGAATCTTGTGTTCTTGAAAAATCCTGGTGTTTGTTGAGCTTCCCAAGTTTACGCATTTTCAGTATTACGATATGGTAGTATTATGAAAATAAATAAACTACCAACTCACATTTTATATAACATATTTATCGACATTTTATTCCAAATGAGTTTAGAACATACCAAAGTTGCAAAAGAATTGGTTTCTATTCACGTACTACATAGAAATAATAACAACCCAAATTATAATAACCAAAATGCAAAAAATATAAGTTTAGTATAGAATAAATGCATTCCAATTAATATAGCTATTGAACTAGAGTTAACAACGATACTTCTCACCATGACGGAACCCTTGGATTTGGATTTCATTATTGTTACATGAGTATTCTTGATGCGATTGTTTACATGTAACATAAAAATTAGTAATTTGTAAAAGTGCGACAACTTGAATATTTAAAAATCTCATTTCAAAGGGTACACTTCTAATCATCGCTGGCAGCCAGCGTGAAAGTATGTTGATATGTTTTTGTAAAATTTTATTTTAGAAGATACCTGTTTCCAAAATAACGTAAACGATACACACTTTAGAACTGTTTCAATAAGGCTGTTGTGGTAACGGTTTTAAACTACCTAGGTACCAAAAAGCCAGTTTTCAAAAACTGCTAAATCGCCGTTTTTTGTGACAACCTTTAGGCAAAATTACACCCAGAGACAATGAAATTCAAACTATGATCAAAATCATAGAGCCACCAGTAATATCGATTATTTGAAACTGTCCGTTTCTAAGCCATCCAGTTTAAGAGTGTTAATATGTATATTGGCTAAGTATTTCTTTCTTTGGTAATGACAAATGGACTACAAAGTGATAAAACGCATGTTTGGAAGACGGCAAGAGTTTGAGCTTAGTTGTGGTTAAACTGCAAATAAGTTTGGAAATGTTTAATGAAAAAAACAAATATTGTTCTCCAATATATAACTTGAAGGCGTCTAGTTCTGAAACATACATTTGGTTCAAATATAAAAACAACTTTAAATAAACAACCACGTACATTTTTCTTTAATGGTTCCATATACGTTTTAACAGCAGTAATTATTTGCTAGCCAACATTTAATGCTGATCAAACGAAGCGTTGAGCAAAATTGAAATGGAGTCACTTTACCAAATATTCTAATTTAGAACCTACTTGGAGCTCATATTACTAATATTGAAATGTTTTATAAAATTAAAACTGTTTTAGAAAATACATTTTCTCCAAAACGAAAACTGCTCACGTATTTTATGGATCACACATATAATATTAAAAGGAACACTCAACTACTCCGCAACCACGATGAACTTTAAATTCAAACCATAATTATCCAGAAGTTTGGGAAACGCAGCATACTTATAAATACAGGTAAAAACGAACGATTGACTACTTTATATAGTTGCAGCAATGTGTACCACTGGAACTGTATTCTACTGTGCCAGCATGATAATCTCAGAGCTAGTCTATTCTCCCCGCCTCTGGAGCAAATCTTGAAACAAATTTAAAGACATATAATCATAGAATCTTCGTTCAAAGGAATTTTGGTTAAAAACCGAACGCAAATCAAGGCGAGGCAACTGAAAGCAAAACAAGTAGAAAATGGTTGAGGAACAAAAACATGCGTCTGCCTAGATGCTAAGTCTGGATTCAAAGATCGACCAAGTATATATCGTCTTTCTTAGACAGATTCAATTAAGATATTGAAAGCTACGCCAATTTTAAAATAAATTCAGATTATTTATTCAAAGAAGTCTAGTTTTGAAGCCTACATTTCTTCAAACAGAAAAGAAATATGGAAGTAGAATATATGTACATGGACTATTCACCAGTGACTTTTATTCCATTCAAGCATAAAGTTCAATACAGATTCAAACTGTATTTTTATTCAAACAATACTATTTATCAATATCAGCAATAGGTTTTTGTTTTGTGGAAAACCTCTCGCCATGGATTTAAAGAACACAATCGTATTTTGTATGTGCTTCTGAAGCAAATATTGAATAAAATTCAATATATTTATTTAGTAGAGTCTAGTTTTGTAACGTACATTTGCTCAAAACTGAAGACAGAATTTTAATAGAAAGAGTGGGGTACGTGCATTCCTTCATTTTCTAAACGCCAGAATTATAACAGCATGGATGACTTAGAAAATTTAACTATGTGACATCACTTGTAATTAGCAATTTGAGGAGACTAAAATACTTGAAATGTTATGTTAGATTCTAGTAAAAGCATAAATGTCAGTATATGTACCTGCCAATCTTGCGTTTATTTTCAAAATTCGGTTTGCGCAATAATCACAAGCTTATATCAAATTATGTTTTACAGAAATGAAGCACTGATTATTGCGTTTGTCGTTTAGTTTCAGCAAAATTATGTTATCATATTTGACGTTTTGTAAATGGAACTGACTTGATATACTACCAGACTACATGGGACTATTCAAAAAACCATCTTGTTGCATTTTGGCGGCACTATAACTTCTACCTCGTACTCCAAAATAACTTGCTATCTGACGTATTGTAAATCTTTATCATATAAAGCTAATTTTGATGTAAATTGAATTCATTTATTAGATCAACAAAAGGCCAGCTTTGAATCTTACGTTGTTCAAAACTGAAAAATCTAGACGAAGAATATATCTCTATTTTACCTCGGCTGCTATTGAACTTAGGAGCAAACTCTCGCGGTTTTTAAAAACTGTGGTTCCGTGTTTGTGAAAAAAATCGAAGGATGTTAATACCTAAAATAATATTTTATTTATTGCATGGAAGATATGAACCAAGACCTGAAGGAATTTCCTTCCAAGACATGCCCTTGAACCTTTAATAATTTAATCGAAAAAAAGGGACACGTACACAGGTATATGCAAAGGACAAGCATTAAGATATTTTTAGAACGTACCTTCTTCTAAAACCAAAACGTTTAACGTACTTCATGCGTTAGACATGAATTAAAAGAATTTCTAAACATAATTGAAGAACGTACGGCATTTCAATACTAAAAACACACACAGTGAAACTTTTGTTAAAATCATTCAAAGAAATAATATCCGTCATTTTACAGCTCAACATAGTTTATGTAAAGACTTGAATCTCTTTGGAACATGCATTTTTAAACAGCAGTGCAACGCAAGACGACAAAACAGTGTGGGTGATACCAAGAATTACTGGTAACTTCATTCCTGATATCACACACACTCTGGAGTCAAGCACAAGTTTTTGAGCTAATTGATCAGTACTTGGCGTGACAATAATCGTACTTGGTAATAGCGTTTACCCTTTGCAATTAGACTAACATATGCAAACGGAATACTTTTACCGTCACCATAACGAGCAGCTGTAACGAGCTGTGTTGGCATGTCTAAAACTGACGTGCGTTTACATAAAAAATTGTTTTCGAGATATTGTCATCAGTTTTAACAAAAAACGCGTTAATGAAATAAATTAAAAGTATTTCTAATATTTTGGATTACACATTTTTCAAAAACAAAAAGATTTCATGTGAAATCCGGCGTGTTAAAAGTAAAAAATGACTGAATGGAGAAGGATATACTAAAACGATACCTTACGGTACGATAACACACTCCGTGAATGCTTCGATAATTCCGTTACTACAACTTTTGCACATTCCTCTAAATTCTAAAAATCACTAACAATATAATATATTATTTGAACTGTTGATTTCATAGCCATTTAATTTTATATTGTTAAAACGTGTCCTGACTAATTTTATGTTTTATGTAAGAGACAGATGGATTACAACACAATAGATCTCATTTTAGGAAAAAAGTCAAATGATGACCAGAATTTTGATAAAACTGAAAGTTAATTTGGAAATATTTTTTCCTTTTTTTTGTCATTTTGGTATCAAAGTTACTTTACTAAGACATTTATTGTACGAATAAATTGGTACGAGGAAAACCCATGAGTAAAAATTGCTAGCTTCCAAATTAATCGCTGTTCTTGCTCACATTATTCTATAGGTACTAATAATGAAATGTTTAGAAATATTAAAATTGTTTTGGAAAATACATTTTTTCTAAAACGGTTATTCCGCCCTTTAATGATCAGGCTTAAAACAAAAGAAGAATCACAAAACTCATATACAAACACGCCAAACTCGCCATTCAAGCCAAAACTATCCAGATGTTTGGGACACGCAACACACTTATAAATACAGACAGAAACAAACGATAGTAACCTTTTGTAGTTGCGTATATATGTTTCAAGTTTGATGACTTAATACATCGAAGTGATTTAGGAAACCATTCTTTATTTTGTATCAATCACAGGAAACAAAATTAAAACAGCATTGATACTTAGATTTTTGCCCTAACAGGTTAGCCTCAAAGCTAGCTTATAATAGCAGCTTTTGGAGCAAATATAGCAACAAATTTTATTTACTTATTTGATGAAGTCTAGTTTTGAAACCTACATTTGCTCAAAACTAAAGAAAAATTGGAACGCAGAATATAACGAAAAACGACGTAAAATGGGGCATTTACTCAAATGCGAAGACGTCATCAAAGACTATCAGAACGATTCCGGCTATGGAAGTAGTTTCTTTATGTGAAGGACAATTTTGCAATTGTATAGATTGATGACTTTGATGACTCGAGCGTTTCCATGACAATGCTTCCTTTATATTAATAAGCCACATTTGTCTACAGATTTTAACAAAGCGACAATCAACAATATTGCCGTAAAGTTGCGTATTGCTCATAAAATATTCAATGAACAAGAGAAAAGATCCACTTAGATGTTGAAACAAGATTCAAAGAGGGAAGACGTGATTCTTTAACGCACTTTTTAGATTGGCTATTTAGATTGTGAAAGCAATTTTAGGGAAGAATTAGAAAAAAACCAAGTTACAAAACACCTGAATTACAAATTTTATAAGACTGAAATTGCAAATGTTTTTTTCTTCAAATGCATAAATTGCAAAGCTTTAAACACACATTTTCGAGTATTATAAAACCGAGTAATTGTAAGAGAAATCTTTCACAGATGTTTTCATTTCTACTTGCAACCTCACATGAAAGGTTGAATCTTTATGAAAACCTCATTCGCCAATCAGAAACGTTTTCAAAAATTTCCCAAATGCAAAAATAAAATTAGCAAACGTTCTATCAACTTTTAATTGAAATAATGGTATTATTTAAAATTTATACACTCTTAAGTGTAAAGTTAAACAAAACCAGGTAAGTACATAATACTAGTAATTTATGCATAATTTCCTTTGTGATTTTTGGTTTAGCAATTCTCTCTTTAGTAATATATGTCATTTGTAATTTAAGATTTGTAATTCTTCCCGTGTTTAATTGAAAGGCGTGTCAATTTTTTGGAGCTTCTGCCCGCAATTAAACTGGACACGGCATAGTAATCTTAACCATAGTGAACTCTATTGGAGAAACCATTTAGAGTCCGTACTGAAGCAGGAGGATAAACTAAGTATCTGCTTCTAGCTCATATGATTTTCTTCAGTTAACAAAGCTATATGTGTTTAACTTAATTTGAAGAGTAATAACTCATTATAATACTTATTGAAAGGTTGCTTTAGAAAATACATTTCTCCTAAAACCAAAAGCTTATGATATACACGAACCTTATATATTAGAGAGATATATAAGGGAAACTACCAAAACTAGTTATTTAACAACGCCGAACATTTCAAATAAGCATACTAAGCACTTTTGCTTAGGTCAATTTAAGAAACTAGATCCACTACTTTAGAGTTTCACAACGTTGAAGAATTTGCTGAATGTGGTGGTGGCTACGCCAACTCACGAAAAAAACGAAGCTATCATTTTCCACTTTCACGAACTGAGTTCAAGAACGAACGTTTGTGTAATTTGTGAACGTTCACAAATACGATGACGCCATCAAAAATTTTAAAAACAATTTCGTGTACGGGACCATGTTGTTTGAGTAGAGGACAATTCCACAAATTTATTCTCTGATTACGCTGATTCTTTAAATATTCTCATGATTGCGCTCGGTTTATACACTTCAATAATACAGTGTTTCTTCTCCTGCGTTCAACTATGCAACTGAAAGCAACATTGATCAAAAATTGTCATCAAGGAAAAATGTTCGTGTGGATGTTAAATCAAGATTCAAAGAGGGAAAGTATACCTTTTGTCGTAACTTGAACAAACGTTGTAGTATTTAGATACTGAAAGGTGCGCTAAAGCTGTGTGACTTCTGTCCACAGTTAAACTGGGCACTCTTTAGTAAATTTGAGCAACCCTGGACTTATTTGAAGAATTGGAATATGATTTGCCCTGAGAAAATGCTTGTGAAAATTTCAAAAATCAACACAGTCCAAGAAAGCGTTGTTGACGTATTAAGCAGAAGCGTACCATTTAGCTACTTGGACGCAGTTAGAATTCAAATTGACAATTTGTATCTCATGTTTTATTACTGAATGAAAGGAATAAACTTTTTAAATTAAAAATTGTTGCAGAAAACACATTTTTTCTGAAACCAGAACTCCTGGCGTACTTTGTGAATCAAACAAGAAACATAAGAAATTATTCCAAAACATTATCCAACAACGTCGAACATTTATTTAATATGTATGTGGGCGGGCACTAAAAACCTTGCTTGAAATCACCACACTATGCACGAGTTCCACAACGTTTAAACATTTTCTAGATGTACCAACATGGGCCATAGATTTCTGAAAGCCTTAATCGCTTTGAAGCATATATTATAAAGAAACACTATGACGCTAAACGACGAAACGAAACGTTCACAACGAAAAAAATCTGCTCGTGGGTGATTTCAAGAATTACTAATAACTTCAATCTTGAAATCACAGACTTTATTAAGGTCAGCTCAGGTGTTTTTTAACTGATATATATGTTTGATTTGTTTCATACACAAAGACTTAAGGTGCTTCCCAAAAACGCCAAACAATATTTCTAACTTTTGATGGAACAAACAAGTATCATGGTAAACAAAAACCTGCGTTTGATATAAAAAATATGTCAGTTTTACTAGCATTTGTGTATTGCTTAGGTTTTTAGTAGCCGAATTGTTTGCAGGCTTGTTTCAAAACCTTTATTACGTCATATTATTATTGTTTTTATGATAGTAATAAGTCTTTATAAAACCACGGATATGTGTTTTTATTTTTGTCAAAGGAACGTAGCACTCTATTTTTGAGATGCAGACTTATGCGTTGTTTTGTCAAACTTCTGATAATGGGCATTGGAATTTGGTAGGTTCAGCAAGCAACTACAGCTGCGTGACTTTATTATCCGAGTCCAACATTATCATTTTAAAAAGTGTTTAGAGTATCTATAGAGCATTGGAAAATACATTTTTTCATCGCCAATTTACCGGCCCCAATAATATAGCATACGTAAAGATTTCATGAAAAAACTTACAGTGCTTGCTTTGTGCTTACAGGTAAACCAAAAATCGTAAACATGAAACCATTTACAAAAGTAAAACCCGCTTTCGGATATGCTGCCCGTCAAAAGAATTAATAGACTAGGACTAAAGCATTTACGTAGAATTTTAATCTACAAAAGGACATGAACGGTTTTGATCCTACAAACCGTTTCACTAACGTAACTGCAGCGTTTCCAATTTTTCTAGTAAACATATACATTGTTCTTTTCTCCCAAGCTAAATTTTAGCAGTATAAAAACGACAATCTGCATAAATGCATGATCAATAGTAAAACTTTAGAACTTTTGAAACCATAAATTGTTTAGTACAAATATTTTTCACAACACTATGATGCAAATCGACAATTCTTCGCGTGGGTGGTATCAAATATTACTAATAACTTTACGTTTGAAATCACACACACTTTAGATGTATGCACTAGTGTTGTTAGAACTGGTAAACTAGTAACTTGATTAAAAATAACCATTCATAAGAACTTGCATTGCTCATTAAATTATCCGACCAGCATCACTAAAGTAGAAATTGCATGCACAAGTCTTGCAGAACCAGCAGATTACTTGCTTTTCTTTGACATCGACATAATTTATTCATCGAAATTTATTGATTATTAAAATACAATTTATTCATTAACGCATTAGCGTTTGCCTAAAACGCACACAGTTATGCCAAATTTGAGTTCATATTAAAGGTCTTCTTCAAACGAACGACTGTTTCACGCATTTCTTCTTGGAGTTCCAGCAATATGTTCTCAAGTATGATTACTTTGTAAATGGAAGTAGTTTGAAACGTATCCCATCAATTTTATTGGTGAAATCTAAACACACATTCTGGTGGGGTAATTATACATGATACACTTGCCCTTGAATTGGCTATATTATTTGTACTTCTCAAATACTTGAGTTTTTACCCCATACTCTTTTCGTTGGAAGACGTTTTTACATTATTTATTCAAATAAGTCCAGTTTTAAAACGTACATCTGTTCAAAACGGAAAACAAACTAAAACGTAGAATATACTTTTGCTATAGCTTTAATATTTAATTGATATCTGTGATTCTGCACTTGATTTTCACGTTTAGAACAATATATTTGTTACCTATATCAATGGAACAATCATAGACCTAAACAAGCCTCAGAAAGAAAAAAGAAAAAATGCTGCAAACATAATGAAACTTCACAGCTTGACATATCATAGATTTTTTTAAAAGTTTCTCGTACAGCATTGCAATATTCATCAAGGCCCATATTTTTGCCACTAGTTTAAATTTTTTCTCTCTCAGTCATCTTTCGAGATAACGTGCAATCAATAGTGTGTTTACACTATAATTAGTTTTGTTAAGCATTCTTTGTTGGTGTTAATGGCTCAAACATTTGTAAGCCATTATAAAGTTCTTATATTTAAAATATTTTAATTGCTCTAGAAAATACCTTTTTCCTAAAACCAAATCTTCTTATAACGCTCTTTCTGAATCACTTAAGGATTACAGCAAACATAAAATTTGTGAAATATTGCTCCCTTAACTCAGAACATACAATTCTAAAAACACTATAAAACACTAGGGCCTGTGCGTGAATGATGTCCTGCAATACTGTTACTTCTTACCTGAAATCATTCACACTATTAACGCATGTACAAGTGTTTTTATAACTGGTGGATTTAATTAATATACTAATATTTCGAGTGTTTTTGTGCATTTGAACTTGACGGAATGGTTTCGACACTAAAATTTTTTTATAAATGGTGTTGATGAAACAAACTTATACCTGAGCTAACGTTAGAAGCAAACACGCAACTTTGGCGAAAGGAATATCTTCCCAATGCCTACCCTTGAACCTTGGTAAGCTTTTGAAGATGGAAGGCAATTGATGACAGACATATACTGCAAACAAAACACAGTAAATGTGTCAGGTAACTTAGCAAAGTCTTCACAGTTACAAATACGTAGTACAGCAAATGTCGCCACAACACGACTTTGAAGCAAATATTGAAATAAATTCTGGGCTAGTCATCAGTGACTCGTATTCAAGTCATACTTGAAGTAAATCTCAATACAGATTCATACTGTATTTTTTATCCTAACAACTCTATTTAACTTTCTTAGCAATATGTTCTCGTTTTTTGTAGAACTCTTGGCCAAGGATTTGGAAAAACGGAGTCGTACATCGTATGTTCTTACGAAGCAAATATCGAAATAAACTCAATTTCTTTATTAAAAAAAGTCTAGTTTTGAAACATACATTTGTTCTAAACTGAAAAAACGTAGAATATAACAAGCAGTGATGTAACAAGAGACATTTACACAAATACGATCACGTTAACAAAGCTAGAAAAAAATTTTCGTGAACGGAACCAGAATTTTTCTGCAAGGGACAATTCCGCAAATTCATTTTTGGACATTTAAGACTAACTTTTTCCAAGCGGCGCTCAGTTCATGCAGCTTTGTCCTACATATTGTATTTAAGTAACCAAAAGCAATATGTATAAATGTCAAAAATTGTCGAGGAACAAGAAACGTAACCCAACATTTGAATGTGAAACCCAAATTCATACATTGAAGAATATATTTTTATCACAATTTTGTTAGACCGAGGAGGCTATTTACATATTAGTAGAAGTACAAATTTACTTTGGGGACCAAAGTCAAAAAATAACTGAATTTGTTTTACTAGAATGCCCTCGAAATCGTATTTGACTTACTATCTAAAACTGTTTAATTTAGTTAATTCGAGAGTACAAGCAACAAAACGCAATCTGGTTCACACTTACAATACATTTGTTCAATTCTTGAAACAATATGTGAATACATTTGTAAACCAGATTATAATACTTAATGAATGGGTTTTAGTTTTTTGAATTCAAAATTGTTTTAGAGAATACATGTTTCTAAACCAAAAGAAAAATTACCAAAATATTATTAAACAACGTCGAAGATTTCAATCTTAACAACATGCGCACTGAAACTTTGCTTTAATTATTTTTAGTAACTAGATCCACCATAATGCAGTTTAGCAACGTTGAATTATTTCCTGGATCTATCAACATAAGGTTTAAACAGGACTTCTCAAAATCTGAATCGTTTTGAAGCATACAATTTTAAAAACACCACGTCGCTAAGCTCAAGTGTTTTTTAAAACTAGTAATTGTTTTTATTTTCTTGCTTATTGTCATATACGACGAATTGAAATGAATTCGTGAAGCAAAGATTCTTCGAGTTCCTGAGAGAACGAACACGTATCTTGGAATTCAAAAACCAGCCAAATATGTACTTTATATTAGTGTTGAAAAAATTTAATTTTAAGACTTGCAAATTCTTATAATTTTTCTTTTTCCAACATAATAAATTAGTATTCACTTGTCATATTTGTATTGAAATATACCTAGTTTTTAGACGTACCCTTGTTAAAAACTGTGAAGGAATGAAGACGTATACTAAAGTTGTTCTACATCGGTGGTAAATAGGTACATGAGAATAATCTAATAATGTTTCTTGAAATCTGCTGCTCACGGCTTGTTAAGATTACGCAATGATATTATACGGTACTACCGGAACAAACCTAGACCTCCACTAACGTAGGAAAATAGAGATGAGCTTCCTCGGAATCTCATCCCATGGTATACATTCAAACCTTTTTAAACGAAAGGCTAAAGTATACAGGTATACACTGTTAAGGAACACCATTTTAGGCATTTTCTCCACTTTTTAAATCTTCAATTCAATTATTATACCGTTTTTCCAAAACAACAATAACATTTGATCTATGCTACAAGATTTTAAAACTAACCATGGATCGTCAAAAAATATTAAAATTGTTTTAGAAAATACCTAATTTCCAAAGCGAAAACCTTCTAACGTGCTTCAGGAATCAGACGTAGTGTAATCATGCTGTGTATGACGCTACACACATTCCAAGACAATCGGGATGACAATGAAATCAAGTATCAGAATTAGCCATGGGAAGTTACACTACTTTACAGAGAACGCAGATTATATTACTTACAAAGCATGAATTTCAAATGTTTAAGTTATTTTGGAAAATACATTTTTCTAAAAATCAAAACTTCGGCCGTGTGTTATACAAAAACGTTATTCAATAACTTTGGACGTTTCAAACTTACAAACATACGCACTAAAACTTTTGGTTGCCCCATTTGAAGTATATTGATTCTCTATTTTAGCTTGGCAACGTTTAAATATTTTCTGATTGTGTCCACATATGTGTAAATAATCGGTTTTTATGTAATTTACAACCCGGAGTTGTTTTGAAACATACAGTTCGAAAAAACACGACATCCAACACAATAGGACCTGTGTGCCTGGGTGATTTCAAAGATTACTTTTACTTCTTACTTGAAATCACACACACTATTGGGAAAATTCAAGTGTTTTTTAAAACTACTGGATTATTTATATTTGCAAAATTATAATCATATTCTAGACCAGAAGTGTTTTTAACAGGGTTTAACAATAGCTGACACCATTGGGATAGCATGAGGATATAATGGCACCAAAAACCAACAAAAAATGTGTTTCGAATAACAAACAACTTAAAGATTTTTTTAAAGACATATGCGTTGTCTTGATTACTGGTCAATTAGACATTTCTAGATTAGCTGCAAACGATTTTCTACGTAAGATTTTTTAAAATTCAAAATGATTTACTCAGATATAGTAATCTGTGAAAATGTTTGTCTGACTTTCGCAACAAAACCTTTATTCAGCATATAGAAGACGCTCAAATATTCGGCAGTGAATTGAACTCAATCTGTTCTATTGTAATTGAATTACATTTACGGTAATAAGAGCCATCAAAGCAACTTATATATAGGTGGAGCAGTTACCTTATTTCATACTTCTCCAATATTTTAGTGTCTGAGCTATCTTATACTCCCCAAGTTAGAGCAAATTCTGGCGTAAAGCTTATTTCAATAAATGTTCAAAAAAAGTCTACGTTTGCAACCTACCTTTGCGCAAAAATAGAAGCAAATGGAGACTTCCCCTCGGTTGTTACTCAATGCAAGAGCATAATCTAATGGCTTTATAAATTTGTGGTCTCATGCTTGTGAACTTTATGCAATGATTCAAACATTTCTAATGATATTTTTAACTGAAATTGATAAACAAACTTAGAGCTCAACTAGCTTTAGGAACAAATACACCAAGGTTTTCTGACCTGTCGGTTAGTAAAAATTTGCAGTTATTTAATGTAATACTTTATAGCAGTTTTCCGGGGTTTTCAATGCACGATTTTTTAAAATTTTCCTCAATTCATATCATGACGCTTTTCCTGAAAATACTCATTAAAGAACAAGCTCTGAGCTATAAGCTATCGTTTGGCATTCGTTTAGTAATTGTAAGGCATAAAAACTCCGTACATGCCGACTTTCTCAGTTTTTCGAATCTCGTTTTGAATAGAATTTTGAAGTCACCATTGAAAATACAATTGTGACGGTCCAAAGGAAACCGTTTGTCGCTTTACTTATTGAACATCCTTTATAATAAACGGTTTAAAACACATTAACTGTTTTAGAAGATACATTTTTCCTAAAACCTAATCTTTTGACGTACTTTATAAATCAGACGTGGATTATTGGATTATTTGCCAAAGTATTATTCAACAACATTGAACATTATGGGATACAATACATGGATGCCGCAGCCAAACGTTCTCGAGCAATACGACAGCTCTAAGCGTGGGGGATATCAAAAATTATTATTAACTTCATTATTAAAATCACACACACTATTATAGCGTTGCAAGAACTGTAGATTAGTGACTTGTAGTCAGACAAAAATTATGAAATATAAAGCTGAAATGTTTGTTTAAAAATTAAACACTGCTTTTGACATAGCAAAGAAATATCATACCCTCCAAAACCTGCAAACTAGGGTCTTCCTTTGTGTGCACTGTCACTGTTTCTCCCACAGAACTAAAAAGTATTTATTAAGTTCAGAAAGTGACAAAAATAATGTTGATTCATTTTTTTCATTTTTCTTGCACCCAACTGGTCAATGCATTGCATTTCCAAATTTTGCCACCACGCCTTGACTGGAATGTAATGAAATATTTTGCTCAACCGACACTTCTATTTCAACTGTTTTCGAAAATATATGTCTAGTCCTGGAAAGTACCTGTTTCCATATCTAGTTCTACCAATACGCTAACAACACCAAAAGAAATCACAGTATCCAAAACCGGCGGAATTCAGGAATTCACTATCTTTTACCTACACGAATAAGAAAATTGTGACAGAGCGCTTCCGCATTTGCTGGTTCAATCTAAAATGGTGCTGACTTTATAACCTGGACGCTTAATACAATGCATCGTGCCACAATTGGCCATGGTAAATTTTAATTTTTTGGGAGCAACTGTCAAATACAAATGTCAGAACCCAAACGAAGCTTGTCCCTTAAGTATAATCATTCCTCAGTTGTGTTTTTTGACAATCTTATCTACAACTGCATGCATACATGATTCTTAAGTTGGAAGAAACCATTACATGAATGATTACAGGAAATTAAATAACTCCGCAATTTTACAATTTAAATATATTCGAAATGTTTCAACATGTGTTTTACAATACTTTTTCTGTTTATTTTTGCAACCTGAATCAGTTTGGAATATACAGTTTTATAATGCACTACAAAATATATAATTACTTGGGTTTTGGGGATACCACGGATTATTTATAACTTCAAACGTGAAATCGCACACACTGTCAAGATATCAAGAAAAAAATAGTGTTTTTTAAACCTAGTGGACTATTTGTTTGTTTTACTATAATCACATACAAATGTAGAATTGAAATTTAAGCAATAATAAGCAAAGTATATGATAGAATTGTTCATTTTTAATGGTTAAAGAGGCTGAATTTATTTTTAAAAACCCAAGCTTTCGCCAACTTGCCGTTAGCTTTTACGAGAGTATATGTTTTATATAGGAATTAAATTACTGAATGAAAACCAAATTTTAACTTCGTGACTGGAGTATGTGGAGTTTAGTGACCTGGATCCAAACTACGGAAACATATACACCATAATGTCATGGCGATACTGTCAGTTAGTTTTCAGTACATTTCTTCAAAATAAGTAATATAAGAAACAAAGTCAACACAACTGCTTGCCAACGTTCAAAGCATGCTTCCATATCCCGTTTTACGTTCGCATGATTTTTTTTTGTAAGGAGCAAATATTTTTTAAACTGGGAACTGCCACATTACACAAACAAATATTTTTGGGAACTCTTATTTCTAATCAGTAGCAAAAGCCCATTTCCTATATTTTCAAATCCTAACTTAACTTTATATTCCATTTAGCCATTGAGCCTTTTTAGAAATGATACTAAGCAAGTATATTTGAGCAAGCTGAGAATCACACTGATAGCTATAGCATAAAAAGACGTATTTGATTTCCTGCAACATTACCAGTTTATATAATATGCTCTACGTTACAAACGTTTTAGCTTCCCAAGCTTATACTCTTAGCGTTTGGAGCATGCACAGATAATAAATTCAAGTCATTCGTTTGTATAGTATAGTTTTGAAACATACATTTGCTCAAAGCTGAAATTTAATCGAGTCTCACGGGTGGACTTCAAAACCATTCTTGAGTTTTAACAATACAATAGTAAATAAAACTTAACATTATATAATATTATTAATTGGCATGTTACTATTTCTAGTCAAAACTGGTGAATGAAATTGTTGAGTATCCTTGGACAGAAACTCAGAAAGCGTTAGATATTGTCTGCGTAGATTCTTCTGGCAGCATGTCGCATTCTGCTACATTTCGTGAATCAAAAAATTAAGTTTAAGGGTAAAAGCAATGCTTTACGAGCATTTGAGCAAACAAAAGCCTTTTAGCAGAGATACGCTTTTACGTTTGGTCAAAATCATAATTAGTTTTGTTCGAGCAATACAGCAATCCGTGTTTACCGAAAATGCAAAACACATTTATACCACATATTCAATTACATATAATGAAAGGTTTCAAATATATAAACTGTTTTAGAAAGTACATTTTTTCTAAAACCAAATCTTCTTACGTATTTAGTAGATCAGACAAGAAAAAATACCAAAATATTATTCTACAACATCAAGCGTTTCACATCCAACGCACCACATAATAATTACGGTAAAAGATAAGCCATCAGATAGCATTGGAGTAATATCCTTAAAAGACGTTTTTTTAGATTTAGACTACGACTTTGGCGTGAATTTGTTTATTTATAATTCTGTAGATTTTTTCTTTGACGTGACAACAAAGTTTCTGAGTTTTCTAGTAAATAGGAACATTTCGATTACTCAGCCAAACGGACGTTCAATGTTCTACAAAAGATGTTGTATGGCTAAAAATAACAATGAGTGACAATACACATGACAACCTCAAAATTAATATACACTATGCTCAATGACACAAATATTTGGACGCATTTCTGGGCACGACAAGGGTACAAAATCATTTGAAAAAGTGTTTGATGAAATCCTAATAACATCCAGACTCTGCTGTGTCGTCACAATAATTATTTTTAGCAAGTAAGGTTTTGAAGAGCACATTTCTTCAAAATCTTGTAAACTGAGTCGAAAACGTTTCCCCGTAGATATTTAGATCAAAGGCTATACAAATGTAACTTTGCCTGTTGATTTTAAATAGAAATAACATTTTATTGGAGTGCACATGTTTCGTAATGCATTGTTCGAAATGCTTACATGCAAAATTGTTTACGCTAACTTGACTCCCGTAAGCAAGCACTACCGTTTTTAAAAGTTAGGAATTCCCTAACTTGATAATAATTGTGAATATAGACATGAAAACGTATAGTATTAGCTGAGCATGATGAACTACATTGAACAACCTGAACGACCTTGATGGTGCAGTTGCAATTCGGCAGCGCTCTGTTTGAAACTCCTACTTCGTACTCCCAGATAATTTGTTTTCTGACGTAATGTAAATTTCTAGCATTTAAGGCTACCTTTGATAGGAATTAAATTCAATATTTAGATTAAAGAACTCTAGTTTTGAAACATACATTGTTCAGAACTGAAAAAATTCAGATAAAGAACATACTCGTGCTTCACCTAGGTTGCTACTAAATTGAGAAGCGTAATCTCAGGTTTTCTTAAAAACTGTGGTTGTGTTTGTAAAAAATACCAAAGAATGTCAAAACTTATATTGATATCTTATATATTGCATTGATAGCTCGAACTTAGACCTGAGCTAATATTAACATAGCAAGACGAGAGTTTTGCTCACAGAACCTCATCCCAAGGCGTGCCTTCGAACTTTTGAAAACTTACGCGAAATAAGAGGGATCATATACAAGTATATATACTGCAAACGAGATACCAGTTATGTATTAAAATTGCTTTAGAAAGTACATGTTTTCTAAAACTAAAACCTTAAACGTACATCTTGTGTCAGACATGAGTTACTAAAAAGCCATAGTATATTTCAACAACGTAGGACATTTCAATTTTAAAAACGCACACAGTGTAAACTTTGTAAGGGTCATTTAAACAATCAGTATCCGCCATTTTCCAGTTCCATATCGTTTACTGATTTTCTGACTTTGATAATATTTGTGTAACACAGTCTGTGTTTTATTTACTTGAAAGCCTGAATTCTTTTGAACCATACATTTTTGAAGTTTCAAATTGAAACATCAGTGCAACGCACAACGCCAAACCGGTGTAGATGATACCGGGAATTACTATAACTTTATTCCTGAAATCGCACACACTGTGGAGGCAAGCACGCGGTTTTCAACCAACGGGTCAGTAACCTGTTTGACAATAATCATACTTGGCAATATTGGATGCCATGTGCAATTGGACTATAATAGTAAACAATAATTTACTACCACAATATTAACTGCAAGTTGTAATGTAGGTTTTCTAAGCTATAAAGTTGTGGATACATAGAAAGTAGTTCGGGCATAAGTTCAGCAAGCATCAACTGCAACACTGTTAATTAACTCAACTCTAGAATCGAAAAACGTTACAATGAAACACCTAAATCCAAGCCAACAAAACTCTGCTTTGATACAAATAACAAGAAAAAGCAAGTTGTTACAACCGGTTTCCTAATTGATAGTCAACAACTAAAGTAAAAATTGGTTTTATCCAGTAAGTATTACAAATATTCATGGTTTTAGAAGTACATTGTTCCAAAACTGCAAATCTTCGTAGATATTATTTCCAGAGTATGCTGTTTTTCAAATGTGGAAAATCGAATTGTAGCTATCGCATTTAGATTTAACTTTAAATCACAGAAAATAATCCAAACGAATCTTTGACTATGCCGGTTCGACATCGGCCATGACTTATTATGGCTAGACGTTCACAGGGTTACAAATAGGTTCCAAGGTAACAATACAACGTTCACTAATATCATTTGCAAGCTTATCACTATCGCCTTGAAAGCCCAATCGTAGTTTTTGCGTAGATGCATGGATATTTGTTTTTCTAAACCACGCATTTCGTTGCATAAAAAGTCATATTCTGTACATTTTCTGCAACAGTAATTACGTTGTATTCAGCAAAAATGAAAAATAGATTTTGAAAATATATTTAAGCTATACATTTGTTCAAAACAAAAGGATAATAAACGCCAATGCGTTAAACTAAGGTGTTAACTGGGTTCAGAAACTTACAAAAATCATTTTGGAACGCAAAACCTAAACTTAGAAACGAGTTTATGAACTCTGGCATACCATTATCTAAACTAAACACTGTTTCAAATTACGTTTAATGTTTGAAATGTACCTTCTTTCAAAATAATTCAATGCGGAGTTACCGAACAATTCACACATATTTCACAAATTAATTTTATATGCGTTCATTATTGGCAAATAAAGTTAAACAATCTTGAACTTTTTTATCCTAAAGCTGCAGTTTTTTTTCTGAGTTTGTGCCAATCAAGATTGTCATAAAGATACACTTAATATCGGGGAACACTTTACATTCCGCAAAAATCAGACAAAATATTTGAATAAGTATTTCTTGCCTTCTAGTATACCTCTCTAAAAGCAAAACGTATAAAAGTTAAGACGAGAAAAAGTCAAATTTGAGGTTCTAGTAAACCTTGCAGTGAAACAAGTTTCTAGCCTTCATTGATTTCAAATTAAAGAAATAGTAGTTCCTATTTTTTTAAATGTTAACGGGAAATGCAGCACACATGTTGATTTCTTAAATATTACGTATACATCCCACTACTTTCTCATTATGTACAGTATATAGTCAGTAGCAAGTATTTTGTAGTGTTAATTTACAACACACAAACGTTAAAAATAGGGCTTAGCTATTTTACCTAAAGCTGTCAGAAAATAGAACGAGGATTGCTCTGCTTTGAATGTAATCTAATAATGAGGTTTATACGAACTGTATTTAGGAAGACCCAAACAATTAGAACCATAAAATTTTGAAAGAAACCACGGATTTTTTAATTTTGGAATGCCAAGAGAAAATGACAAAAGTATGAAAGGTTTCAAAGGATATAATGATCAACCATAACGAAACATGAGTTTGACTATTCAAGTTTTCCCAAGTTTAGGACCAAGCTTTCAAATGTTTCAAAATATGTGAACGGTTCCAGAGGTTACATGCTTCTAAAACCATTATAATAACATTAACCTTTTATGGTGATATTTTATAGAAAAATCCATTGGTATATACTGCAAACATTGGCTCATAGTTAAAAATGACGCGATTGAAAATCTCAAACATAAACGCACTCCTTCAACTTTAAACCCAAAAGTTGGCAAACTCTAACATAAAAAACAACAGAAATCTGAAGCTAGCAATGAGATTTAAAACCATTAATGCATTTGAAGTATTTTGTACTCCAGTTTCTCAAGACACTCTTCTTGCTTATGGTTGTCAAATTTGAAGTCGCAGTAATTTTCCAAAAACGCCGAACCTAACACGAGAATCTCAAACAGCCGTATCAAGCCTTCAGTATGTAGTGTTGATGGTGCTTTTTAGTTTCTAACATCGCTCTGTTTATTACTGTGCATTGATAATAATCTTGGCGTCTAATGGAACTTTTGTAGCAATATCAGTTAGCAATGTTGTGAAATAAATCAAAGACAACCAAAAAAGAACTATCTTTGGCAAAAAATGTTAGCGATTTTCAAAACGGTTCAGCTTTAAATTTGAAAACTGTTCTATTTCTATTAGGAGGTCGGTCACCACAAAGCGCACGCTACTAATGAGTGTTCTCTTACACAAAATTTGTTATTTTATTTCTCTCCCCACATTGAATTTTACTGCAATACATTAAAATATATAGGGATAACGATGTCATGGCAAACTTTGCTGGATAGATATCTATTCCAGAAGGAATGTTAATGCGCAATGCACAGTCATATTTTTGGCAACAATTCAATTTAATATTAGTTGTTTTACCTTAGCAACCAAAATCTCAAAAAATTACGTAGGCTCATACATTTGGAGAAGGTGTTCTTTAATCTAAAAAACACTTTTAATATAGATTAAAGCAGGGACATTGAGGTTAGTTATATATTTGTCCCTCTTTGAATAAATATATTACTGAAGTAAATTTGATGATAAGTGCTATCATACAGTTTACCGCCGATGCGGTGTGGATGCCAGTGCAGCCAATACAAGAATGTTAATAGCAGAATCAACGGACAATATTTCTCCTTCTCCTTAGTCTAGCTCTAATTTCACTCACTCTATCAATCCTTCTCCGTACTTCTGTACATAATATTTTAAGAATAAACTCTAACTGCTAGTTAGGTAAGTACCCTCGTGTCCGAGCATATATTATTGAACCCGAACGTTACCTTCAGTTGTAGCATTAACTAGCACCGAATCTTATAGTAAAGCCAACTGTCTTAGAAGTTCAGACCCACAGCACTTTTGGGTATTCCGAAATATCTCTTAACCCCTTTCTAGTGCTTCATGTAGAAATTGATAGCATCAACAAATTGAAATAGATACGGATACGTATGGGCAGATATAAAATATACATTTCCATTAACCGAATGATTTTAGTGTATATTGTTCATTGAATGAAAACTTCTACTTATTTTGTGTTCGTACAAATCCAAACAACTTCAACAAACTACAGCGATGCCACTACATATCATAATAAAGAAAGTCAGCACGTTATATAATCAATGTACCGGTGCTTTACGCTTATTCTTGGTTTCATCACAATATCGACATAGTCACCAAGAAATTCAGGACTGATCAATTCAAACATAATCGCTTTAAAAGCGTAGACATAAAACCGAATGCGTTGCAAATAGTTGTTTAAGACAGTTCAAAAGACTAATCAGTAAGGTTTGCTTAATGGGTATTTTGGTTCAAAACTCATAAATTCTAAAAGTCTTCACGACTCAAAGATACCATCTAAATGCTTCATTTGCATGATAAAAGCTTTTATGTGACTATTGCTGCTGAAGTATTGTGCCAAGCGACTTGTAGTAAGACCTAAGCAAGACCTGCATTAAAGTCTTCCTTTCCTTGAGTTTTGTGCTCCTAATTTAGAACTGAAATTATTCAGGTATTAAAATTCTGAGAATGGTTCTAAATGTATCTTGACAATATGAATGTTACAAACAATCAGAAGAAAAATGATTTTCAAATTTCGGTTATGAAATCCAATCTGCCAGTGAGCTTAAACTATTTCATTTCATAATAAATGAAACCTTCATGCATGATGAGAAGTACCAGTGTACTCATGTTTACATTTTTGTAGTTTCTATGTTAATTGCCATATCCTTAACGACATTGTGCCTTTTTTGTGTACGCAAGCCTATTTTCTAAGCAAGTATCCAAAAAAATGTAAAAAAGTATTTTAACTGTGATTGGAGTCTCCGTCCTGGTTGTGGCCATCTTTCTGCTGCATCTGTTGCATGGATTTTGTTCTGTTGTTTGGCGTCATGCTGCATGTTGTTTGAATTCGTTTGCTGTTTCCTCTTGACCTTGCTTTAATCCTAAAGAATGTTTAAGTTTTCCTTGGATTTTCTGTTGAAACCTGTAAAATGATAATAAGCTTTCTGTTAGACCGACTAAGGATAATTGCACAGAAAAAGAATTTTATTGCTACTAAATTGGAAAATCAATGAAAATTACCTCTCACGTTTTTAGGTTTATATGCTCATTATTTTCAAAGTCCTCGTTTGAAATCTTGTTTGCTGAATATGCCTTTGTTGTATAATATACATAAAATATTATTTTATTGTTGTGTAGTTTGGTCCTTATGGCTCGTTGTATATAGCCATTGCCAAACATCAAGAACATCGTTTTGGTATTACTTTTTGTTAAGCAAACATTTTTGCTGTGAAGGGTTGCAATGGTTCCCATGAGAAATCTTTCAGTAAAGTCGATCACATAAAAAAAACTTTTGAAGTGTACGTTATGGCATGCAAATTTAACTGGTCTATAAAAGTAATATATGGTCAATATATGTTTAAGCAAACTAATTAAAGTTACCTCCAGTGATTAGACCTAGTTGCAACATCCCGGATACCCATCCTTCAGAAACTCCGATTTGGTGAAATTTGTTGTGAAATACATCTATGTGTTGGAATTAAATGACATTATTGCGAAATGATTTGTACAAATGTATTATTCAACTGTAGGTATTATAAAGTAGTCAAAAGTATGCAAGCATATGTAACTTTACCGTTTGTGGTGCAAGCTTAGCTTTCGCAAGTTTTCGGGCGCAACAAGTAGGCCACAATGTTTGAATATTTATGTGTTATTTTCTTCGGAAACATCCAATCAGGTGACACTACAATGAAAAATGATTACATTTTTAAAATGCCATGCTGACTATTTAGTATGTGCACACAACGGAATATCCGGTTTAACATAATAATTTGCATAATGTTATAGTGTATGTATGAGAGCTTCTATACCTGTGGCGATTTGTACTAATCTTTATCATAAATGATTGACACGATAAAGACCAGGAAGAAAGTTCGTCAACTCAAATTGGGATATTTCGCGAAGAAAAGCTTATTTAAGTCTGGTTAAAAAATGATATAAACGACAATAGCATGAAATCGGCGTGGAAAAGTTATGTCAATGAAAAATGTATATGGCTAAATAGTGGTTTCAATTTACCTGTTGAGTAGGTAGAAGCCTGAAAAGTTTAGCGTTTCTGGAACGCGATCAGTAAACAACAAGAGAAATATCCAACAGTACACACCGCTCTTGTGTAAAATGTATGTGATCTGGCACGCACTGTAAATAACATAAGTCATAGCAGTTATTAATTTTCTTCATAAAATATTTGATACTTCGAAAGTATTAGTTGTGAATTCAAAGGGTTAGCAAACATCTGTACAAACCCAGACAATATAACCACTTTAATATGAATTTCTATAAACTTTTACGCAAACTAAAAATTCAATGATCCAGCAGATTTTAAAAAGGACATATTGTTGAAAACGATATTTATTATAATGTTTACCGAAATGCTTAAATATTTGGTGAGTAATTTTCTAAAATACAACTTACAAGTCATTATCCAATGATGCCTTCGTTGCTAAAAGTGGTAGTCGGAATGTGCCTTTCAAAAACATCCTGGTAAAAACACTTTCCATCTGCCTTCCTCCGTGGATAGTTACTGAATGGTCTAATGAAAATGGAATACACCAGATTGACTACAGGGACGACGTGGCAGGTGTTGCAATAGTTAGCCAATTATCATAGTGTGGGGAAAGAGCGCAGGGTTTTGCTCCTATTCTGTGGATGCGGAGTACATGCCGACAAATGTCTCGTTAGCTCAAGTAGCCAATTAGTAATTTTAACTGCAGTAATAATAAAACTGAAACAGCCACAATGCCGTTTCCTCCAATACAAGGATTTTTGTGTTGCAATCATGATCAAGAAAAGTTCTCGACTGTTCTTTTGGTCTATTAAACATCCTATTAAGTGACCCTTTAATACAAAAGAGCAAAAACCACGGACTCATTTTATTGCTTTGTGTCGTGATCAATTACTGGCATCTAAAAAATCAGCAAAGAGTCTACCTGGCTGGCTGATTTCTGTATGTTTAGGACACCATTCTTTCTTGCTATATTGGCCTACTGAAGTAAGCATGTGGCACTATGCTGCCACATTGCTACTTCAGTAGGCATATATATTGGTTACTGAAGTAGGAATGTGGCACTATGGGAGAATACATGGGGAATGTGGCACTATGGGAGAATACATGGGGAATGTGGCACTATGGGAAAATACAAGGGGAATGTGGCACTATGGAAGAATAGATGGGGATTTTGGTAGAATTATGGGTGGAAGCCGGAAATTATGGTGTCCTTTATCACATTTGCGTATAAATATTCATCCACTTAGTGCATGAACGGGCCCCCTTCTAGTTCCTAACTAATGCATGCGTCTTCATGCTCTTCTGTTGGGAAATTTCCCGATCTACTCTGATTTTTTGCAAGTAGGTTGCATACGTAAAATTATTATAATTTGTCGTTCGTTACGGCCACATCTGTATAAAATATGACCGAATCAACAACCATGCATAAATGGTCGGTTCCAAAATATTTTTCGTCATGACATTCCAGCTGCAGCAAAAGAAAATGCATACCAAAATATATATGGCATTTGCAAAAACATCTTAATCCGATTCCAAAGAACATGATCGGTTTTGAAAAGTAAAAAGCAAATAGCGTAACGATCGAATGGAAAGTAGGCATACAAGACCTTTTATTCACACGGGGTTTTTATACAGGGTGAATCTGATGTTTTGTAAACCAATTTTTGAAATAGGAAAATGCTAGTCTTTGACCCCAACCGGCTTCTCGAAAAATATCAGTTTCTGTGTTGAATGTCAAACTATATAACGGGTTTTTAAAGCTCATTGATGGTATATTCCTTGCCGGCGTTGATGCCGTTAGATAAACTGAATAAATTCTCCGCAAAACTTAATTTTCAAGCTGGAAAAATGTTTTATTGTACTCTTTTTGGGTTTAGGTGAATGTAAAATATGAAAAGATTGACTCAATAATGTCAGACAAGAATGTAAAATAAATTCTTCGTTTTATTTTCTACGCTTTTACTTACATTTCCTTTTGATAAATGGCAACCCATCTTCTTAAAATCCTCGTAAATAAAGAATTTATTTCTCAACCATACACCTTCTTCTACACCTTCTTCATACTGCTCATGTACATTTAAAACCACACAAGCTGTTTACCTTTCTCCTCATGTTATAGCGATATTTTTGTTATAAGGCTTGTACCATATATCCTCGGACAAATTTCATTTTGTTTTTACACAAAAAAGGAAACCCAAATCAATTGCATGCTTTGTTTTAAATAACAGGCTCAGATGTGTAGATTTTAGAAAAAAATGTAACTTGGCACTAGCACTTTATTTGGCTAATGTGCATGCATTTTTATAACCACATGTCAACATCCCGTTATTCCACTTTTTAAAACCTGGGTTTTTATCTTCAAACTGGCATTCCTACTGGAACTTGCTTTCAGATGCCAGTATAGCAGTCGAATACTCTAAAGACCTTATGCTTTTAAACAAGCCATAAGTGGTTAAGTTCTGTAAATACAGGATAAAGTTACAGGTATTTAAATTTTAGGAATTTTTTGACAATTCCGTTTCAAGCTAAAAAATTGGGTCATATATCATACCCAAATTAATAAGACCTCCCATTTCTACATCTGATATTTCTATGGGTTATGTTATCACAGGTTTTGAAGAACGTTTTTTGCTGTTTTAGTCTGTGCATTGTTAATTTGTTGAAACCTTTTGTTTATACAAATTTTTTGCTAGGTTTCTCGAGATGATAATTTGTCGTAATTTTTGCGATGTTCTGTAAACAAGTTAGCGGCATTTTTGCATACACGGTTGTAATTTAATACATAACCACTTATTTTGAAGATCAATAACCAGGCTTCAAAACAAGCACTGAATCAATTGCCCAGGTGCTACTGAAAAACTTTCACCGTGTTTGAAACATGTGTGTTTTTTTTCCAAAAATTCAATTTGGAAAAATGATCACCTGAGTTGCAGAAGGTCAAAGCATGCTGTACAAAATACGCTACACTGCATAGGTTTAAAACTATTTTTATAAGAAAGTACACTGTTTGAGCTTTCCTATGATACCCAGGTTGAATCACAAAACTTTTATTTTGTTAGCAAAACAACAAGTGTAAGGTTTGTCCGAGGAATTATGATACAAGCCTTAAGTTGATGCCTGATATTGGGGGATTTACTAAACTGCACCCATACGCACCTCCACCCCCAATGCACACTCCCCAAAAGCACCCAAAGGTACCCACATCCCCCAATGCACTCCCAATTTACCATCACCCCCAATTTACCTCCAATGCACCCGTACCTCTAAGTGTACGCTACCCCTAAATGCACCCCCACCCCCCAAAAGCACACCCAACCTCTACATGCACACCACCCCCCAGTGTACCGCCACACCCAAATGCACATCACTCCCAAAAGCATCTCCACCCCCAAATCACTCCCAACCCCCGAAAATCGTTTCAAATTCAGTTGGGTTCGGATGAGGTTTCGGGAATGAATCGCGATTTCAGTTGGGTTTGGACAATACCAGATGAGATAAAATCCTAGACCAGTCTGTTGGTATGTTTAGTTAGGTTAGGTCTACACCTGAAAATGCTGAATGGGTGGCATTGGGGGTTGAGGTAGGTTTGCACTTTAGTAACTCCCGATATTGGCCACGGTAGGTAAATTTATGATGTCAAAAATGAGTTTTGACAGTAGTTCTTATACATACTTTAAACTTTACTCTAGATATAATATAGGGTTCCAAGAAGAAAGCGCCCAGGAAAAAGCCACTGCGAAGAAATTCCCCGGAAATTAGCCACCTACGAAAAAATCCCTACGAAGATAACCACATGCGAGGTTTACCGCCTACAAAAAATACCCCCTGTGAAAAACCCTCCTACGAAATAAACCGCTGACGAAAAATTTAACGTTACATGTAATGAGCCAAGTTTCACAAACAAAAATACATAGTTTTACATTAATTTCTACAATACTTTGAATTAGCAATTCGCCGGTCTTGTGACATGTCATGAGTATTTAGTTACTTGCACATGCTCTTTAGGTACAATTAAAAGCAAGAGTGTAGGTACCATTTATTCTTAAGAGTTAAGCCCAAAGTCAGTATAACCTTTCGGTCAAATGCAACTTCCTGGACCTTCGACGTCACGAATGGGTTTACTCAACTTGTGTTTTGGCTTTACCTTATGACGACGATTACTTAAAACCTATCGGTATGTCATTTCACACATACTTCAAGGATTTGCTTGGTCATTGCTTCGCCTTTTTAGTTCGCTAGTACACAAACTCTTAAACTTCTACTCAAAATTCTATATTAAACCCAGTTTGTTCAAAATGCTTTATGAAAAAACTATAAATTATTGTAGATATGAATATATTATGTTTGTGTTAAACTCTATGACATACAAAAAACTAAATGTATACATCCTTTCGACTATGTGAACAAAGCCAACCCAAAGTACCATAGAAATTAATTATAACTATGTATTATGGTTTATGGAGCTCAACCTATTTATTACAAGTAACGTTTAAGAATTGATATTTTTAGTTAGCGGTTTATTTCGTAGGTGGATTTTTTCACAGGGGGCTTTTTTTCGTAGATGGTTAATTTTGGGATTTTTCCTTCGCAGTGGTTTTTTTTTTCGGTGCCTTTCTGCGTGCTTCTATAACATACAGAAACACGATTGTGTTTGTTACTTTTCCTTTTCCTTAAATATTTATTATTTACTTCAAATCAAGTGTGAAACGACAACAATTGTATGAAGAAATACATTATTATCACAGATGAAAGCTGCAATTTTTAAATTTTCAATCACTGAGTGTGCACAGGACAATAATTAATGCTGGACGACATGACTCTGACAACACAATATTTGCGTTAACTCTCTACCTTAATGTAAATACTGTATAAAAATTATCTGTGACGCATTTTCTCAGTCAAATGAATTGACACAAAAGCAAAATGATAGTCACCTTAAGCATTAATAATTTTATTTAGAGTTTTCAAAAAATAGCCTTTCCCTATCCAAAACTCACTTGAGTTTTAGGTTATTGACAATTATCATAAAACTCGATTTATACCCGGATCTCTGTTAAAAACCGACCTCGGATTATACCTGGGTCAAAAATGTTTAGTTTAAATTGAGAAACAAAAATAAATATAATTCGTTTAGCTTTTACATATAATGTATGGTCATATAATCATGCTCAATTACGTAGTTTTTGGGATTTGTGCTGCATTAGTGCGGAACATTAACAACAAGCTACAAAAATGTCTCAAAAAGTAGGAAACATCGAAACCATTTTAGGATTTTTTCACAGCTACCACATAAACCTTTCTAGAAAACTGGCTAATTTGGATTTTTGTGCTGCCCTGGTTCATAACACGCGGCCTGCCTCGAATTATAGCCGGGTTTGAGACCTGAAATTTGAAATTTTGCCCGGGGCATAAACCGAGTTTTTACGGTATGTAAAATGACAGTAACTCATTATTGCCAAACGTTTTCAGGCTGATATATTTTTGGTAAATTGGGCATACTAATACGTTTCATTCGTGAAAATATTGTACATGTAATTTTAATGTAATTGTTTGTTTTAATTGAAATGTTTCAAAAAAATGGAATTTGCTTCTTCACATTTGTCGTTAGGGGTGTTTGCGTGATTACTCTAGAAAAGGAATACACAATTTAGTTTCAAACTACAATTGACCAATGCGCTATCCTGAATCAAAAACCAATATTTGTGGGGTATATTTACGTAGTCAAAGGCGAGTGTACATTGCTTAAATATTTCAAAACTAACTGGAGCTTCCATAGTGTATACGTTAAATAAAAACGTTTAAATGTCTAATGTGTAAATCACAAATGTTTACAAAGTTTTACAAATGTATGGTCCCAGTAATTTTTTCTGTAAACATATTTCTAAATTGAGTTATTATTTTTAAACGAGAACGTTTGGTGAAACTTAACACAGAAGCCAAGGTAACGCTTCAACAAGTAAATGTATTCTAAGGCGGTTGCCATTTTAAAAAAACTGAAGGTTGAGCGGGTAATTACGAAAATTTGAAACGTAAGTAAGCTTTATAAATAAACGTTCAAGATGATGATTGCAGGCCGGTGAAACTTCGAATATAAACTTTATTATACGTTGCTCAAAATCTTTTACGGCACTCTGAAGTTGTTTAACTATTTACCATTTAATAGAGACAGTTTATTAAATAGTTGTTGCTGTACTTACCTTGTACAGTGGAAAACCATCCATCAAGGAAACCTGAATAAACTAACTTTTTTGTTACACAGCAGCATTAACAGAAACCTGTGTTCTTGATAAACCTTTTTTTAAAAATATATATTGGTCTTTTTTGGGCTGCTTAAGTTTAAGCATTTTCAGTTATTATGATATGGTAGTATTAATAAAATAAATCAACAATTCACATTTCACGTTGCATATTATATTAATCATTTATTGACATTTTATTTCAAACGAGTGAGGAAAATACTGTAATTGTAAAGGAAACATTTTTATGTGCATTATACATTGAAATAATAATTACACGAACTATAACAAGAACAATGTTGTGACCAAAAAAGTTTTAGTGTAAAATAAATGCGTACCAAAAATAATTACACTTTACTTTCGGAAATATAGTTAACACCGATACTTCTCACCATGACAAAAACCGTGGATTTGGATTTCATTTTTTTTTTTTTTTTATTCTCATTTCGTGACAGAACCCTTCTACAGTAGAAGGCAATTACATACTGTCACTACTTTTCACGTCATACAAATTCATTCATCCAATTGTATAATACAGAGTCAAAAATCATATTATAATCAATGTTCTCACAATTAGTTACAGAGTTTTCTTGAGATTGACAATTTATTAGATAATTTTTTAATTTCTTTTTAAAAATATGTTTGCTTGGAATAATTTGTATATCTTCTGGTAGGTTTACCCAAAATTTAGCAGCTTCATCTGCAAAAGTTCCACACAATTGATTTGTGATTATTCGTGCACCACTTCTAGTATGTCTATATTCCATTTCATTAATACTTATATAATTTCTAAAATATAATGGACAATAATTGTAAACAATTTGGTGAGCTATCTTTAATACTTCATATTTATATATGTTATACGTATACAGCAGTTTTAGTTCATCAGTGACTTCCGTAGAAATACTGTCATATTTTCCTTTCCTAAGACAAAATTTACCACATTTTTTTATACATGAGTCAACTAACTTGATGTTCTGTTTATTCGTGTTTCCCCATACAACAACCATATATCTTAAATGTGATAATACCAGAGATGTGCACAGAATCTTACGCATTTGGACATTAAGCAATGACTGTAGGTACCTGATGTTTATCAAACCGTAGTTAGCATTTTTTACTATGTTTTTAATGTGTGGGCTCCAATCTAACTTATCATTTATAGTAAGACCTAGACATTTAACTGATGATACACATTTAACTTCATTTCCATTTACGTTAATTGAAAAATTTCCAATTGAATTTCTAATGTTAGGTTTTGCCAGTATAACCATTTGCGTCTTTTTCAAATTTATGGCCATTCTATTTTTATTCATCCAGTTACAAATGTTATCCATATCCTGAGTTATGTCCTGTCTAAAAGTGTTCATTTCATCCGGTTTACCTATAACTATTAAACTACCATCATCTGCAAAGAGAACTAATTTACCATTAATTATGCAATAAGGTAAATCGTTTATCATTAGTAAGAATAAACTTGAGCTCAGACAACTTCCTTGCGGCGTGCCGAATTTAGTTACCTGTGTTTTTGAAGTTTTATTTTTACATTGGACAAATTGCTTTCTATTTTCTAAATAAGATTTAAACCATTGTGCGTCTATTTTGTACCATTCCAATTTTTTTACTAGTACGCTTCTGTTTAACATGTCGTACGCTTTTATAAGATCGAGTATTATTAGTGCACAAACTAAGTTTTTAGCTATTTCGGAGATTAGTATATCTGTAATTGCTATTTGGGCATGTGTAGTTGAATGGCCCTTTAAAAACCCAAATTGTGCTTGATTAATTATTTCATTACTTATTATAAAACAGTTTAACTGAGTGTAGACAATTTTTTCAAGTAATTTAGAGAATACTGGTGCGATAGATATAGGCCTTAGCTCATCACAAGATTTAGCATTTTCAACTTTTGGTATAGGAACTATTTTTGATATTTTGAGGTAGTCCGGATAAACTTTTTCAGTAATGATTTTATTAACCAACCCTGTGATTTTATCTATAAAAACTGTCTGTTGCATTAAAATATTTATCATCTTGTTACAAATACCGTATAAATCAGGTGCTGTTTTATTGTGGTTTTTAATGCATTTCCATGCCTCAATTACATGATTAGTATGCACTGGCTGGATAACAAACTTTTCTTTTGGTGTAATTAGCTGACTTGGCTTTGATGGCAAAATTGAGATATCGAAATTCTGATATTTCTTACTTATATTTATAAAGTGTGAATTAATTTCATTTACAGATAGATTGCATGTTATATTTCGTCTATCTCCTTTCGCAAAACCAATCCACTCTAAACCCTTCCAAAGCCCTTCAGATGTGATTTTAGAACGTAGAAACTCTGATGTATCATTTCTAATTTGTTTTTCAACTATCTTTTTAAGTTTTTTGTAATATTCCATATTCTCCTTTGTTGGATCTTTTCTGTATTCTATGTACGCTGCTTGTCTTTGAAACTTAAGTTGTTTGGTGGCAGTGCTAATATAAGTAATCGGTTTGTTTGTATTTATTTTTCTTTCCTTCACAGGGGCAACTTCCTTCATGTGTTTATGTAAGTATTTCTGATGCAAATGTTTACAGGCAATACAAAAATCAGTGATTCGTAAATGTGCAACAGCTTAAATAAGTATTAATAATCTCATCCCAAAGGATACACTACTGACCAACGCTTGCAGCCAGCGTGAATGTATTTTGGATTGTTTTTGTAAAGTTTACCTGTTGCCAAAATCATGTTTACGATAAACACTTTTTTTGAATAATTCTATTGTAAAAACGTTTTTTAGTTACCGTAAATTTCCAATTTATAGCCCCGGCTAAATTTTCAAATTTGCCTCTGTCAAGAAGGGCTAAAATTAGGGAGAGGCCATAAATAGAGAGAGGCTAAAATTGAAACTGACTTGGAAAACAATATTTGTAGTCAAATATTTTTAAAAAATTATTACCCTCTATGCAAATCCAGAATGAATGAATGAATGAATGAATGACTCCACAACTTAATACTATAATTTCTTTACGTATAACAAACTAAATAGTATTAAGTTTTTCATGTTTAAGGTACTTGGAATATTTTTGATTTAAATATAAGGATTGCACAATGTAAGTATTTATATACCTAGTAAGTCGTGTGCCTAACGGTAACACAAGAGACTAAGTAGGCTAGCATGTGTTTGAGTAGTAGTATTTTCCAGTAGTTAAATAAACTGAACTCGAGATATTATTACCAGACGACAATTTTAATCCGCGATATTTTGATAACACGATAATGTGATGGCGATATTAAGATTCCGCGATGTTATGATAAGGCGATAATGTGATGGCGATATTAAGATTCCGCGATAAAGTGATTAGGCGATATTATGATCGCGATATTTTGATGGCGATATTTTCATTCCGCGATAAAATGATTAGGCGATATTATGATCGCGATAATTTGATGGCGATATTATGATCGCGATATAATGATGGCGATCTTTATTCCGGCAATCACATTTGATTCATGATTTGATTTGAACATTCATAATGAAACATGAGTCTTTTTACAAAGTGTATGAATCTAATTGAGAACGTACTTGGAGCTCATATTATATTAATAATAATAATTTGTGTTTGAAAATTAAAACTGTTTCAAAAAATACATTATTTTCAAAACGGAAACTGCGGACGTACTTCATGAATCATACATATAATATAAAAAGAAACTCAACTATTGAACCACTTTGAAATTTCTATTCCAGCCAAAATAATCCAAGAGTTTTTGATGCACACGCGACTTTAAAATACGGACAAAGACGAACGACTGATTACTTTTTGTAGTTGCAGCAAAATATTTCATTGGAAGTTGAATATCAAAAGTTACCATGTGAACCTCAAAGCTAGCTTATACTCTCAGCTGTTGGAACAGATTTTGAAATAAATTTAATTTATTTATTCAGAGAATTTTAGCTTTAAACCATTTGTGTGTCAAAGACAGAACATAACTCGAGAAGCGAAGAAGCAACTGAAAGCAATATTCGTCAAAAAATGGTCGACAAACAAAAACGCATATCTGCTTAGATGTTAAATCAAAATCCAAAGATGAAAGTAGATGCACCTGATTGTCTTTCTTGGACAGAAAGAATTTAGATATTGAAAGTTACGCCAATTTTGTGTTCTGTCTACAGCTACACAGTACACTTTAACAATTGAAGTTATTGTAGCAACTTCGTTAGTAGGAAATATTTGAATCAAACTTGTTATAATATTTTTGTTCATAATGAAGCAATATGTACTCAACTTATTTTGGAGATGCATTGTACTTTATATGACCTATATTACTTGTTTAAATGTCAAAATCTTTATACATTTAAAAGTATTTTAGAAAGTACATTTTTCTAAAACAAATACTCCTGACGTACTTATGATTCAGACGATGTATATAATATAAAATACCAAAATATTATCCACAAACGTTCAAAACATCATCCTTGAGGCACTTGTGCTTTATTTGTGCAAAATGTCAGTTCAGAGTGTACTTTGCGAAAGTCGGTGTGTAGTTAAGTTTTGCTTCGTCACAATACTGGTTATATGGTTCAAATTTCAGTAAACATTTGCGGAACTGATAGTCAGGGCGAGCTCTAAAAAATTTAAATCTTTTATTTAAACTGATACGTTCTACTTATATGACTTTGACTTGTGCATTTACGCACATTTTTTTAAACGCAGAAAATTTGCTTTTCAATGTTTACTTTTTAAGTTTGCTGATCTGTTGGCACAATAATATTTCCTAACCAACATTATGAACAGGTAAAACCAAATTGAAAGCTGACTCTAATAAAATAAATTACCTTACGTAAATAAACTCAAATACTCAACACCGAGAAATCACTCAGGGAAAACTGAGAATTTAATTTTAGTTGTTTATTACGATAATCTGAGAGATGCATGCAAATTTTATCATAGTTGGGAACATGCATTCAAAACCTAAAAACATTTCAATATCACCCAACAGGTAATGTACAGGTGTTATTGCAATTTCGTTGGCGTGTTTTTTAAACAAAACTTTGATTTCAAAAAATATTAAAAATAAATGCCTAGTCCTGAAAGGTACATGTTTCCAATACTAGTTTGACGACTACACCATTCAGGGATATATTTTCCAATGTGGAGTTAGCAAAACGTTTTTGGTTCTCCCTAAAATCCAAAGTTGCTTAACATCAAAGCAACATAAACGTTATGATAGATCTGTGTGAACTTCAAACAGCAGAAATTATTTGGCACTTCTACGTCGTACGATATTGTTTTAGAAAGTACATTCTTACTAAAACGAATTCTCTTGTTGTACTTTACAAATCAGGCACAAATTATAAGAAAATATTTTATTCAGACATTGAACTCTCTATTCAAGCCTAAAATTGTCCAGGACACGTAACGGACTTATAAATATGGACAAAAACAAACGACTGATTAAATCTTGTAGTTGCAGGAATATCTTCTCTTGTCAAAGCCATCAAGGCTTTGTACATAAAACTGATTTTGGATAACATGACCCTATTAGGAGCAATCTGGCAATCAGAAGCAAAGGTTGCATTATTACAGGAATATCTTACTGCGCAAACATGTTAGTCTCAAAGCTAGCTGACGTACGCAGATTTCGGAGTAAGGATTGAAATAAACTCAATTTATTTATTCGGAGAAGTGTAGTTTTAAAGCAAACATTTGTTCAAAATTGAACATAAATTAAGTCATAGAATATATAAAAATACCCCGTAACAACGGTCATTTTAAAAAATACGATGTCATCATCGAAGACTATAAAAAAGGTTCCGGCAATGGAACCAATTTCTTTGTGCAAAGGAAAATTCCGCGCATTTATTGCTTGATGACATTGATGACTCAAGCGTTTTCATGACAATACTCTATTTATATTAACAAGCCACATTACTCTACAGATTTTTAAAAAAGCAACAGTAAGCAAAAAATGCGTATAGAATTGTCCAATAACAAGGAAAAAATCCATTTAGATGTGAAATCAAGTTCCAAAGAGAGAAGACGATATTTTTATCGCATTTGTTAGACGGGTAATATTTAGATAATAATTGCTGTACCAACTTTGTGGGGCTTCTCCCCGCAACTTAACTGAGTAGTGGTAAGGTAGAAGCCAAAAACCATCGAGAATCTAATGTAAATTGTAACCTATAAATCATTTTTGGTTTACTAAGTAGAAATGTCTCATTTATAACGTAGAAGTTATTATTTGCTCCAGACTTATTATGTTTTTGTTTAATATACAAAGCAATCTAGATTTAACTTAATTTGATGATATATTTGTAACTCATTTTAATACTTAATAAAATGCTTTAAGCTTTCAAAACCTAAAATTGTTTTAGAAAATACATTTTTCCTAAAACCAAAAACTCCTAACAGAACTTATAGATCAGCCCACAAATATAAGAAACCATAACAAAACTATATAGTTAACAACGTTAAACATTTTAAACTAAAGAACACGCTTACTAAACACTTTTGATTGGATCTTTTCAAGATATTAGATCCACCACTTTAGAATTACACAGCGTTTAAGAATTAAATGAATATGGTGGAAGCTACGCCAACTCCTGACAAAAATTTAAGTCTTCATATTCACCTGTCACGAACTTAATTCGCAAACGAAGGTCTATGTATTAAGTGGATATTCAATTAAATGCTTAAGATGACGCCGTTAAAAACTATAAAAACGATTTCGTGTAGGAAACAATTTCTTTGCGTGGAAAACAATTCCACAAATTTATTCCCTGACTACATCAATGATTTGAATATTTTCATGATGGCGCTTGCTTTATACGATCTTTCTCCTACATATTTTAGCAAAGCGAACTAAAGCAATATTGGTGAGAAAAGGCCTAGGAAAGTACATGTTTCTATATGGAAACTATATATAGTCAATCCACAGAAAGCGGGAACATTGCTTGCAAAGCTTAACAACGAAGATTTCATAAAAACCTAATTACTTGCACACACACATCACTATGATGCAAGACGACAATTCTGTGCGTGGGTGATATAAGATATTACTGTTACTTCATGCCTGAAATCACACACACTTTAGATGCATACACCAGTGTTATTAAAACTGGTAAAAACATTACTTGCTTAACAATAACACTTCGTCCATTTTACCATACTTTGTCTTCTACATTGCAAGCTTTTGCAGAAACGTACGACTGTTTCACGTGTTTATTCTTGTAGATAAAGCAACAAGTTCTCATTCTGGATGACTTTGTAAATGAAACGAATTAGAAATAAGTACCATCGATCTTATTGAAGAAATCTAAACAACCATTATGTTGGAGCAGTTATACATAAATACACTGGACCTTATACTGGCTATATATTTTGTACTCTCTAAATTATTTCCGTTTTTAAGTTATATGATACTTCCAGCATTAGGAGCAAGTTCTAATGTAAATTCTATTAACTCAATTAAATCCAGCTTTAAAACGTACATCTGTTCAAAAAAAGGAAATAAAGTGAGACGGAGAATATAAATATTATGCTTAACCTCCGTAGCTACTACAGGACTACAGTTTGTTTGAAATCTGTTATTC
Source organism: Entomobrya proxima (assembly GCA_029691765.1). Classification (NCBI taxonomy): domain Eukaryota; kingdom Metazoa; phylum Arthropoda; class Collembola; order Entomobryomorpha; family Entomobryidae; genus Entomobrya; species Entomobrya proxima. The sequence goes on along the minus strand of CM056169.1, from coordinate 43,237,290 downwards.
TGTACTTGATTTTAACACTTATTGCGTTATTTTAACAATCATTTCGAAGGAACAAACGTAGATCTAAACTATCCTTAGAAACTAACATGATTTTCACGTTGCTAGATTTTCATCCTAAGGCTGAACTTTTGAAAAATTTCTCAAAACAATAGACAAGCGTATACAGATATATTGTTAACTAAAACCAGTCAGTAATTCGTTTTTTTTTTACTTTCCAAGTTTTATCTTCAAATATTATACAATTTTGCTCAAGCAATAATAATATTTTGAATTAATTTCTCAGCCACCTTTCGGAATTAGGTGCAATCAGTAGTGTGTTGACGCTCTAACTAGTTTGGTTAACTATTCTATGTTTACGTTAATTGCTCAATTATTTGTAACCCATATTACATGTCTTATAACAAAAATATTTAATTATTATACATTGACCAAGAAAATACATTTTTTCTTAATCCAAAAATTATAAGGTACTTCCTGAATCAGTCATAGGTTATAGCAAGAATTGTCAACATATTATTTAACATCGTCGGTCATTTCAAACTTGACCACGCGCACAGAAAAATTTGGTTGGCTTGTTTCAAGATATTCGATCCGCCATTTCATCTGTGAAGTGCTTAATTATTTTTAGAATGTGTCATCTGTGTGTAATACAGTCTGATTTAAATGTCCTATGGAAACCTAAATCTCTTCACTTCACAGAATTCTTCCAAGCGCTTTTCTAACCTGATGTAAGGAAAATATCGTTTTCTCTTAATACAGTTTTAAAACACAGTGCTACCTGTGCGTGGGTGATGTCCAGGAATACTGTTACTTCTTACCCGAAATCACACACACTATTTAGGCATGTACAAGTGTTTTTAAAACTGACGGATCTAATTTAATTTTTGAGTGGTTCCATGCACTTGAACTTTAAGCAAGAATTTTAGCAATTATAATAATATATTGTGAATTGTAATGATGGAACAAACCTTGAAATGAGCTAACCTCTTATGCAACAAATGTGAAAGGAATTTCATCTCAAGGCATATCTTGGAACCTTAATAGCTTTTCGAAACGAAAGGCAAATGTGGACAAACATATACTGCAAACGAAGTCCAGTGAATGTATATGGTCACTATACATACTCATAACTTCAACCATATTGACATATTGCTAATGTAAAAATATTATTTTGGTTTATGCCACTGAAATAAAGTTAAACATGAAGCGTCCGATACTTCTGTCACTCATGAAAACGTGTACTTGATAGTTGCTTGGCTCTAATAGTTAGTTTTATTTAATAAAATAGTATGTGCAGAGGTAGCTGCTCAATGTTCAAAGAAGGTTTGTATGTAAAATTACATGTCTTGTACTGAAAGAATTTCAAATATTTAAGCTGCTCTAAAAATACATTCCTCTAAAACAAAAATTTTAACGCCCTTTATGGATCAATGAAAAATTATAACAAAATATACAGAGAGAAACGAACGGCTGGTTACTTTTTGTAGTTGCTGCAGCAATCTTGTTTGACGACTTTGTACATAGAAGTGAATTAGGATACCGTGATACTAGTGGAGAGCTCTGGCCATCATAACCAAAGCAAAATGTGAAGGATTATGTAAATGTCTTACTGTGCAAACATGTTAGCCTCAAAGCCAGTTTAAAATTCTAGTTAAGGAAGCAAATATTGAAATAAATTTAATTTGTTCATTCAAAAAGTCTAGTTTGAAGCATACATTTGTTCAAAACTGATTATACGTATTTTGGAAATAAAGACGTAGAGTATATATGGGCTTTACGTCAGGACCACTATTTGATTTATACATGAAGTAAAGCTCAATGTTACAGTTTCATACCATTTTTTATTTAAACAACTATATTAACCTTACCTCCCTACCTAGCAATATGTTCTCATTTTGTGGTAATTTCCAGACTAAGAAATTAAAGAAATTCAGTAGTATCCGACATAGACACTGGCCGACACGATACACATTTGGGGCAAATATTGAAAACAATTCAATTTATTGTTTAGAAAATTCTAGTTTTGAAACAAACGTTTGTTTAAGACAGAACAAAATGAGACGTAGAATATAAAAAACAACGACGTAAAAAGGGACAGTCACTCAAATACGATGAGGTTACCAAAGACAATGAAAATGGGGCATCCTTTGTCGTACTTTCTTGGACAGATGCTATATAGATATTGAGAGGTGCGCTAAAGTATTGTGGCTTTCGTCCACTACAATTAAACTGGACACTTTCATGTAATTGTTAGCCACCATGGACTCTGCGCTTTTATTGAAGAAGTTGTTAGAAATATGATACACTATCAAATATTACCATCAGCAAACAATTTCAACAATAAGCAAGAAACCGTTTTTGGCTAAATAGGTATAAATGTCTCATTTGGTTGCCTTGAGAGCAGGGTTAACGAGATACCCATTATATTATTCAAATGCTAAAGCAATATACATACAACTTAATCTGAGAAAACATTTAAACTCAAATCATACTATTTGAAGAACTGTTCTAAACTTTTTAAATTTAAAATTGTTTTAGAAAATACATTGTTTCAAAACCACTAAAATCCTGACGTACTTCATGATTCGGACAAGAAATTTAAAAAAAACTACCAACGTCAAATGTTTCAAATTTAAGGACATGTGCAATAAAAAACTTTAATAGAATCATTTCTAGAAATTGGACCGAGCATGCAGATTAGCAACGTTAAATTATGTTCTGAATGTGTAAACATAACCATTAGACAGTCTGCTTGTTAGAACTTTTGGAAACCTGACTCAATTTGGAACATACAACCTTAGAGCACAAGGACGGTAAGCAATAATCTGCATTGGAGTTATATCAATTCTTATACTTAACTTCATGCTTGAAATCACATACACTATTAACGCCAGCTCCGGTGTTTTTTTAAAACTGGTAGATAATTTATTTGTTTACTTATGATCATAGACGAAGACTTCTAGACTAGACGAATAATACGTTTTGGTAAAACCACAGGTGTGTATTCCAATTTCAACCAAAAGAACGTAGCATTTTATCTTTGAGATTAAGAATTATGCGTTGTAATGTTGGATTTGGAACAAAACGCCGGATTTAATCAAAGCAGCCTGAGTTTCAGCTAGTGACAAAAACGTTATTTTTGCATACACATAACGTACGTTTATTACATTCAAACTTTCTTGAATTATAATAATGGAGAACTACTCAGACACATTTTGCATTTTGTAATTTGCATTTACTTCTATTACTGTGTTACGTTTGTTGATTTGGGTAACTAGTAACCAACAGGGTCAATTTAGCAAGTTTTAGAAGTATGTCTAAAGTGTAGGAAAATACATGCTTCCATAGCTTGTAAAAACATGAATCCTTTAAACATTCAACTTTAAAAACATAAAATATGCGCGTGAGTGATATCACGTATTACTTTTAACTTCATGCTTGAAATCATACACACTCTCAAGGCAAGCAAAGGTGTTTTTTAAAACTGGAAGATAATTTATTTGCTTGTTAATAATCATAGATGAAGCCTAAACTGATTCTTAAATACAGTTTTTAAAGATTTTCAAAAAACAATCTTCTGATAACAATATTGGCTTATTGTTTGCATTGAAAAAATTCTAATTTTTGACATGACACTCATGACATTCTTTTGCTTTCAATTCATTGATTAATTCAAGGAAACCTAGCTTTGAAACGTACATTTGTTTAAAACCGAAAACGAATTGGGACGTAAAATTAACTCATGTGTTGTCTCGGTAAATACAGAATACAGAAGCATTATCTAACGTTTTCTTGAAAGTTGTGGTACGGCGCGTGCTAATTTTGCCCAATAATTTTAACCATTTTAATGATATTTCATAAATGGTACAGATGAAACAAATCTAAAACTCAACTAACGTTAGAAAGAAAAAGGTGCACTTCCCAGGGGGAATTTCATTCCAGAGCATAATTTTAAATCTCTATAACAGAAAGAATACAATATACTCGTATACACTGTTAACGACCACCAATTCAGGAGTTTTCCAAATTCTTAAAATTCTTCACTTCACTTATCTTACCATTTTGTTAAAGCAAACTTAAACAAACCTCAGAAACCAACATGAATGTTACGTTATTGGAATTTTCATCCCACTGCGTACCCCTGAAAAAATTCTCAAAACGAAAGACAAACGTATGCATTTGTGTATTGCTAACAAATATTGGTTATTATTTCATTTTCTCATGTTTCGAATTTTTAACTTTCAAATATTACACTATTTTTTACAGGAACAATCAAATGTTGATTTACACAACTGGACTTTACATATTCCTCAGTCACCTATTGAAATAATGTGCATTGAATAGTGTATTTACACACAAATAAGTTTTGTTAAGCATTCTATGCTTATGGCAATTGCTCAATTTGCAAGTATTATTACACTTCTTATAACAAAATTATTTAAAATGTTCAAGAAAATACCTTTCTTCTAAAACCAAAATTTATAACGCACTTCTTGAATCAATCAAAAACTATGGCAAGAATTGTCAACACATTATTTGACATCGTTGGACATTTCAAACTCACTGCACTATAACTTTATTTGGCTCGTTTCAAGAAATTTTATCCATCGTTTTAATTTTACCGTGCTTAGTTTACCTTCAGAATTTGCAATCATGTTTAATCTTGTTTAATACAGTCTGGTCTTCATAACCTTTGGAAAACGGAATAGATTCACGCCTCAGATGTCTGTGTTCTCGTAATCTGATTCAGAAAACTTTTGTTCCCTTAAACCGGAACACACAGTTTTAAAAACACAATAACACAATGGGACCTGTGCGTGGGGGATGTCCAGGAATACTCTTACTTCTTACCTGAAATCACACACACTATTAAGAGAAGTACAAGTGTTTTAAAACTGGTGGATCTAATCCAATTAATATTCTAGAATTTTTTGAGTAGTACCGTGCATATTAGCCTTATACAATGATATTAACGTAACACTTATAATAATATTTTTAAATGGATGGAGCAAACCTTGGATACAAATATGCAGCAAATGTGGGATTTCATCCCAAGACATACCCATGAATCTTAGAGAGCTTTCTGGGAAGGAAAGCAGAGTTTCAGCAAGCGACAAAACTAGAGTTATTTCATTTCAATAACGTAATCAAATTTACTTGAATTCTATAAATGCAATACTACTCATATACTGTACTCTGAAGGCACTGTACTCTCTAGTAACTTCACATAAGCATTTCATTTGTTGATTTGGGTACCTAGTATCCACCATTATTATTTTAATAAGTTTTTAAAAGTACGTGTAAAGCAAAGAAAATACATGTTTCAATAGCTTATTTACCGGCAGCGTCAACGTAGCATGTAAAGCTCAAAAAGAATAATTTTATAAAGAGTAACACCACGAGCTTGTTGACACCTAAAAAAATTTTTGTTTGAATTTTCAAAACTTTTATGTTGCTAGGAAGTATGAGTGCCCAAAACACGGTGTACCAAGTTTCAGCCCCATATATCGTTGTGAGGCGGTTAGGCAACGCCTTAAATTTTAAGTGCTCGAAAACTAAATATTTGCTAATATCTCTGATTCGAAGTAAAACTGGTCAATGATAATTTTTGCAATAGTTAGGTATCGTGGGACCCTGTATTCTGATACAACCGTACATATTGACCAGTTTTTGCATTTTTGCAAAAAATCATTTTTCCAAAGTTTTCGGGGGTTTTTCGAAATCTTTTCAACTAATTTCTATGCATTGTTTTCTTTCATGGCGGATTTTAACAGATGCCCATCTTAAAAAATGCCTGCTCTATAGAACGCAAAAAATCGCTTTCAAAATAATTGTGATTTGCAAAAGTTATGACGAGAAACGTAAAACAACAAGAATTTTTCGCAAATTTCACCGACACTTAAAACCGTACAACTTCCGTTTTTATGATCAGATTTCATCAAAAATACACTTAGGCTTCGTCCACTAATGACGTCACTTTAAAATACCGATTTTTCGAGTGACCCACTGACCCCTGTCACTTTTTTTAACATGTTCTGCAAAAGGATGGTGCGTGCTATTAAATAAAAAAAAGTCGAACTACCGGAAATAAATGGAACTTACTAATACTGAAAATAGTAAAAACAATACACATGATGACCTAAAAACTGAATATACACTATAGTCAGTAAAACACTTATTTGGAAGCATTTCTAAACAAGACAGACATACAAAAGCAATTGAATGAAACGTTTAATAAAATCTTTGCAAAATCCAGTTTTGACTACGGCATTTCAATTTTTTAAAAGCAAGATACATTTTGAAGAGTAACAAGATAAAAAATCATTTTGCTTAAATATTTAGGTCAACCGTTTTCAAAATATAACTTTTTCTGTTGACTATAAATACAGATAAAAGTTTTGTTGGGGTGCATATATTCAGTATTGCATCATTGGAGTCTCTGTTTGTAATATTATTTACGCTTATGTGAGTGTCGCAAGCAAGCACTACTACTACTGTTTTTTAAATGACAAATCAGTAGCTTGAAAATAATTGTAAATGTGACCATGAATCGTTCCTCAAAACTGAGCAATACTTTCAAATTAGCAAAGAGATATGGAAATTTAATCCCAAGGCATTGAACCTTTGAAAAAAGTGCTCAAAAGGAAAAGCGTTCTTGGACCTGAATCGCTTTGGAGCATGCATTTTTGAGCAGCTTTTTAAAGCAAAACAACAAACTTGTCTGGGTGATACCAGAGATGACTACTAACTTGATTTCATAGATCACCCACACTTTGGACATAAACACGAGTGTTTGAGCTGATGGATCAGTGCCTTGGTTGACAATAATTGTACTTGGCAATATTATTCAATTCCACTTGCATTTGGACTAATATGTGATGTTAGCTTTTTTCAAAATGTCAGTTCAAATAGACACCAGATGAACAAGACCAGCAGGTTTCACAAGAACCTCGATGTAACTATTTGCCATCAAATCAAATAACTGTAAGCAAAACCAACACAACTGCTCTCCGTCTGTTATGGCACCTCTGTTATCTATTTTTACTCTTTGCAGGTTGCAGTTGCTGCAGTACAGTTAAGTTCAGCAAGCAACGGCTGCAACACCTTTATTTTATTAACTCCAAAATCGAAATAAAGACAATGAGACAAACACATAAATAGCAACATATCTCCTTTGATCTTCATTGATTCAAAATAATTACCAAATACTTCCATCTTGCTAAATGCTACGAAGCATTACGTTCATCCAGTTGTATGCGCTTTTGAATACTAGTTTGCTGCTTCTACAGACAACAGAAAAGCTTATTAAGTGATGACGTCCGTGTTCATAAAAAAGTATTTCGTGTGTTATTTGAACCACATCTTCTTACACCGCTGCCGCTGCTGCCCCATCTTTAAATTAATGAAGACATATTGCCACAGCCTGAGGTTTTCGAATAATCAAATTATTTTAGTTAAAGAAGAACTGAAAACCAGGATTCTCGAGACCTTCAAGTTTGAACTAGCAGGAAAAAACGGAACCCTTTTGCGGAAACTTATTAATCTCTTAAAATGACGTGCGTTTACACAAAAATTGGTTCTAGAGATATTGTCACTAACATTATTTAAAATACATTAATGAAAAAAGTTAAAATTGTTCCAAACTATTTTGGATTACACATTTATCCAAAACAAAAAAAATCAAAAGAAAATCTAGTGTGTTAAAATTTGAAAAGAAATGACTGGATACTGACGCATATTATACTAAAACGGTTATCAAACGAAAACAGTTTCTATTGAATCCATAGACCAGCATTCAATTTACTAATTTATTGAATAAAGCTACTACTCCATTTTTATAACTGTTGGTACTTAAGGTCAGAACATCCGATTTTTTATTGCCAAAAGCTTGAACAGGATATCGCTAATGTACTTTAAAACAATTAACAATTTTGTGACTATGAACCAACATCACCAGTATGGCCTGCGTCAATCTATCTAGTGCAAGTAAAGCAAAACTAGGTAAATTTCAAACTAATGTCGATCCATCGATGAATTGTTTTTGCAATACATAGTAGTAATGATAACCCATTAACTTCTAGGTAAAGCCCAAAGCCAACACAGAAATGTGTGCAATATTCCCTGAATTTCCACTCAATGTTGACCTTCCCTATATTAAAATGATTTCTAAAGAATTCCATACTGCTAAATGCTACAACAGATCACACTACGATCGTCGCGTTGTGTGCGCTTTTTGTAACTTCAATAATACAGGTTGCTATCATCTACGGACATAACTAGTTTTTTAGATCCGCTATAACTAACAAACCAAATAAACAAACGAACCAAGTGTTTGTTATTGGAGATACGTATTAGCTTTTTATGAATAGTTTCAGATTATACTAGCAACAGAAATACATTCTAGGAAAAGACACCACGAACTCATGTGCTTGATTTCAATAATTACTGGGGACTTCATGATTGAAATCAAATACACTACACAAATTAAATCAAGAGTTTTCTTAAGATCGTATATCAGAAATTTACTTGCTAGCCTTTATTGAATATGCATCTCAAAACTAATTTCTTTATACCTGATCAAAGCAAAAAAACAACACATTGCTTTGCGTAACTACACCGCGTGCTGAATTTTACTTGCTAAAGTGACAGAAATGCTCTAAAACCAAATAAATGTGTCTAGACAATCTTTATAACTGTTGAGCATTACTGAATTGTTCCTTGATGAGAGACATTTCAAGCCCATCTGGATTTTTGCATTTTTCAAAAGGATTAAAAGCAAGATATTTAGCCCAACCGGAAACACCCAGTGGTTAAATTATACTAGATGAGGCTGCCTAATTAGAAGTGCAACCTTCGGTGAATCTGAATAAAGAACAAACTATTGTTTGGTTTAAAAATACATTTTTGCCGAATAACGACCCAGCTAGTGTTCTAAAATCAAGCCAAGAAATCCTTGGACATATGCGAGTCATTTTGAAACTCGAAACCCAAACTTAAGAAACGGGTTTATGAATTCTGGCATACCATTATCTTTACTAAACACTGTTTTAAATTACGTTTAATTTTTGAAATGTACCTTCTTTCCAAAATAATGCAATGCAAAGTTATCCAACAAATCACACATATTCACAAGTTAACATTATATGTGTTCATTATTGTCAAATAAAATACAACATAGTGATTTTCATCAGAAAATCGTTTCATCGTTTGTTCTCCTAAGCTTTTCTGTTTTTATAATGCGTCATCTCAAAGCAGTAATTTTGCAAGCAAATCTGCTTCAAACTAATCAACAGGCCAACGAATGAATCAGAAACCGATTTCTGGATTTAGGAATGTGCGCTAAGTTGAATTCCAACATCAGTGTTCTTAGAAAGTTGGAATAATCTTGGTAAGATGCCATAACTTTATGTTTTAATTTTTGAATAGACTAGAAATGTACATTACTTCAAATCTTGAACTTTTTTATACTAAAGCTCCAGCTTTTTCAAAGTGAGTGATATTTAATCAAATGTATCATAAGAAACAATCTACATCGGGGAACACTTTACATTCCACAAAAATTATACAAAATATTTGAATAAAAGTTTCTAGCCTTGTAGTATACCTCTCTAAAAGCAAAACGTATAAAAGTTAAAGGGAAAACCTGTCAAATTTGAGGTTCATGTAAAACTTACAGTGAAACAAAGTTCTAGCCGTCACTGATTTCAAATTGAAGATAAAGTTGTTTCTGTTTTTTGAAATGCTAATGGTAAACGCATTTCAACACATTGTTGAATTCCTAAATGTATTGCATTCTTTTCTTTCCTTATCTTTTTCATGATCTTTCCAGTCAGTAGCATATTATGTATTTTGTAGTGTCGACTTACAACACACATACAGGATGTCCCATAAGTAAAGAGACAAATTTCATTTTGCTATAAAAAAATTTCAAAAATGTTTTTAACAAGCATTTGTGGCATAACGTGATTAAGCTACTCTTCGAGTACTTGTGTGTAAAATATCTCGACTCAAAAGCTTTGCTTGAACGCACGGTGCCATTTTACTTTATCTGACTTCAACTATGAGATTTACCGGTGCCAAAATTTTCTTGAACTACTTACAAACATTTAATTCCAGAGTGTTCCATATAACCTATGTCTTCTAAATAATTTGCACATTATATTCACCATTTCTTTCTCTACAAACGCACACAAAAACAAATTGCTCATTTCTCTCTAGATTTGTGTAAAGAGACAATTATTGATCCAGTGCCCTAAATTTAAGTGTACTTTCCTATATGCAAGTTTTTTCACATAATGTAGTCCGCGAAACAACTTTGTTTTGTAGATACTATAAGCTGAAAAGACGGGCTACAAAACCTGCTTAAGCAAATTTAAATATAAAGTTTGCATGCAAAGTTGTGGCACTTCAAACATTTTAATAAAAATTTCCGTAAAATTTGGTGTCCATTACGAAATGGCTAAAAATTGAATTTTGCATAGCTTTCTTGATATTTATTTTTGAAATATCTTTAATAGCTCATTGAAAAGCCCACATACTAGGGACTAAATCACGATTAGTTTTTGTGAAATTGATTTGAGCTATTAACGTAGACAAACGATTATATGGAATCGTCTTTTAAAAAATCGGTAAAAACGAAAAACGAATTACTCGTAAACAATTGCATATAACTACCACAGTATAGCTTTTCTCAAACCATCGTATATATCAAAATATTCTACTAACCACAGTGTACCTATTCACAGTTTTGTCTGATTGAAAAGGCTATTCTACAACTTTGTATAAAAAATTTAAATTTGTCTTTTTACTTATGGGACATCCTGTACGTTAAAAATAACGTTTAGCTATTTTAACTAAAGCCGTAAGGAAACAACGAGGATTGCTCTGCTTTGAATGCAATCTAAGATTGAGGATTATACGAACTGCATTAGTGATGACCGATTAAAGCAGAAAGTTTTGAAAGAAACCACCGATTTTTCACTTTAGAATGCCCGGACAAAGTGACAAAATTATGAAAGGCTTCAAAGGATATAATGATTAACCATAAAGAAACGTGAGTCAAACCATTAAAGCTTCCGCAAGTTGCATAAATTTAAGACCAAGCTTTATAAAGTTTTAAAATACGTCAACGGTTTCAGATAACACATTTTTCTAAAACCATTATAATAAGTAGAAAATGTCTAGAAACTTGACAAAAAGGATTCACTCAAAGTGAGTTTATGCAATGTGAGCTTTACATATAAAAGAATTGCCGTAAATTGATATGCAAAATTCATGTAATCTGACGTAGCGGGTAGCCTTTGTATATAATATCAATATCGATGAATAATTCAATTCACAGGTAACTTGGTAAAAGTGCTGAATTGTGGAAAAATCCAGAATACATAAACAGAAAGAAAGATTTACCAAAACCACAAATTTTTGAACTTTGGAACGACTTGGACAACTGGTGATATCTTCAAGTTTGGAAAAATATCATAGTCAACGTTACCAATTGTTACGTGGCCAATTGTCCAATCATCTTAACACCCCCACGTGCATTTTGTTTAATATAAGTAAACGGTTTTAGATGACACCTTTCTCTAAAGCCAGTCAAATAATTAACAAATATTTTTAATATTTGGCATGAAAGTTTCATTCATTTGATAATACTTTGCTAATTTTAACATAAAATGGATTATAATAATTATGGTAAATCGATGATATGTAAATTGGACGTATCCTGGTGCAACGTGCTTTTTTTAAATGTAAAATGCAATGTTTTACGCGTAAAGTTTACTAACTTTATGAAAAAGTACAAATTTTGATAAATATTATAACCGAGTGAAAAATAAGTACCACGCAATGCATTATGATGCTGTCTCCAAATTTCTCAAATTTGATTGGAGACACAAGATGGCTGATGCGGCTGTGGCACGTTTCTGGAGTATTCAAATAGCCGCTAAATAAAGTTCAGCACTTGCCAGTGCTAAGTTACAAAGTAAAGATTGCATGTGCAAATCCAAATGTATCTAAGTAAAAACAGCATATATAGCTTTACATCGAAGAGACAATCGAAGAAGAAGGGCAAAGTTTGGAATTTCAACACATTTTTAAAACGGTCCACATTTAACCGTAACACCTATCAAAACAAAAAGTCATTTGACAATCAAGTGAATTCTATTACAATGGGGTTTACCACAAAAAAGCATGCCACTCATTCATGTTGTCGGCCTCAAAATTTAGTAATTTGAATGTATCCCTTCATTGAGTACAACGATGTCATGGCTAGCTTTGCTGAAAAATAACTTTTCCAGAAAAAATGTAAATGCACAATGCGCATTTTTGTAAACAAATTCATGTTAATCTTAATTGCTTTACCGTAGCAACCAAAATCTCGATATAATTACTGTTAGTCATAGTGTTGGCTAACTAATGTTGACACCAACGTTTGGAAATGGTGATCGTTAATCTCAAAGACGGACTCAATAAAAGGAAACCCAGTGACTGTTAGGCTACTTGTAAATTTGTCTCTCTATGAATAAATTTATTACTCCAGTAAAACTAATTGTCCTAAAATTTCAGACCCATAGCGTTTTTGGGTATTTCGGAATGTCTCTTATCCCCAGGTTGATGCTTCATGTAGAAGTTTACAGCATAACAAATAGGAATCGATTAGGACACAGATCGGCTAATATCAGGCATGGTGGTGGGTTTTATTTGTGGGCTGGGCAACCCGGTTTTGTCCAATTTTACCCATACCCAGTTAGCATGGGTTTGTGTGGGTTTTTTGGGACAAAAATTGGATTTTATCGGATGCCTGTGTTAATTATATGGCGGCAATTTTCTATGGCCCCATTTAAATGCATATGAAGATTTTAAAACCCCATTTTAACCCGGTGCCCGTTAAAATCCGTTTTTATCCTCGGTAGTGGGTTTTAATAAAAAAACCCGCGGGTAACACCATGCCTGGCTGATATAGAATGTGCATCTACCTCTGTCTTTCCATTCACCCAATGATCTATGTGTTTGTTGTTGACTGAAAATGTAAACTTCTTATTTTGTTTTCGTACAAATGCAAAAAACTTCAGCAAAATAGGTTTTCTGCTACTTCAAATTATACTACACTAAACATATTCCCTAACCAAAATATAATTGCATTCCGACCGTTCTTGGTTTCATCCAAATTTCGATATTGTCATCAACAATTTCAATGTTGATAAATTTAAGCATGGTCAATTTCAAGAGATTAGGCATAGGTTTGACTGCGTCGCAAAAAGGGTTTTTTTGGTTCACAAATACTATAAAAACCTTCATGAATTAAAGACACCATCTAAATGCTTGTAAATCATTTGCATATTATTTAGTTTTTATGTGGCTATTGCCTCTATAGTATTGCGTCAATAGACATGTAGCAAAACCTACATTAAAACCTTGCCTTCCTTGAATTCTGTGCACTTATTTAGAAATGAAACTATTCGTTCATATTAAATTTGGAGATGACTTAAAATGCATCTGGAAGAAACGAATGTCACAAATAATGAGCAAAGAAAAAGTAAATTTCTAGATTCAGTTTTAAAATTCAATCTGCCATTGCCCTTAAACAATTTGGTAACTCGGAAACCATTCATGAATGTATGATGAGAAGTACCGGTGTATTGATATGTACATATTTCGTTTGTAGTTTCTATAATAATTAACAAATCATAATCACGATTGTAGGGTTTTTGTCGTGTAAGCTAACCTATTTTAAAAGCAACTTTTTATAAAAATTTGTAAAAGTTATTTTAACTGTGATAGGAGTTTCCGTCCAAGTTGAGAGCATCGTACTACTTCATCTGTTGAGCGTTGGTTGTCCCGTTGTCATGCTGCATGTTAGCTATTTGGTTGCCATACTGCATGTTCGCTATTTGATTGCCATGCTGCAGTTGGTTGTTTCGTATTTTCCGTTGCCATGCTGCATGTTGGATGCGTTTGTTGTTTGGTTAAAGATGTTAAAGTTTTCGTTGGAATTCTCATTAAAACCTGTTAAACGAAAAAAGTCATATTTTTGTTAAGCAGAGTTAAGCTAACTGGTCAATAAAATGGGTTTATTGTTCATAAATGGAAAACCAATTAAAATTACCTCTCACGTTTTAGGTTTATTTTCTCGTTATTTTCTCATTTCAAAATCTCGTTTTCTGAATACAGCCATTGGTGTATGTTTTACCGTTGTGCTGTTTTGCCCTTATGATATGTTGTGTAAAACCATAGCCACACATAACACGAACATCCTCTTGGGTTTACTGTTTTACCCAGAAACTTTTGCTTTGAAGCGTTGCAATAGTTCCCATGGAAAACGGTTTAGTGAAGCCTATAAAATAAAACAATTTTATTTTAATGTGTATACTGTTATGGTTTTCCATTTAATTGGTTGATAAAAGTAATTTATAGCTAATCCACAAGCCATCTACTTAAAGTTACCTCCAGTATTAAACCTAGTTGCAACATTCCGGATGCACATCCTTTAAAAACCCAGTTGTGGCGAAACTCGTCGTAAATCAAATCTGTGAATTGGAATCAAATGACAGTTTTATAAATTTTTTGTGCAAATGATTTAGGCCACACTAAGTCTATAATAGTGGGATTAAATGTAACCTTACCAATTTGTTTGCAAATACCTCAACTCTTGTTAAGTTTTGAATGCAACAGGTACTCCAGATTTATTTTGTCCAGAAACGCCCAATCTGGTTGCGCTACATTAAAAAATTAAATATGAATTGTAAAGCTTCATTCAAACTGCTTATTGTATGCATACAACGGAATACCCGGATTAAATTGTATATTATTTTAGCAAAAATGTGAGAGCAAATACCTTTACCATAAATGACTGGTACAAGAAAGACTAGAGAAAGTCCATGAACCCAAAGATATTTTTTCAAAGCAATGCTAATGTAAATCTGATTAAAAAACAAAGTAAAGAAGAATCGCATTAAATGATATTTTATAGTTGATGGCAATTAAAAGATTGTATGACTTGTAAAAATTGCTCAAGCTTACTTTTTTGGTAAGTAGAAGTGTGAAAAGCTTTTTTTGTATGCGACCAGTAAAGGACAACAAAAATTTCCGTTAGTACACGCACCGTTCTTTCGTTAAAAGGTCTTCAGCTCTGTCAATAAGTAAAAGCAGTTATTATTTTACACCATAAAAACTTTTATGCGTAATGTAAGCGTTAAAAAGAAGCGTATGAATTTACAGATTCAAGGATCTAGCAAATGTCCATACAAACTTCAGACCCGGACAATTACGTCTAACCATTCACATATGAATTCCTATAAAGTTAGTGACGCAAAACGTTTTATTGAAACTAAATAAATATCTGTTGAAAGTCAAGCACAATTAAGAATACGTGTATACTGTTGAAAGCTTTGCAAATTCTAAACTGCATACAAAAATCTAATTCACTGAAATAAATATTGAACAGTTAAAACATTTTCTTCATTTCTCCGCGTTTTCAAAATTTCTAAAACACTTTTAGAATGAAAAGTTAAAAATGTGTGATTAGTAATTTTGTAAAATAGCAACTTACAAGATTTCTGATGATGTCTTCATGTTAAAAGCAGAAAGTCGGAATATGTTTTCAAAACTCTTTACTGGTCAAAGCACTTTACTTCTGCTTCTCTCCGTCGATAGTTACTGAATGGTCTAATCAAAATGAAATATCCCAGATACGCCAGAAGAACGACGTTGTAGGTGTTGCAATAGTTAGCCCATTCCTGTAGTGTGGGAAAGCAGCACAGTTTCATTACTCCAATTTTGTGTACTCTCGACTGTTCTTGACTGTTCTTTCGGTCTATTGAACAACCTAATAAGAGTACGTTTACAAAGGAGCAAAGAAATTGAAAGCTACAGACTCATTTTATTGCTTTGTGGCATGATCAACTGTTTTTATTGGGAAATTCTCCGGTTCGATCTAATACTGCTGTTTTAATATTTGCAAGCTGCGTACGAAAAAATATTTTAGCTTGTTGTTTATGTACGAGTCAATTCTATAAAAATCAGACCTACTCATCAACAGCCATAATTCGTAGGCTTCACACTATTTTTAATTATGACTACTAAGTATAAATAGAATGACTTTACATTCCTAAGGGGGGAGAAAGTGGATGTGCCGTACACCAAGCAATTGTATGACATTTGAAAAAACATTTTAATCAGGTTCCAAAACATGATAAGTTTAGAAAAGTAAAGAATGGTCAGAATAACAATCAAAGCATAAATATTTTTGAAATTGCGTAGGCATTTGGAAATGCATAGCAAAAACACACGGTTTTTTTATTGAGTGAATTTGACTTTTTGTTTACCCAAAGCATATAGAACGCTATATCCATTATTGACATGGGACTATGTTAGTCCTCAACCTGAACTGGCGTCACGAAAAACACCAGTTTGTGTGTTGGATGTAAAATAACATAATGGTTTATTTTTTTAATGAGAGTATATTCCTTGCCGGCGTTGCTGCATTTTATATACTAAACCATTAAATGGTAAACCATAAAAAGGCTCGCTGCTAAGTATAAGCTATTACTAGCATATTTTTGCTGGTTTATGGCCTATATTAACTGGATTATAGCAGCCCAAAAAATTAGGTAGTCGGACACACAGGCAGACAGACACATTACATCTTAAGAAGCTCCTCTGCTAAAGCAACGAGCTAATAATGATGTATATGAATCCAGTAGTAGTGGTAAAGCAATAATTTCTTTTTTGTTTATTCAATCATATAAACCACGAAAATGATGCACAATTACAAGTTAATTGTTTATAGAATTTAAAATGGACATCTAAATAAAATTAACATATGATGTGTCTATGTCTCCACTATCAGCCAAATATTTTTGGGAAAAAAATTGAACCTTAAACCTTACTTATTTTAGTGACGACGACGATGCGATTAGAATTTATGGTAATTTAGTTTTCTCAGAATTATGTTTTCAAAGCTCATCTTCAGACGTTTCCCGGTTGCCTTTTCCTTCAAAACCTTTTGGACATGAGTCATAGCGTACAGCAGTAAAGTGCTCTGGTTTAAAGCCTAGCAATTCGGCGTGGTCATATATACGTTTTGTGGTTTTCTCTGGTAGACGTTTCATGGTACTGAAAACGGCAAAGGTCATCTGTCCGTCCAAGCAGGAAGAAACAAGTATAAACGTTTTGTTGTCGGTTAAGGTTGTGTATGTCGTGTACGGGGTCTTCGTTTGGACTTCTGTATTGAAAAAAGAAATTATTCTGTTGTGCTTTGATACGAAGTGGATGTAAGAACAGGATTTAATATTAATATGATTTTATACCATTATTCTCCCCTTCCCATGTATACTCTTCTAATCCTCGAACTGGATATGATTGTGTCCTGTTAAACCCAGTAACATAAAACTGGCCTACTCCAAACCAAAATGTCATACACATATCGTAGTATACCTCATCCTCCCGAATCTCATTTGGATTTCTACCAGACTGATCTGTGCCAACGTGGTAAAGATCATATCGACTTGCTATTGGGTAATACCAAATTCTGGTATTCAGGATCTAAAAATATTTGTATAAAAAGCAAATATGCAAACTTGTTAAATCAAAAATACGATTTTGACTGTACTTAAAAAAACTACCATACCCAATTGGCATCCACAGGAACAGTATTAACCCTGAAACAAGAACTCTCCCTCGCGGATTCAATGTCCAAGGCGTTAACCTGAAGGAAGGTTAGAGTCAACACACCTGTGGTGTAAGTAATGAGGTTGAACATTTTCTTAACTTTTGCTAGAAACCTAGTATCCAAGAAGTACTGCATTGGACACCTAATATCCAAGAAGTGAAATTGCCGACTATTATATGCGAGCATGTATTCATATTTAAATGCACATGTACTTATAAATGCTTTAAAGCAAGCCCATTATTCATTGCATCATTTAAATCTTCTTATTCCTTTTTTGGAAATAAGCTTTAACCTTAAACCACTACTTGAGAGAATATTAAATATTTCGTTGTTAATAAATTAACAAATAAATATAAGTTTCTTTCAATTCAACTAGTAACTGTAATAAAAGAAATATTCCTTTTTTGGAAGAACAGTATGAAAATTTTAGGGATTTTATCAGGACATACTAATAATTATACATTACTTATTTTTTATATAATGAAGTAATTAAAGAATACTACTATTAAGAAAAAGAAAAATCTAACAAGGCTGTGCTTACGAAATTTTTGTTCGTCTTTCGTTTTAATTGCAGAGCAAAAAACAACAACAAAAAACAGTAAATACTGCAATTGCAATTAACTAACGCTAACGGTTTCAAGTCATTTCCATTTTTTATAGTAGCCAGCAGAAATGAGATGCGTCTAAATTATAAGCACTCTGTGTTGCTTAATGAACCATCATACATACATGCAGCTTAAACAAATCTAAAGCCAACATTTATCATTAATGTACAACTCACGTACATTTTGGGGTAAAAAAAACTTTAAACAAAGGAAAAACTCATTAATTATTATGTTCTCAATCACCTTTGCAGTTTTATCTGCCTGTAACTTATTTGTTTGGTTCAACATTAACAAAAGAAATCAAACCACCTTACCAAAAGGTATTGGCCTTGTTTATGGCATTTTTGTATTCAATAAGCTACCAAAATGAAGAAATTCGTAATTTAATTGGCAGGCCCGACAGGACTACCTTTACTTGGAAATTTACTTAAGATTTTATTAGAACCTCATAAAACGTTCTAAAAATGGGCTTATCAGTTTTGAAGAATTTACACCCTAAGCCTGTGTGCAAAGACTGTCCTAGTTGTAAACGATGCAAAAACAATGAAAGAGGTATTTGGAACACTTAAATCCACGGGAAGGTATACAGTTGACATGTTTCTTAACGCTACAAAAGGAGCTAACCGACTTTTAACGACGGAAGGCTTAGTTGCTATAAAAATTCGTGCATGTTTGTTAAAAACGCTTAAAGATTGTGGCTTTCGTCGTAGCAACGTAACAGAACCAATTATTATAGCCTGTAATAATCTTCACCTTCTATCAACTATCAACTTCACCTATAATTTATAGGTGAAGTTGATAACTTCATTCAATGGTTGGAGACTACAATTGACGAAAACGGTAAAGTAGAAAGTATTCGCCCAAAGCATATAGAAAACTTATGAATCGTGATCTGGATGGTGGGTAAAAATTACGTTTTTGTTATTTCGTCCTACAAACAGATAGGCTAAAAATAAGAAACTTTTATTTTAATAGATAACGGTCCGAAACTCCACAGCCCCGAGGAACACGGATGTAGGGATACTGGTGCATAAGTATTTCGATTGGCTTCAGGTTACAGTGAAAAGCGGACTTGTGTTTTTGCCTCGTCTAAAATATCTTGTGCCAAACTGGTCAGGATATCAATTCTGTGATGTCTGTAAAGAACTGGATAATCTCGTGCAAAAGTACTTGAACAGTCACAGAGCACTGAGTGCTTTCAACTTAAGCGATTTTCCGAAGGAAATGCAATTTAAAAA
The DNA here is from genome assembly GCA_029691765.1 of Entomobrya proxima. Taxonomy (NCBI): domain Eukaryota; kingdom Metazoa; phylum Arthropoda; class Collembola; order Entomobryomorpha; family Entomobryidae; genus Entomobrya; species Entomobrya proxima. The sequence goes on along the minus strand of CM056169.1, from coordinate 43,217,779 downwards.
AGGAACGTAGAGAAGCAATCGCGTCATTACAAACTGGAAAAGGGTATGTCCAGGAGAAAGCTTTGCAAAGAATGCGCTTTTCTTAGCAGAGGCCAGACTTATTCAAGCAGTTGAGTTTTTCAAAATTGCAAGTCAAAATGAAAAAGATTATACAAAGCCCGAATCTGGTTTTCTTCTTCTGCCTTCTAAGTTGGAATCTATTGTGAAAGAAAAGGAAACAGAAGAAAATATTTGTTTACCAGTAACAACAAATACATAAAGGATTGACAGAATTTTTAATGTTTGGGTATGGATGGACAAACAAAATGTTTTATTATACCCTATTGGGTTCGTATGATGTAAAATATGAAACGAGTAGCTCACTTAGTAATGTCGGAGAAGAATGTAAAATAAATCCTTCATTTTTGTTTTCTACGCTTTTAGCTTTACATTATTTAAATGTATGGTGAGCCAGTTCCCATGAATCTTCGAAAACAAGGAGTTTATAACTCCGCTATGGGTCTTCTTGCACATAAGGCATTTATTTACATAACCATTTACATTCACCTTTCTCCTCCTTTATAACGATTGTTTTGTTGTAAATTCATGCCTCATATTTACACCGGTAGATAAAAGCATGTTTTCAAAAACACAGTTCTAACAGCAATTCCAATACATATTTAAGACTTTACTCTAGATATGGTATACAGAAACACGATTAGGCATTTAAAGTGTCATGAAATATTCATTGTTTGCTTCAAAGCAAACATGAGGTTACACGGTCTGTTTAATAAAACGACTGCTGCCACAAAGAAAACTGTTGTTTTAAAAATTTGAATCATTGAGTGTTTACAGAAAAATAATTGAATACTGAGCGACATGTCTCTGACGACATATTAATATTTGTTTTAACTCTCCACCTTAATGTCAACAATGTATTAAACAATATCTGTGACACAGTTCTCAAATGAAGTTACACAAAAGCAGAAGGATAGTCGTCTAAGCATCGATAAGTTTATTTAAGGTATTCAAAATCATTCCCTTTCTCTCTGAAAATCATTCGAGTTTTAGGTTTCTGCCAATTAAATAAAATGGCAATCGATTTGACTTTAGACTTCAATTAATCCATTACTGTTTCTACTTACGGTCTGTTAGTGCTTAGAAAAAGTATATAAATCTGCTATGTACTTGAATAAGCATTTTAAATTACTTTCTTTAGTCATAAAATTGGCTCAGTTTTCAATAGGAAAGCTCCTTCAAATCAATCAACGCACATATATAATACACAAAACGGAAACGTTTTCCGAATCTCGAAGACGACTTAGAACTGGGATTTTGATTGTTCAGCTTGTAATGCTTGTCATTGTCCTGCAAATGGGTTTGCTGCGTCTGAACAATATTGATGTGCCACTATTTGATCAAATGCTGGTAGGAATATTATTTGTAGATTTTGGTATTTGCAACATGTGTCTATCAGTACTTTACAACTACTCTGAAGAATGGACTATTTACATAAACGGTCACCTAAAACTAAGCAAAGCTCTACAATCCAAAAAACAACATAAGTCTACAACAAAAGAAGGTGTGCTTGTTTTACTGGCATATTCCTTAATTCCGGTGGTTACTAGTATGCAACTAACAATTATGTGGGGCGTTCATTTGTATAATCCTTGTAAATCTACGTTACCGGGGTACTGGGTGCTTGCTGAGTGTAACTCTAAAACTGGTGAAAACTCTTTACTTAGCCAAAGCATTTTACAATCTAGCTTGAAAGTTCTGATAATTTTAATTTACAACGTGATATTCCAATATGGTGCGAGCTCATTTTATATATTGTTATGTAGCAACATGACACTTTGCACATTAAGCTTTAGTAAATATCTCTTATGTTTCGAAAATGAAATTCGGCAGTCAACACGACATGCAGCTTACCAAAAGGTTCTAATCTATAGACGCATTCAATTATTAGCTCAACTCATGAACCAAATGCAAAAATGGAAACTTAATGTAGTTGGATTAGCAGCATCAACAATAACACTTGGCTATAGTGTAACTGGAATAGTTCGTGCTTTAAATAACTCAGCAAGTTATATTGTTCTAGTGTTTTTCTTCTTTCAACTAGGAATAGCCTCGTCATGGATACTTTTTGGGTTGGGTGCTCAGTCTGCCGTACATACCACATCAACAGAGGTTATTAAAAGACTTATAAATTACTCCCGTGAAGCAAATGGCAAAAGCAAGGCTCATGCAAAAATACTGCAGAAGTATCTAGTTGCAAGCAATCCAGTACGAGTTGATCTGGGATCAATGAATTTCATTGATAAGCTAACGCCATTGACAATGCTTGATCAAGCAATGGCAATAACAGTTAATCTGTTATTACTTCAGTAGCTTTTCTTTAGAAGCCTCAGTCTTTGATATTTCTGTGTGAAACAAACTTCAATTGTCATTATCAACATGCGCTTTTAACATTTTTGTTAAATATAGGCAACTAGCGTTTAAAGTTTAAAATGTAAACAGAGCAATTTTTAAAATTAGTAAACAAGTCAATAATAAACAGTAGCTGGTAGCATCCTTGAAGGATATTTCTAAGCAAGCTTGTTTGAAAATAGTAAATTCCTTGCGTTTACCATGTAATATGAGCAAGTCGATTTTCCATTTAAGAATATTTATAAGGAAATTTAATTACAATTAACAAAAAAATTCAAAAATAACTTCATGCAATGATGCATCATCAAACTTGATTGCGAAAGCACAACTATAAGCAAAAGTTTTACAACTTTAATTAACAGAGTACCATGAAAACCACGCGAAATATTTGGATTCCTGCAAACGTGCACTGCTTCAAACTTGTTGGTTCATGACGTTAATGGAAACATTCTAAAATGTCCAAGCCTTTTACAAAAAATAAAAGATTTCATATATTTTACAGCATTGGACAAAGTGATAAGATGTCATGGATTAACAAACAAAAATTAATAGACGACGAATACGGCAATTAAGATTCCCGCATTGCTAATTAACCATTGGACATGGGCACTGGAAATGAACAGTGGAGTTTTCACTCTTGGAGCCGATTTAAATAAAGAGATATATTGAATGGGTTGTGTTTTGATATAAGATTTCGGAAGGTTTGAATGGGCAGAAAGGCGTCTCCTTACAAAATAACAACAATGTGTTGTAACGTAAAACTGTTGGCCCAACTAATGGACGAAATTTAGCAAGACTCTTTGGTAACCATGATTGTGACCGTGTCTCAGTTCATGCAAACAACTGTAACAGTTGAACTGTTGTTAAACTCCTTCAGAGAACCATATTACCATAGCCACTTTTGCAAGCCTTGGATGGAATGACCTTGGAATGAATATGGTGAAGAAATGATGGAAGCAAAGATTTTACAGAAGCTGTCCATATATCAAAGTTATGTTTGGATCCTTTTAGTTTGTAGATGCATTAACCCCACCTAACTGTATTGATAAAGGGAAAAGGGAACGACCTCCCAGTTAATTTATTGCTGTTGAGTAATTACGCTGTTTTCATTAACTTTATTAAAAACATGACATGTCAGAGCTTGATGCATACGCATTAAAACATATTACCTGCTTGAACAGAGCAGTTACTTTAACGTTTTGGCAAAAATAAAAAATCTACCACAAAAAACTTCAGTAACTTCAGGATGAAGCTACTGATAATTTGTTGAAGTATTTCATAAAGTTTACAGAGCAACTAATATAAGAGTTACTAAATTACATATTATAAGTTTAAGCAACAGTACAAACAAATAGGACTCAATTTTTAAAGAAACTATATAATTAACACTTGAACTAAACTGATTACGAATTTGAAAAACCCAATCACAAAACTTGTACCATAATGCAAGACCACAGCAATAAATCCAGTAAAAATCCTAATGATTCATTGATTTTCTATAAAGTTACTCCACATGTCGATTGCCTAGTCGCTGTTATCAAACAGTTCACTGAACTCTGCACACTCCTTCAACTCACTCACAGGCTTTCTGAAACAATTTTACAAACACACAAATAAAGTGATAACGAATTCTAAATCATAATTAAAATTTAAACAAATTAAGTATGATTTATGTCTAAACAAAACTTACGATTTTAATACCAGTTCAGCCTTTTTCTCCATCTCTTTAAACTCTGCCTTGTCCGTCCTGTTCCTCACAATGGTCAGCAACTGAACTGCAGCCTCAACACTAAACCAAGTATAATCTTTGGCCAGAATCAAATCCTTCATTGTCTCAAACAGCTTATCAATCCCATACTTATCCGCTGACTTGAGCAATTCCACCGCAACCAAGCTGCTTTTAAGTGCTTCCATGATGTCACAACAATACAGATAAGCTAGCAGGGCCTTCACACCTTCCTCAGACATGTCCGACATTGTCACGCGGCTACTTTTACCTTCCTTCATGTCACTACTAAACATAGCCTTGAACACGTCACTGTGAGCTGTTAAAATAATAGGAACAATTATAAATTACTGTAAAATTATTAACATTTTCCAAAGCTTAAAAAATTATTTACCTGACAGAATGGCCTTGTGACAGGCAAATTCCTTCCCATTTTCCACCACAATTATTCCATCCCCAGTCTCCTTAGCATCCTCCAACAACTTCCGGTTGATCAAGTCGTTAACCCCTAAACCGCCCAAATGGATCAAATTAAGTGCCTCATCATTCACCCTCAAAATTAAACTTAATGTCCCACTAAAATCGTCATCAGTATTCCACTTCTGGGCCAAGCTCTCCGTCAAGTTGAAATAACTGCCGAATGAAAGTTCGTTGTTCATCGTCAAATCTTCAAAATCATAATCCAGTGTCATCTTGTCCTCCTTCGTTCCAAACTGTAAGCTGATGTAAGCCTGGATATTATGATAGCCTCCACAAACGCTTTCCAACCGTTTCAAAAGACCATTGGAAACTCTTCTACAGTAAATATCGTAATTATCGTCATCGTCAATTCTGAAGTAGCCAGTGTGCTTCCGTTTTGGAGCAACTGGAGAAAGGGCTCCGTAAAAGATCCTAATCTTCAATCTAGAATCGCTGAAAAGATGGGTCATTTAATTAAAATCAATCAGGATTTGTAATTACGTAACGATTTAAGTTAACTTACATGGGACAGTTTAACCGCTGGCGTTTACCTTCCCGGGATGCCTGAGCTAACAACATGCCCTCCAATTTGGTAAGAAAGTTTGCACCTCCCTCCAGCTCGTACACCTTAACTTTTGAGGATTTAAGATTCATGGTGCCATCCATATTTACCCAACCTTTTTTAAAGGTCAGGCTAGCCGAGGACAGCAAAATGAACTACATGGTTTAGAATTTCTAAATTAGAAACCCGACGACTTTCAAAATTAAAATTTCGTACTGACTTCACTTTTTGCACAAACTCGTAAGTCAATAACCCTTTGGTAAGGTAATAAGGAACAAATTGGCAGCAATCGTATATGCTGGCTGGGTGACAATATTGTAAAAAAGCGGTACAACAGCGGCACAATGACCCCAGTACACTAATGGCTTTTTCAGAGCATAGCGACGTGGAAATTAAGCATGTCTACAGCACGGCGGTTTCAACACTAAACTAACCTACAGAATACGTATCTGCAGAATGACAAACAAGTAAAATAAATGTTAAGTAAACAAGTAACCTGTTTATCTAAAATCAAGCTAACTTGTATTACACCTTGAAAATCATCTCTTATATGCGTTATCAAAATCTAAATAAATGTACCTGGGTTTTTATGGGACGAATATTGATGTAAAAAATTAGGTTTTGTATATAAAGACTTGAGATATATTATATATTTTGACTTGTGTTGAAGTTTCTAAGGATTTTGAAATTTTGATATGGCTTAGAATTTCTGAGGACTTTGACAGTTTGCCTTGAGTTAGAGTTTCTGTAGAATTTATGATTTTGAGTTGAGTTAGGATATTATGCTAGATGCTGTAAAAAAATGTAATAAATGACGTAACCTCAAACTCAGCCTCGGCCTCGTTTTTAATCTCAAAATTAAAACTTCAAAAATAAAAATAGTCTGAGGATTTTGTAGCTATAGTTTAATTGTTTATACAAGATTCTACTCCTCATGAACAAAATTCAGCATGACAATTTGTTAACCATAATCGTGAGCTTGTCCTTGTCCCCTTTTCCACAAGCTTTGTGATGAATATTACAGTTTGTGAGATTCTCATCGTTGGAGCAATGCGTAAGCTTTTACAATTTGTGTGGAGACTTTCAAATTGATTAATATCAGTATAACGGGCAGTAAAATTGACAAAAATATGAAAAGAGAAATACGGTGAAAGCAAAGATTTTACAGAAGCTGTTCATATATCAAAATCATATTTTGATTACTTAATTTTGTGAATGCATTAACCCCACTTATTTGTATTGATAGAGAACTATCTTACAATTAATTTTTTCGGTTGGGTATTTAGGTCCTAGTTTGGTTAATTTTACTGAATTGAATGATACACGCTAATCTCAAAGCTTGCTGCATTTGTTGCCAAATAAATACATTTACATTTCCTACTTGAACAAAGCAGTTACATTGCCGATGTGGCATATGAATATATATTTTTTGAACAGAAATCAAGAATTAAAACGTCGTTTAAAGACCGGTATAACACAAATGTATTTGCTGACTTTCAACTGTTCACAGAGTTACATTAAGAGGTACAGAGCTAGCCTTGTTGAAGAAACATAATATTATAAGTTTAAACTACATGACAGACATATTCCTGTTACTTAGGAATCAGTTTATCCATTAAAAAACTATAATTAACAGCAAATAGTTAGGAATAAAAAAACCAGAGCATAGAACTCCTACCATTACCATAACAGAATTAATCTTAGTAAAAATACAAATCATTCGATGAATCCGATTCATTGATTTTCCATAAAGTAACTCCACATGTCAATTGCATTATCGGGGTTGCCAAACAGATCACGGAACTCTGCACACGCTTTCAGCTCACTCACAGACTTTCTGAGACAATTTTAAACACACATAAATTGTTAAAGATATATTCTAAATCGAAATTTTAAGAAATCAAGTCATCAAGTCAAACCAGAACTTACGATTTTAATAACAATTTAGCCTTTTTCTCCATCTCTTTAAACTCTGCTGAGTCTGCTCTGTTCCTCGCCAAGGTCAGCAACTGAGCCGCAGCGTCAACACTAAACCAAGTGTCTTCCTTGGCCAGAATCAAATCCCTCATCGTCTCAAACAGCTTATCAATTTCATACTTGTCCGCCGTCCTTAGTAACTCAACGGCAACAAGGCTGCTTCTCAGTGCTTCCCGGATGTCACAACAATACAGATAAGCCAACAGGGCCTTCACGCCGCCCTCAGACATGTCCGACATTACAACGCGGCCACTGGTACCTTCCATCATGTTAGAATTGAACATGGCCTTGAACACGTCACTGTGCGCTGCTCAGATAACCACAGAAGTTATAAATTACTCAAAAATTTTCCTAAGAATTATAAAATTAAATTACAAATCCTACCAAAAAGAATGCCCTTGTGACACCGAATCTCCTTTCCATTCTCCGCCACAATTATCCCATCTCCAGACTCCGCGGCACCCTCCAGCAACTTTTGGATGACCAAATCGTTAACCCCCAAACCACCCACATGAATCATATTAACTGCCTCATCATTCAACTTTACAGATAAGCTCAACGTGCCAGTTATCTTGGTCTGAGGTTCCCACTTCTTGCTCAAGCTCTCCGTAAAGTTGAAATATCTGCTGAAGAAAATCTCGTTTTCCACGCACTTCATTGCAAGATCTAGAAACAAGGTTATATTAATGATAAATTAAATATCTTTAATTAATTACATAACCGTCTAGTTGGACATTGGACTTAGAAGCTAACCTTCCAAACCAAAACTAAGCTTCATCTTTTCCTCCTTCTTCTTCGTTCCAAACTCCATCTCCAAACGCGCCTGGATATTTTTGTGACCACCACACACGCTCGTCAACCTCTGGAGAAATCCATCGGACAAGATGGACTTCTTAAAACCAGTAATTTTACAATAGCCAGTGTGCTTCCGGTGTGGAGCAGCTTCGGAGAGGGCCCCGTATAACAGCCAAACCTTCAATCTACAATCCCTAAAATCAAAAATCCACACCATTCTGATTATTTTTTTGTAAAAAAGGAATAAACTTACAACATTGTTAGTTTATTAGTTAACTTACATGGGTTGGCTTAAACGCAGCCGTTTATTGCCCTGCTGGGAGCCCTGTGTCAGTAACAGGTTCTCCAGTTTGGTGAGAAAGCTGGCACTTGACAAGGAACCTGAGACCGTGGAACTAGCACCTTCTAATGTGTCCACCTTGACTTCGGACATCTTGTAAGTCATCGTGCCATCCCCATTTGGTCCATTATTGGTAAAGGTCAGGCTAGTCGAGGAAAGCAAAGTAAACTCCATGCTTTTCAAACACTGACAAACTTAGGAATAAACAGTATTTTTAAAACCGATAAAAGAAACTGGGCACTTGTGGAAATCTTTCAATCAAAATCAAACACACTGCAATTTAGTATATGTCCAAACTTAATGAAATGATTTCATTGAAATGCGTTTCAGCACCAAAGCCAAAACATCAACCAAAGAGATGTACACAAACAATCATCTGATCTCTGGAGTCTGGCTGGAGTACAGAAATAGAATAGCTCTGGAATGTCTCAGAGTAGCCCATTCACAAAGGCGCGACTTGTTGCTGATTTTAGGTTGTTTCCAGTATAGTATACAGTTACCGGATTTAGTATCAGATGACTCAAGAGTATTTTTCTGACCTTTAGTCTGTGCTCACTGTGCTAATTTTTACTAACAAGGGTGTGTTGAATAATTACATATTATTCTAAATTTTGTTTGTGGCATACGCTAATAAGTACTTTGTCAACTTTCAACAATGCAGTTTGTACTGGTTTCATCAGTTTCCCTGAGTTTTTCAACTGGTAGTAGAATACGCGATAAAACCATGACCTCTAGGATGTCATTGGTTTTGGTGGACAAGCTGGAAAGTGCAAGTTCTACTTCCAGTACGTCCTTAAGCTCCTTGCCAAGAAGTGCATAATATTTTGTTACCAAACTTGAAGACTTGTTACTGGTGCAGGGCTCCCGGGAAGAAAAACGGCAGCGGTTGAGCTTACCGATGTAAGTTAACAATAAGTTTAATTAAGTCAATGGCTCCAAAACTGTAGCGGTTTAGCTTAATTTAAGCTGCTTAAATAGTATAAAAGTATATGGTTTTTAATTACATGTAATAAATTCTAGAGATTCCATGTTACGGGTTTGGATATTTTACGGGGCGCTTTCTCCAGACTCTCCAAACAGGAAACATACTGCATACTGTAAAATTGATGATGTTGACGATTCTAATGGGCTTCTCAAACGGTTAGCAAGCGTTTGTGGGGGTCACAAAAATATCCAAGCTTGTTTGGAACTGGATTTTGGAACACAAGAAGATAAAATGAAACTCAATTTCGATTTTAAAGGTTAGTTTGGCGTTCTATATTTTTGCCAGCTTTCTTAGTTGATATGAATCTCCAGTGACAAAATGATATTATTGCAGACCTGAAGATGATGTTCAGCAGCCAAAGTAAATTCCATTTTGGCAAGTACTTCAACTTGTCTGAGAGTTTATCGTCACAATGGAGTACACAGACCGTTTATTGTGGCACTTTGAGCTTATCACTGAATCTAAATGATAATGCGGTAAACTTGATTCATCTTGGACGTGTGGAAGTTAACAACTGGGTCAACCGGAAGTTGTTAGAAGACGCTAAGGAGTTTGGAGATGTGATAATTGCGGTACAAAATGGGAAGGAGTTTCACTGTCACAAAGCAATTCTCATAGGTTTGTACACAAATAAAATATGCTGGATTGTTCAAAGATTTATAATTAGTTTTTATGATGGAGTTCTTTTAATTTTAAATTTTAACAGCGCACAGTGACGTGTTTAGGGCCATGTTTACTAATAACATGAAGGAAGCTCAAAGCAACCGCGTGTCCATTCCAGACATTTCCGAAAAATGTGCGACAGCGTTGCTTAACTATTTGTATTGCTGTGACATAAAGGATGCACTAAGTAGTAGCCGCATTGCAATGGAATTACTAAGAGTTGCTGACATGTATGGAATTTCCAGGCTTTTTCAAGCCATCAAGGATATTATCCTCAGCAAGGAAAATAGCTGGTTTAAAGTGTCCGTGGGTGTTCAGCTTTGTATGATGGTAAAGAACAGGTTGGAAACGCCAGACTTCAAAGAAATGGAAGAAAAGGCCAAGGACATAATAAGATCGTGAGTTGTTTTGTTTAAAAGTAGGTTAAGTTTGGGTTGCTATGAAAGCAAAGTGATTGAATTGATTTTGTTAATTATTTCAGAAAGTCTCCAGATGCGCTGAAACGGTGTGCGGAATTTCGTAAGCAGTTTAAAAATCGTGCAAGTGGAATGGAAATGTTTGTTTACTTTATGTAAAACGGGTAAATTATGAGAAATGTAGTAATTAACTTTTGATAGGTTTTTATTAACTGAACATTTCGTATTATTTTGTGTATTCATTCCTAACTGTAGTAGTGTAGTAGTGTTTAATAACATTGTTTAAGGCAATTTGCTTAGGTTAATTTAATTTAAGGGTGAAAGACTACAACGTTTAACACGAGTAAGAGAATTGTGTAGACATTGAAAATAAGTTTCCGGATTTATTGTTTCTTTATAAGTCTATTATAAGTAAAACATCGGTTTCGATGTTTTACTTATAATGATAGTATGTAGTAGTTCTAAATAAATGGTAATAAAAATCCAAAACCATGCGCCTTCTTGTATGATTGCAATACTATTTAATGTTATGATAATCAGAATATGCAAAATCCATGAAATTCATATGGCAAATGCACTAATTACTTTTTAGTTATTTTTTTTACTAATTCACCATTTAGTATTTGCAAATACATTCTACATTATAAGTTCAGTGATATTTAGGTTTCAGTTGATCAATTAATGCTCCTTTGTGTAGCGTTTTTAAACAATAACAGGTTATTTTAGTTGTTAGATCAAACTCGAAATTTCATTGTGTTTTACGTTAGATTTGCTTACATTTAACAATTTGAAAGCCTTCTAACAGGTAGTGTAAACATTTAACAATATCTACATTGGTATCTACATAGTAAGATGTGTACAAAGTAATCCAAGTTACGGTAACATATTTTTAAGCTACATTATAGACATATTCCTGATGCAAACTTATGGAGTCAGTTTCCCTTTCATAAAAGTATAATTAACAGTTGATTGAAAAACAGACAATGGATTAGTATGTAAAATACGGGAGCATGGAACTACCACAATAAATCTAGTAAAAATCGTCATGAATCATGATTCATTGATTTTCCATTCACCTACCCAGTTGACATTCGCCGTAATTGATTATGAATAAAAATACTAGAGCACAGAACAGAACTAGAACTAGTACAATTAACAGAACAATAAATCTAGTAAACAATTCATTCATTCATTTCCCATAAAGTAAATCACTATGTCCATTGCATTGTCCCTGTTGTCAAACAGTTCACGAAACTCTGCGCACTCCTTCAACTCCTTTGCAGGTTTTCTGAAACAATTTTACAAACACAAAATTCAGTGATCAAGAATTGTACTGAATTAAAATTTAAAGAAATCAAGTATGTTTTATGACTGAACAAAACTTACGACTTTAATAACAATTTAGCCTTTTTCTCCATCTCTTTAAACTCGGTCGAGTTCGCCCTGCTCCTTACCAAGGTGAACAGTTTAACTGCAGCCTCCACACTAAACCAAGTATCTTCCTTGGCCAGAATCAAGTCCTTCATCGTCTCGAACAACTTATCAATCCCATACTTATCCGCTGTCTTCAGTAACTCAACGGCAACAAGGCTGCTTCTAAGTGCTTCCATGATGTCACAACAGTAAAGATAAGCCAACAGGGCCTTCACGCCTCCCTCAGACATGTCCGACATAGTCACACGGCTACTTTTACCTTCCTTCATGTCAGAATTGAACATGGCCTTGAACACATGACTGTGCGCTATTAAAATAACCAAAGCAATTATAATTATTTGTAACATTTATCATAATCATATAAATAAAATTTATCACGTCAGTATTACCAAACAAAATGCCCTTGTGACAGTAAATCTCCTTCCCATTTTCTGCCACAATTATCCCATCTCCAGACTCCGCGGCACCCTCCAGCAACTTCCGGATAACCAAATCGTTAACCCCAAAACCACCCACGTGGATCAAATTGAGTGCCTCATCATTCACCTTCAAAGTTAAGCTTAATGTCCCAGTAAAATTGGCCTGAGGATCCCATTTCTGACCCAAGCTCTTCGTAAAGTTGAAATACTCGCCAAATGAAATCTCGTTTTCGATAACCTTCATGGGCAGTTCTAAAGAATGGTTAAGGATAAACCGTTTTGAATTGAACACTTAATATATCTGGTGACTTTAGTAACAGTGTGTTATAAGCTAATATCAAACCCTTAAAACCAAAATTAAGTGTCATCTTTTCCTCTTCCTTCTCCGTTCCAAACTCCAACTCCAAACGCGCCTGGATATTTTTCTGACCACCACAAACGCTCCTCAACCGCTTGAGAAGTCCATCAGACTTTTCAAAATCAGTAATTTTGCAGTATGCAGTATGCTTCCGGTTTGGAGCAGCAGCAGAGAGTGTCCCGTAAAAGAGATATGCGCACAATCTGCAATCCCTGAAAAAACCATGTCAATCTTTAATTAAACTAGGACTTTTTCTATTCATTTACCCATAAATTTAACTGTAAGTTAATAACTTACAAGGGTTGGCTCAGCCGCTGCCTTTTACTTTCCCCGGGGTCCTGTACCAACAGGAGTTTCTCCAGTTTTGTAAGAAAATGCGCATTTCTTGTTAAGGAACTGGAGGTAGATGAGCTAGCACCAGCACCCTCCAGTTTGTCCACCTGAACTGTTGACGTCTTAACTGTCATGGTGCCATCCATATTTTTCCCTTCAGTTTTAAAGGTCAGGCTAGCCGAGGACAGCAAAGTGAACTCCATTGCTCGGGAATAGGGAATTAACAAACTAAACGGAGCACGGATCAGTGAAATAAAGGAATCATCAGCTGGACACTGGACACTGTGGACACCGGATTGTGTAACCAAAACAAGGTACACAACAATTTACGCTCTGGAATGTCTCAGAGTAGCCCATACACAAAGGCGCAACTTTTATGGTTGACTTTAGATAATATTATGCCTTGTTTCGTTGTTTCCTTCCATTATCGGTATCCCAATCCCATGATGGGATTATCCCAGCAGATGATTGCTCACAAAGCAAAGTGCTGTTTCAAACCGCCTAATTGTTAGTCCTTTTAAAACTAAAAACGGCTTTTGATTGAAAAGTTTGCGCAAAAAGTGAAGTCAGCACAAAAAATCCAAGGCGTTTTGAAAAGCTGTCTAGTTTCCATTCTGTATTTTTTCTATCAGCACTCAGTTTAGTCAATTTCCAAGCCATGGAGTTCACTTTGCTGTCCTCGGTTAGCTTGAGCTTCAGAAATACTGGAAAAAATCAGGATGGCACCATGACTGTTAAGACGTCAACAGTTCAGGTGGACAAACTGGAAGGTTCTTCCTCCGGTTCCTTGCCAAGTGCGCATTTTCTCACAAAACTTGAGAACCTGCTGTTGGTGGGATCTCGGGAAAGCAAACGGCAGCGGTTGAGCCAACCCTTGTAAGTTAATAAGTTACAGTTTTAAAATGGGTAATATTAAGTTAAAATAATCGGATTTTAATTAACAAGGGCAGACATGGTTGTTTGCAGGGGGTTTAGAATGAGCGTAAAGCTATTTTACGGGGCCCTCTCTGACGCAGCTCCAAACCGGGAGCAAACTGGCTATTGGAAAATTATTGATTTTTGCAAATCTGATGGACTTCTCAGGCGGTTATGGAACGTGTGTGATGGTCTAAATAATATCCAGGCGCGTTTGGAGCTGGAGTTTGGAACAGAGGAGGAGAAGATGAAACTTAATTTTGGTTTTGAAGGTTAGCTTTGTCAAAATGCGTAACAAAACTATTATCCTCTAATCTATTTTAAATGGACTACTTAAAGTGCTTAATACCTCTGTCTAGATGTGCCAATGAGGAGGGTTTTCGCAACCCAAATTATATTCGCCAGGAAGTTCAACTTTTCGGAGAACTTGAGCCAAAAGTGGGACACTGAATCCCCTTTTACCGGGACATTAAGCTTAACTTTAAAGCTGAATGATAAGGCACTCAATTTGATCCATCTGGGCGGTTTATGGGTTAGCAACTTAATCAACCGGAAGCTGCTCGAGGATGCCAAGGAGTTTACGGATGGGATAATTAGGGTGGAAAATGGGAAGGAGTTTCCATGTCACAAGGCAATTCTGTCAGGTGGGTGTAATCATTAAAATTTTAAAATGGTGGAAATAATTTTTTAATAATTTTAAATTATTAATCTATCATTATTTGAACAGCTCACAGCGACGTGTTCAAGGCCATGTTTAACAGTGACATGAAGGAAGGTAAAAGTAGCCGGGTGATAATGTCGGACATTTCTGAGGAAGGTGTAAAGGCTCTGTTGACTTATATTTACTGTAGTGACATCATGGATGCACTGAGCAGCAGCTTGGTTGCGGTGGAATTGCTCAAGACAGCGGATAAGTATGGAATTGATGAGCTTTTCGAGACAATGAAGGACTTGATTCTGACCAAGGAAGATACTTGGTTTAGTGTGGAGGTTGCTGTTAAACTGTTCACCTTGGTACGGAACAGGGTGGACTCGGTAGAGTTCAAGGAGATGGAGAAAAAGGCTAAATTGTTATTGAAATCGTAAGTTTTGTTCAATCATAAATCGTGCTTTTTTTAAATTAAAATTCAGACCAATTTTTGATCACTTTAATTTGTCTGTGCTTGTGAAATTGATTCAGAAAGCCGGTGAGTGAGTTAAAAGAGTGTCCAGAGTTCTGTGAGCTGTTTGACAACAGGGACACTGCAATCGACATGTGGAGTTACTTTATGGAAAATCAATGAATCATATTTATGTGAATTTGTACTAGATTTATTGTTGTGGCTATGATAAAAATTCAGTGCTCCCGTATTTTACATCCTCATCTTAATGAATAGCCTGTTTCTCAATCAACTGTTAATTATTAATTATACTTTCTTGACATGGAAACTGATTCAATAACTTTGCAGCAGGAATATGTCTTTCACGTAGCTTAAACTTATTAATATGTTTACTTATTTTGGATTACTTTGTACACGTATTATGTAATATGTAGATATTGTTAAATGTTTACACTACTGTTTAGAAGACTTTCAAATTGTTATATGTAAGCAAATCTAACGTAAAACACAATGAAATTTCTATTTTTTGTAGGTTAAGTTCCAACCTATAGCGTAAATAACCTGTTATTGTTTAAAAACGCTACACTTAAAATGATAAAATCAAACAAAAATACCACTAAACTCAAATTAGAATGTATTTGAAAATGTTAATTTAATAAAAAAAAACTTATCAAAATGAATTTAATTAAGACTACCTTAGTACATTGTTCATATTTCACCTATTTTGCATTAAGGGATTGGCTTGTTGTATAGTGTAAATGGACGTTAAGCATGGCCTAATCAAAGCCATTGAGTTCCCGCGAACCCGTTTAACAAATAAAAGTTAAATATAATGATTTTGTGTTATCTTTTTTGAAATTTCTCTATGTACCTTAATAGTTTGGCTAACGGCAAGTTCGTTGGTACCAAACTCTGCAAATTTTTAGGTTGTTTAGCATGCTAGATCGTGCTTCAAAGGTTTCAAAATGAAGTTTACCCTACTGCGTCACTTTAAAATTTACAGAGTTTGGTACCAACGAACTCGCCGTTAACCAAACTATTAAGGTACATAGAGCAATTTCAAAAAAGATAACGCAAAATCATTTTATTTAACTTTTAATTGCTAAACAGGTTCGCGGGAACTCAATGGTAGCAATCCGTGCATGCT
Organism: Entomobrya proxima; assembly: GCA_029691765.1. Classification (NCBI taxonomy): domain Eukaryota; kingdom Metazoa; phylum Arthropoda; class Collembola; order Entomobryomorpha; family Entomobryidae; genus Entomobrya; species Entomobrya proxima. The sequence continues at coordinate 43,201,741 of CM056169.1, read as the reverse complement.
TAACGTCCGTTTACGCTATAGAACAAGCGATATCCTTAAGTAAACAAACATTTCCATTCTGCTTTCACGATTTTTAAACTGCTTTTGAAATTCCGCACACTATTTCAGCGATTTTCTAACTTGATTTTAAAAATTTACAATTTAATCACTCTGCTTTCATAAAAACTCAAATTTGCAGGCTCTTAAACAAAACAACGTACAAACTTAGTATGTCCTTGGCCTTTTCTTCCATTTCCTTAAAGTCTGGCGTTTTCAACCTGTTTTTACCATCATACAAAGCTGAACACCGACGGATACTCTGAACCAACTATTTATTCAGGATAATATCCTTGATGGCTTGGAAAAGCCTGGAAATTCCATACATGTCAGCAACTCCTAATAATTCCATTGCAATGCGGCTACTACTTAGTGCGTCCTTTATGTCACAGCAATACAAATACTTTTAGTAATGCTGTCACGCATTTTTCGGAAATGTCTGGTATAGAAACGCGGTTGCTTTGAGCTTCCTTCATGCCAGTAGTGAACATGGCTCTGAACACGTCACTGTGCGCTATCATAATTTAAAATAAAAATGACTACATCGTAAAAACTAAATAATTATAAATGCCACAACATTTTGATGACTATACCAACCAATAAGAATTGCTTTGTGACAGTGAAACTCCTTCCCATTTTGTTCCACAATTATCACATCTCCAAACTCCTTAGCGTCTTCTAACAACTTCCGGTTGACCCAGTTGTCAACTTCCACTCGTCCAAGATGAATCAAGTTTACCGCATTATCATTTAGATTTAGAGATAAGCTCAACGTGCCACAAAATACTGTTTGTGTATTCCACTGTGACGACAAACTATCAAAAAAGTTGAAATACTTGCCAAAATGGAATTTACTTTGGCTACTGAACTTCAAATTCAGGTCTGCAACAGGCCATTAATCACTGATTATTCATATCAGATAAGAAAATTGACAAATTCATAGTATGTCGAACTAACCTGTAAAATCGAAACTGAGCTTCATTATATCTTCTTCTGTTCCAAACTCCAGCTCCAAACGCGCTTGGATATTTTTGTGACCACCACAAAAGCATGCTTACCGTTTGAGAAGCCCACTAGAATCGTCAACATCATCAATTTTACAGTGGACAGTATGTTTCCTGTTTGGAGAGTCTGGAGAAAGCGCCCCGTAAAATATCCAAACCCGCAACATGGAATCTCTGAAATTTATGGCATGTAATTAAAAACCATACTTTTATACTATTTAAGCTAAACCGATTCAGTATTACCAAAATACGTTCAAATTGTATTTCAAATAAAAAACACTTTCAAAATTGTAAAGTATTTTAAATTCAAATATAAATTATTAAATTGTAAGCTTCAAATACTTTTTAAATGTATATGAAATACAATATTTGTTTTGAAAAAGTATTCTAACTCCGTTATCGCGTATTATTAGGTATTTAAACAAAATTATCTATGGTATTTTGGAGCCACTGAGTTATTTACACCTATATATAACTTACATCGGTAGGCTCAACCTTTGTCGTTTTTCTACCCGGGAGCCCTGCACCAGTAACTAGTAACAAGTCATCAAGTTTGTTGACAAAATATGCACTTCTTGGCAAGGAGCTGGAGGACGTACTGGACGTAGATTTTGCACTTTCCAACTTGTCCACCAAAATCGTTGACATCCTGGAAGTCATGGTTTTATCGCGTATTCTACTACCATTTGAAAAAATCAACGAATGTGATGAAACCAACGCGAACTGCATTGTTGAAAATCAACCAAGCGCTTGGTGCTTATTAAAAACAAGATTTAAATCTGTAATTAATTGAGCACGATCTTGTAGTAAAAATTAGCATATAATAATAGCCAGACAACTACTTTAGAGTCATCTGATACTAAATCCTATTTGTGTTTATAAGCTATGATGTGCGTTTGAGCAAGTTTATTAGGGTTCTTACATTGAGCATATGTACAGAAATTCTTGTACTCAACAAAACAAAAACGACAATCTAGTACTTAGAAACTATACTGCTACACTAAACATTGTTGAACCAGGTTAAATATAACTATATATTCAATATACTTATACACATAAATATACATATGATTTAAGCTTTGAGTAATGTACAAAATGAATGTATTGAAGTAAATGGCATATATGATTTTACTTAGTACAGTGAGTACCTATGTAATGGCGTAAGTACTAACAACGGCGTTGTTACAACTCATTTATCGTAAGGTAGAGATTCAATGGTAAGTACACTAAAATACTAAATATGCAAGAAAAGCTATGCTTCAATGAAGTGAAAAAGTGGAACGTCGTGTAAGCCTGGTAAAGTGACAAAATTGTATTATTTCTAGTAAAGCAGGCCAGCACACATACATAATTCATATTACCTTAATATTGGAATAAACTTAGGTATGTATGTATAAAGCAGCAAATTCAGTTTACTAAACTGATATTTTATACATTTTAGCTCATAAAGCAATTTTACAATTCATTTGCTCAATCTAGTTGATGAATATAAACATACAATGCCTATTATAAAAGAAAATCTTGCAAAATGAAAAAAATTGAAGTCGTAAACTGAAAAGTCATGTAAAGTATTATGTGGAAAATGTTTGGGAAATTTCGTTTTCGATATTTGGCGATATTTATATTATTTTGGTTATTTAGGTTTGTTGGAAATTGTTGCAATGAAGCAATATGATATGAGTTAAAGCCAGGACAACAGCTATGGGTCCTGAACAAAACCAGATGCTACAAATTCTAATACAATAACCTAGTCTTAATCTTTTCAGACTTGTTACAAACGTATAATACGTGTTGTAGTATATACGAAACGTCTTGTATAGCCTTTACCAGAATATTTCACTTATCCTAAAACTATGACTAAAAATTTACATAAGAATGTTTACATTCTGGTGCAAATTAAGTATATTCATTTAAATAAATTCTATACGCTAAGTAGAAGCACAGCAGCATTAGCTAGGTATAACTGTTGGATAGCTTCAAAACCATTAAAAGTTATCAACATTTTTAATTATCAAATTATACAATTTTCAAAGTTCAACACTTAAGTAAGCTTATTTAAGAGTTGTAACTTAAGCAGATGTGTATGCATTTAGTTTTTTAAGCAACTTGACACAGCAGTAGAGTCATGCAATTTACTTGTTTTAATACGTCAACGACAAACTTTCCTCTGCTATCTTTACGTTCAATAAGAAACAATTTGTGTGACACTGTTATAACGTTATTAATATACACCAGCAAAAATTCCGAGTATTGTCCAAGAAAAACGAAAAGGATTAAAGTGCCGATTATGTAATGCATGAACATAAATGTACACTTCACTGCAGGAAGGCCAAACAATACCTGAAATCCCAAACGCAGTTTAATCCTTTAAGCTGTCGGTTTGACTATATACGACCAGAAAATTGTACCCATACACGATTTCGATTATATTGTATTGTATTATTGTATATTTTATTCAAGTGTTATCTGCATTCAGATTTTACAGTTACTTTTTGAAAACCTGATACTTTTCGGAATCCATTTTTTTCTTCTCAGGCTAAACGTCAACGTTTGCAAGTTCTTTTCAGACTAGGTTCAGAAATCATGCAAGTATGTTTCTTTGTTTTCGACAGTATGAAAGGAAGGAGGGGAATTGATACCAGTTGAAACAATGAACCATCTCACGTAATTTCTTTAATGATAAATACTTGCGCCATTTGCATGTCCGTATATGTACTTATACATGGACATGCGTTGCAAATTGTCGTAAAACTTTTGTTGATACTATATAGACATTACTTATGAATACCAATCTTTTAAATGGACTTATATTAGAACGGCTCAAATTTTATGATAAAAGTGGAACAAGAGAATTCGACGTTTACTAGGAGTATGAAATTATACAAAGCCAATTTTATAAGGTTTGAAATTATGCCATTTTTAATCTGATATTGTTCATTTTATTTATTAAAGCTTTTGTAATAAAAATAAGATAAGTGGTAACAGAAACACTTTAGAATATTTAAGATTAGAAGAATCCGATTTTGATCGGGGTGTTGTTGTAGTTGTTGTTGAAGTTGAAGTAGTTGTACTTGTGGTTGTAGCTGAAGTAGTCGTTGTAGCTAAAGAGGTGGTAGTGGGTGAAGTGGGTCTAGGGTTTGTACTTTGCGCAAGTTTCACTGCATTAAATGCGTCAAGCCTTCCGTAGCCAAAGTGATAGTTGGGTAAAACGTTATCTGAATCAATAATACATAAGAAACATTATTTTCAAAATGCCGTTATTGCAAAATTGCAGAAAAGCTTCTTATCACCTGGATATCCATAGCAGGTACTTCCTCCAGCCGTCATGCTTATATTGGCACTTGTCAAAAGAATTCTACGCACGTCTTCAAAATCTAAACCGTTTTTTGTGGACAGGATCAATGCTACAGTGCCGGCTACATGAGGAGCTGCTGTACCAGTTCCAGACATTAACACGTAGTCATTATCTGATCTACCAAATGATGACCCAACTAATACCCCCGGTGCAGTAAGATCTAAATGTAATAAATATAAAGTTAACTCCTCTTGAGTATTGTGTTACTGACTAACCGTTTGACTAAGCATATATCTTACCAGGTTTAAAACCTTCCCCTGAAACCTGAGGGCCAATGCTTGAGAAGGACGAGATTGTGTCGCTAAAATTTGTAGCTCCTACCCCTATGACTTCTCGCATATCCCCTGGACTTCCAAGTGTTCGACATGACGGTCCTATTTTGTAAAAAACATCTAATTGTAAACATTTATAATTTATAAACTTTGGAAAAAGTGTAAAATTAGGAAGTCATTTTAAGAAAACTTCAGGGATTTCTTATCTAGGTTATAGGTACATATATTTGTATGTTTTGTGATGGACTAGCTTAAGTTACTTTTTGTTTTATAAAATAACGCAATAGTTTGAAGGTCAATACACACATGTGTTATCCGCTTTCGACGTACAAAGTACCTTTATCTCCAACAGAAAATATCGGAATAATTCCAGCTGCAATCCAATTGTCTATTACTTCTTTGTACATACTATTGTTTCCATTTCCATAGTCCCAACTGTTGTTTACAACATCAGGCGCCTTGTAATAGAACAAAATATCAAGTTAATGTATTAATAAATGTATGCTAATAAAACTTAAAGAAAACATAAGTGATCATGTGAACGTAATTTAAACGATGGTATTAATACACCATTTACAATTATTTAGTTTATTGTATACCATTCCGCAATATTCTTGTGTTCCGTCCGGCTGCGTAGGGCAAAGTATCCATTGCCCACATGCAACTAAGTTACTTTGCCAACAAGAGGTAAGGTCCCCAACCCAATCGGTTTGGCAAGCTTTGCAAGCTATCCATTCAGATGCTGAATAAGTACGAAAATGATTTAGGAATGTCGAATTTAAGGTACATGTAATCGAATCCGGACACATCAAAATTTCTCAAATGATACCTGGAGCTACACCAATTCCATCTGCTCCTGCAATTGTACCCATTGTGAATGTACCATGTCCTCCGTGATCATTTGGTACTTCGGTTCTACAATTTTAAAGTACAATTTATATACATTGGTAAAGTGTTTAATTGTTATGCATACTAAAACACGTACCCGCCTAATGGATCGTACCATCCGTACTGAAACCTGTAGTTCTGACGTAGAGCTTCATGGGTGTACCGAACTCCACTGTCAATGTTTGCTGTAATAATAGTAGGTAGTTAGCAACAAAGTTCAAACTTTGTTAGGCAATCATTTTGTTTCTTCTTACCAACAACGACGCCCTGTCCTTTGGAAATCAACCATGCATTTTCCACTTCAATTCGTACTAATCCCCATGATTTCACCGTTAATTGGTTAGGGCTTGCTGATATATTAAATCTAGGGTTTTCAATTGAAGTATGCATGGTGGCAACGTGCTCCTTCTCTATCCTGACAACTTCCGAAAAGTTTGCAAGCATATCTACAAGCGATTTGTTAGCTGCGTTAATAAATATTTGATTGGAAATCCAGAAACTTTTGAACTCTATTGATTGAGATATCAAGAGGGCAACAACATTTTTCTGGGTTGTTGAAGCTTGTTCTTGTAAAGATTTTGCAAGTAAACTGATCTTTTGTCCTCGATTGGCAAAAGATTGCGTTTTAATTCGTTGATGAACTTGGGAGTTTTCATTGACAAACGTGATACAAATGTTGGTAATTCCTTTTGAGTTTAGAATACTTGTCAACGTAAGATCAATTTTAGGTGATGTGGATAACACAACTCCAAGCAGACACGAAATAAGAATAAAAATTTTCATTTTGAAAACTAATGCTAGCCAAAATATTTGAAGTGAATGCGGTGATCAGTTAATCTGTTATATGAAAACTAATTATACCCGAGAGATGTGGAGTGAGTGCAGAACGTACTATTTCATAACCTTTATTGAACTGTCAAGATAACCCGAACTTAAACAGTTTTAACTTGACATGCAAATGCAGACAGTGTTTATCTTTCCATACAATGATTAATTTGCTTGAATTGATTTTGTTCACTATAATACAAAATACATTTGGTGCGGTGTTATTTATATTCGAATGTGTAATTTACACAAAAACTTCCATTTAACGTTATAATTAATGCATTATACACTGAACGTGGGGTTTCCAGATATTATCGCAAATGTTATCCTGTTCTCTGTCCTCCACCCTTTAATCTGTCCGCGTTGGTTATAATGTTTTCATTTATCTACGTTTCACGTTTGTGACAAGACAAACGTCAATCAATCATTCGTTACGAATGATTCGTATAGTAGAATTTGCGATTACTGGTATGCTATACTGTGCTGCGATTAACTCATACGATGTGAGTTTCCGTTGGTAGCATTCATTTCTTGCATGACTGTTTTTTTCTCAAAACCATTTAAAAGAAAGAAACATTTACTGGTCAAACGTACTTTATTCAGGCACACACTTTGTTGTTGCAAACAAAAAATAAGGCAGTAAAACCAATCTGTATATAATAAAATAAAGCAGATAAAAACGTATTTTTTTCAGGCACGACATGAGTAGACAGCTAAAATCCCCATTTAAACCATTTATTATCGCCGTGACACGATTTCCATGAATGCATAATTGTTGAGGTTTGACATTTGATAAATTGTACCCGGTGTTTGACCTTGTGTCCAGTTATTCAGTTATTCTCATGTTGAAGGTGAAGTAATGTGTTGCGTGAATGAAATTCAATTAAGCGAATAGCATTAAGTATGGCACAGGTAAAACTTTATTATATTCCGGTGCTCATTTTGTTTAGATTAGATTTCGTCTCGTTAACTGTTGTGATTATTTCTTGTGTCTTTAAAATATACTTAAAGTTCAATGATTAAATTAGCAACTGGTCACATAGTGCATATGCTTTTTAAAATTAAATAATTACATCATCACATCACATTACAACATCTTGTTATTCATTTACATTTGACAGCATAACTGATTGTGGAAATTGGTGGCTGATAAAGCATTTGCAAGCTTAAAAATAAGCATTTATTTGCAAACCTCATTTTAACTAATTACGTTCTTGTCTAATTTTTCAGCAAAATTGTTCGCACTACCAATATTGAGCTTTTTAAAAAAATCCATCGAAAGATGGAAACCCTTTGGAAGCTTGTATTGGTTATAAGCACAGTGCAAGACAGCTTCATATTCTGAAGTTGTTTCGTTCATAAATCCTATTCTGGATACTCCAGTGTTAGGCGGAAGCATCATCAAAGTTGAGCAGTTCTATTATTTGGTACACGCTGAAGATAATGACAGCAAACTAGTGATCCTTAAAAGTCCAAATCTGACCGATTTTCATAACGCAGAGAAAAAGATAATCTATACGTTACCGTATGGCTACAACTCACTTTTTCCAAGTGCATTTTTGGAATACGATAACGAGGTGTATTTTTACTTCAACATGAGGAATCCTTTATCAAAAACAAATGGCATGTTCGTGCTCAAGGCAAATGATTCCAGAAATCCTTTTGGAGACTGGAGCTTTCAACTATCTTCATTGGGCAATGGTGTATACAGCTCTGTACATCATGGAGTTCCTTTTGAAATAAACAATGAGTTGTATTTCGTTTGGACCACTCAAGGCTGGTATACCCAACAAATTATGAATATTGTTAAAATGGAGGGTCCCAGAAAAATTGACGAAACTGCTGATGGTGCAGTGTTACGATTGTCTGATGAAGGATGGCAATGCAAAGTAGTCTGTACGGTTTATGCACCATTATTTCTTCAAAAAGCAGACAAAATATACATGATATTCTCAGGAAGCACGCCAACTGTACCGGAAGCTGCCATAGGCTACATGAGCATTAACATTGGATTAGACCCGTTGAACATTTCAAATTGGGAAACTGTTCCGGGCCCGGCGTTTCAAAGCTGTCCAGAAGAAAATGTGTACTCTACTAAGTTTGCGGAATTTACTACTAGTCAGGATGGTACAGAGACGTGGATGCTTTATGCTGCTTCTAGCAACAGTTCGGATATTGTTGGTAGTTCTCGTCTAAGAGTGGCAAAAATTGATTGGGATCCGGTGGATGGATCGCCGAGGTTTCCAGCGGCCTGTGGCGAGAATAGAGATAAAAAATAAATACATGAAAAATCCTAATAATGTATATTGCAGGATACCAAACATTTAATGATTTAATAAAGTTAGTCTGTAGGAAAATGTAAATTCTATAATACTGTAGTATAATAAAACTTATAGTTTTCGTAAACCTAACGAAACTTTATGACATCTTAAATAAACAATTGCATTTAGGTTTTACGTTAATTTCCATTTAAATAAATACTCATGTATTTAAAAAATCACCAGACCAAGTAGTTTCAACCTAAAATAAGCTGAACCCAAAAATTTCAAAAACCTTTAAGGATCCCATCTCAACGTAAAAATCCCGAAAAATCGAAACACACCCTCAAGGGCCAGGAAGCCATTCATTCTCTAACTTTGCTTTCAGTATCCAAGTGACCCTGACCCCATCACTTCTTTCAAAACCAACCGGAAGACTGACAGAACAACGAAAACAACGCGACACTCCGTAACCATAGAGTAAAGAAGCTCCAGCGCCACCTAATTTTAAACTCACTTTCCTTCCTTGTCATTTGATCAGGACAACGTGCAGAAGCCAAAGCATTACGGGAGCATTCAAGCTACACCAACTTCGTGCAAAACACGGACTTTGGCAGGAAACGGCTGAAAGCTTGTGGTAACGTATTTCGTGAATGCTTCCTGTTTGACAAACTTCTGAACAAACAGAGAGAACAGCTGAGCGGGAGCGGAGTGCGAGCAGAACTGGATTGCAGTTGCTGAAAAAGTGACAAGTTTGATGCACTAAATTCACAAAATTAATTAAACGCTAATTATTCTGTTGGCTATCAAGCTCTGGTCTTTAATAAGTTTGTGAAATCCTAAGCAAAATGGAATTCACTTTGGTTTCCTCGGAATCTCTGGCCTTAAAAAATGAAGGAAAAAATCTGGATAAAACAATGAGTATCAAGTTGTCAGAATTTCAAGTGGACAAACTGGAAGGTGAAGAGTCCGTGACCTCCAATGCGCATTTTCTCATCAAACTGGAGGGCTTGTTGCTGTCGCAGGCATCTCGGGAGGGCAATCGGCAGCGGTTAAGTCAACCTATGTATGTACTTAAGTTACCTAATTTAAAAAATGGTTTCAATTAACCCTTTCAAATGGCACTTAAAAACATGATTTTAGTAGTTAAAGTGGACTAAAAAATTAATTATTATGTAGGTCAATGTGGTAATTATAATTCAGTAGCAATGGGGTAACGTGGTAATTTCCTTAGAGTAGGTTGTTTACAATGTGGGGATTTCAAACACGGGTAATAACCGTTCACGTGGGAATTGTTGGAAATACAGGGGAAATTAACTGAATATTAAGTTCTCCCACAGACAGGTCAGCAACAAACAGCTGATTATTAAGATCTGCCACTTTGAGAGGTGAACTTGCCCTGCAGAAAAATAAGTTTTACCACTTTCGAAACCTTTTTGACTCGACTGAATTTTAAGTGCTCCCGCCACAACCACTTGCCTGCGAAAACTTAATTTTAAGATCTCCCGCGTTTGAAAACGTTTCATTTAAACTTAATATTAAGTACCCCCAAATGAAAACATTAATACAAAGAATTAAATGCTAACGTTGCCACCATTTTTTCAGTGATTGCAGAATGCAGGTTCGGATCTTTTACGGGGCTCTGTCTCCACTTGCCCCAACCCGCACGCACACTGGCTATTTAAGAATTGACGATTTTGACATACTTGATGGGCTGCTCTGGCGGTTGATGGGTGTTTGCGGTGACCCACAAAATATCCAGGCCCACTTGGAGCTAGAGTTTGGAACGAGGGATGACAAGATGAAGCTCAGTTATGATTTCAAAGGTTAGTTCAACAAGCTAATATAATATTTAGTGGCTTAAAATACTTTAATTTGTTAATCAAAAATGACACTTTTAGACCTACCAATGTATGTCGACCATTTGGGTATTCCTAACTTTGGCCTTTGGTTCAACTTATCTGAGAGTTTATCATCCAAGTGGAATACAAAGGCCAAGTTTACTGGGACAGTAAGCTTAAGTTTGAAGCTGAATGGTGAGGCATTGAAATTAATTCATGGGGGATGTGTGAACATGAGCGATTTAGTTAACCGGAAGTTGTTGAAAAACGCCGCGGAGTCTGGGGATGGGATAATTGTGGTGGAAAGTGGGAAGGAGTTTCCCTGTCATAAGGCCATTCTAACAGGTGGGTGTAACATTTAAAACAATGGAAAATGGTAGTAATTTTAAATTGTTATGACTGTTTGGATTATTTGAATAGCACAAAGCGACGTGTTCAAGGCCATGTTCAATTCTGATATGAAGGAAGGTAAAAGCAGTCGCGTGACAATTTTGGACATGTCTGAGACAGGTGTAAAGGCATTGTTGGATTATCTTTACTGCTGTGACATCCAGGAAGCACTGAGCAACAGCCTTATCGCGGTGGAGTTACTCAGGGCAGCGGATAAATATGCAATTTTTAAGCTGTTTGACACCATGAAAGGTTTGCTCTTGGCAATGGAACATGACAGGTTTGGCGTGGACGCTGCGGTTCAACTGTCAATCCTGGCGAAGAACAAGGCGGCAGCACCGGGTTTTAAAGATATGGAAAGAAAGGCTGAATCGTTGTTAAGATCGTAAGTTTTTTTTGAATTTCTTATGAATCTTGTTGATGTATTGCTTTATTAATAGACTAAGTATTCAAAATTTTATTATTTGTTACAGAAAGTCCTCAAGTGAGTTAATGCAGTGTGCCGAGTTTCGAGAGCGCTTTGAAAATCCTGGCAATTAGGTGGAGATGCGCGTTTAAATACTTGATGCAAAATCGTATTCATTATGTGTTATGTTTTTGGTTTTACTAAAGTACTTTTGGTAGACGTTTGTACGCAGGTTTTGTTATTACTTTACAATTATGGCTATTTCAGGTAGCAAAACTGTAATAAAATGTAACCTTACTTTATGTAACTCTCTAAACTTAACATTATAAATCAAGTTTTGAATTGAAGTAAACTAGTTATTTTGCTTTAATCTTCATTTTTTCATTATGTTTATACAGTTTTCAACTATGCTTAGTCTTTACATGCATAGCATCACATAATACTTTAGATTTTATTTGATATATTATTTAGATTATAGATTATATATATACAAGTAAATTTAGATTTTAGATGTAACTGGAGATACACTCCAGTTACGTCTAAGAACAGGCTAATAAAATCACATTCTAAATATTGTGTAGCAAAGTGTAGTGGGCCCATGGCGTCCTGCTTTTACCTATCAGTTTTCTGTGCTTATTGTAAGGCAAATCCTGCAACAATTGTAGCTCATCTTGGCATAAAAAGACCATTAAATCGTTAAGCGTTTGTTGTAAAATTTTATAGTAAATAGAAACAGTTCACGCTAAGGATGACAAATCTATCTTTCCTTTAAACTACTGTTTTAAATTTATCCTGTCTAGTTGAAGGTATTATGCATTTTAAAATTGTTTATACAACCTGCACCTTAGAAAATATCTGATGACACTGTAAAACATCATAAAACCCTTCATGTAACAAATGTTTCTCGTTTGTGGTAACCCTCGTTTACGAGTAATGAAAAGTTTTTTAATCATTCTAAAGGGTAACATCACGTGAAACGGGACAGGCCATATTTTCGATTTTAAAACTGAACCAAATGAATTCAACCAGCAGAAAGTAGATTATTTTCAGGTTTCAAAGTGACAAAAATCATCCTATTATGTTAAGGCATTGTCGAGTTATAAGCATTTTAAATTTAACTATGTTACAACAATTAGTAAAACATCTTAACAATTAAGCTGTTTTAAAAACTTTTGCTATCTTCAATATGTTTAACAGGTTGATTCTATTAACTAAAACTTAATTTTTGGAAAAAAACTTTAACTAAAGTTAATTATAATGTTAAATGTTACCCTAATTATCTCGTTTCCCCCCAGAGTGCTAGAAAATTTTAAATAAGCATTTAAAAGAACTTGCTCTGGAGATTCGATTTTCGTTAAAAAAGCTTCTAGCACTCTGGGGGGAAAGGAAATAATTAGGGTAACATTTAACATTATAATTAACTTTAATTAAAGTTTTTTTCCAAAAATTAAGTTTCAGTTAATAGAATATAACTATTAAAACGTATTGAAGATAGCCAAAGTTGTTTGTAAAGCTTAAGTGCCGAAAAATATTAGTAAAATTGTTGAGTTTTAGCGACCCATTTGAGAAAAATGAAAATATGGCCTGTGTATTTTATACACACTTCACGCGTTTTACGCCTAAAGCATTTTTGGTTCACATTTTCCCCTTCGTTCCAGACAACACATTTACTACTACTATTACTATAAATACATAAATACATTATAAGGATGAGAACTGCTACAGAAACAACCATGCCAACCCGCAATATTGGAAGTTTTATTAACCTAATTCAACTAAATTCTTTCTTCCAATTGTTATAATTTCTTCTTGGAATATCCCTTGTATCCTGTCTATGTGAAAGGATAACATTTAGATGTAATTTGGTCGTGCTTTAAATTTTGTAAAAACTCAATTTATCAGTGGTGTGTTCTGAAATGATTTGACTTTGTAATAGTGAAACTTGTTTTCTTAGCCACATGCGAAATGCATCAAAAAAGTAAGTTGATAAGATTTGTTTGATATGCTGAATTTATATGTATTTAACACGGTAAAATCTTTGTGGTTTTATTTTACTGCTTATTGATTACTGCTTACAGACAATTATCACAACACTTATAAAGCGTTATTATAACTCATTTGTACGAGTTATAATACATATGAAGGCAATGAAATGATCCTACAATGACGTGAGTACAATGATATGAGTCGATAACGAAATAGTAGATATAAAATGAGATGTAAAAATATGTTACAAAAACATAAGTGTAAAACTAAACTTAACTGGCGACAATCGCAGAAGTAAGTTTTCAAACTTTTTAATTTCCATATTTATACAAAAATGGGGATAAACTGTTTGTTGCTCGTATTGTTTTTAAACATTTTGTTCAGCTCCAGTGGTAATGCATTCACCCTTCTTACTTCCCTTTCTCGCCAAATAATTTCCTTTCTTCTTAGTTTCCATCTCTTCATACACATCACTGTGTTTTGATTTCATATGAATTCTCCAATTATGCCTATGCGCATATTTATCTCCACAAAATTGACAAACATACGGCTTTTCATTAGTATGCGTTCTTTCATGCTGCTTTAGTTTCTGTTTATCCGCAAACCGTCTTCCACATTCTAAACACCCAAACTTCCATTCTTCCGGTTTCTTATGATACTCCAAATGCAATGTTAAACCCACTTGCGTTTTAAACACTTTCCCACATTGCTGACAAATGTGCGTTACTTCAGAATGCACGTTATTCCAATGCTTTTTCTCTCCTACAAAAATCTTCCCGCACTGGTCACAGGTTTTTGAATCCCTGTCCTTTAAATAAATACAAGTATTCATGTGCTTATCAACTGCCTCCCTGGTACGAAACACGGCAGGACAACTCCTGACCTCACAGCCAAAACTTACTTTAGCAAAAAGTTTATTCTCCGGATGCAATTTAATCATATGATTTGGGAAAAGTTGAACCCAAGTGAACTTCTTACCACATTCGGGACACTGGTTCTTACAGTGATAATTACTTATGTGAAATGAGAGCTGATCCGGTTTGACAAAATAGGCTGGACATTGATCACACCGGGAAATGTCCTCTTCTTTCATTCCCTTTGTGTTGTGGTAGCTTTGATTGTGTCTCTGACGAAACTTGTTCTCAGACGTAGACAATCCTTCCAGTTTACAAATCTTACAAATTGGTCGACATTCCTCGGCTTTGATTTTTAGGTGTTCTGTAAGATGATGGTTAACGTATTGCCCTTTTCCTCGAATGTGCTTGGAGCATCGGGGGCAAGTGTAAACTTTTAACCTACGACGGTCTAATATAATCTCCCCCTCCAACGGTTTTAATGGTACGTGTTCCAGCTCGTGCAAAATCAAATCCAAGGAGGAATTTTTGACAACGTTACAAAAGTGACATTTCCACTCAGCGACAGCATGCTTCTTTTTATGAATTCTTAATTGTTGTTTAGATTTAGAAGAAATCGGCTTTCGAATCCTCTTCCTTTTCTCAGAATTGTCACTGTCGCTGCAAACCTCGGATGATGTACTTGAAATGTCAGCAAAATCATCTCGGTCCCTGTTATCGCTTTGTTGGCAATCACTATCACTGTCATCCAGTTTAGCATTCAGGTAACAAATTGGTCGTTTCCTGCGAAGCATGTATCCCGTTTGTGACAAAGTATTTTCTGTTATTGCTGTTTTAGAAGGTGTAGCCGTGGTTGGATTTCCGATTGCGGAAGCGTCATTCGTACTCTGAAAAACTGGAGTTTCTTCCATATCGTTATTATTACAAGCTAAGTCGGATATTTCATCGGCTTCCACTTTCAAATTCATTATTTTATCAGTAACAGAAATTTCTGCGTTCCCATGAGTATTGTCATTTTGTGACTCAGGAGGTTCCTCAATTAACTCCTTAACATTTATTTGTTCCTCAACTAAAATATTATAGTTGCTGATTTCAACTTTTCCTTCTATGTTTTCAACTTGTGTTTCTGAATCACTTGGAACTTGACTTACAGTGACCTCCTCCATTTCATGTTCGGGTGAAAGCGGATCGGATTCTGTATTCTTGTTCTATGTCCACCCAACAATCTACATCATCAATAAATGCCAGTTTTTTATTTGTCATAGGTTCGGAATACTGCAACAGTGAAGCGATTGCAGAAATTGACAAAATCCACTTTTGAAGTGATGCTATGGCAGTTTGTTCGTTGTTCTGCGGGATTTCAGAAATTACAACCTTTCCTGGAGCTAAAACTCCAGGATTATGACTTTCAGAATTGCGTCCCACGGGCTCAGCCGCTTTAATCCGAACACGGGGCAAGGAACCAGACAGTCTTTTAGAACCTAAACAAATCCAAATAATTTGAGATTCTACAACCACAAATTAGAAACACCCCATTTTTTAACCACTTACTGTTTTTTATGAACTCTTGTCTCAAGCCATTAACAGTCTCTGCATCGTCCAATTGAACCTCCTCAAGCCTCTTTTTCATCTGCTTCACCCTCCCCGGCACTCTATTTGCCATCCTCATAATTCCCATCAACATTCCCAACTTCCACTCTGTTTTTAATTCCCAACATTTCATCTCATGATAAGCTTCACAAAATCCCTGAATAACTCCTTGACGATCCCCACAACATCCCAATACTCCCTCAGATTTCCCATCTCCCCAAATATGTTTCCAATTTATCCCCTTCCCTCCAACAAATCTTTTCACCAACCTTTCAAACCTTTCCAAAAATTTGTCATTTCTACAAATTTCCTCACACTTATCCGAATTAATCACTAATTTATAACAAAACAAACACACAGCCATTTAGAAAAACTTCTGTTAAAATTTCTTAACCGAGCTTTAGGCGACTTGGTTTACAGTCAAAATTCAAAATCGCTAGACACGAGACATTAGAAGCTTTCGAGAAACGACAGAAGAAAGGGATTCACAGAACCCAAACAGGTTGTCAAAAGCCAAAACAGCTGAAATTTTGTGCTGCTTCAACGCCAACTGGCTATCCTGCTTGCACTTTACCTATGTCACGCAATATACCGGTATACCTGTTTTACAGCTTGAAATGCCTAAGAAGAGGTTTCAGAATTGAAAATATTTCTTTCTGAGTTTTAAATAAAATATTTAGCAAAATGGCTAGTTGTAAAGATAGTGAAATTCACAAAATTGGTAGTAGTGGTGAGATTAAGTGCCAAATATGTATTTTCTGCTTGAAGCAAATTACTAAAGTAAAATCTGAATTTGGAAGGGATTCAAGCGATTGTCAAAATTTTATCAAATTTTGGACAAGATTTGTAGATTGCAAAAAGCTGGAAAAGCAATATAGGTTTAAATTGGAAAATGGAGTTAGTGGTTGTTGTGATGATTGTTTGGTGATTACCACAAGCTTTTGTGAAATGTACAATCAACTTAAGATTCTGGAAATGAATTTAGAATGGAAGTTGGAGAGTTTAGTGAATATTATGAAACTGGCAAATAAAGTGCCTTCGAGGATAAGGGAAATGAGGGAAACATTTGATAAGGCATATTTTGAAGATTCTATAAATTGTACAAATAACGATAATCAAGAAAATGGGGTAGGTGAAAAAATAAAGAACTATAAATCATTTAGAAATGAGTTCACAAGAGAAAGTAATTCAAATTAATATATTATCAAATCTTTAACAAAATCTTATTTTCGTTGAGTCATTTAATGTATACTATATTGTGGTTTTAGGTAAACGGAAATTGGACCAAAGAAAACCTCGAGTTTTGATAACACAAATAAATTGTCACCATCAGGTTGTGACGGATAATGAAACAGATATTGATGATGAGGACTTTTTAGATGAGCCATTTGTACAACAGGACGATATTGAGTTTGTAACAATAATGTTATTTATTGGTAAAATATTTTAAATTGATTGAGTTATTTAATGTAAGTTTGATTTAACTTTTTAGTAATCGCAGTTGTCCAGATGTAGAAGAAAGTGCCGAGGTGCAAGTGCCAAGCCCCATTGTGTCTTTTGGAAATGGTATTGATAATGTATCAATGCGAGCACAGTTTGTCCAGAAAGAGCCATTGCAAGCTCAGGAAGTAATTGCTGAGACAATGAGCCGAGAATTAGTTTATGATGAAATGTAATAAAGAATGAACATGTTTACAATTTTATGAATAAATATATTATATGATTTATGTATTGGTTTGTAAATTCCTCTTTCTACCAGTGACTCTGGGTATTCATCCAGTCTTTCCATGTCCCAACAAGTGAAAGAGGAACCTAAGGATACAGATGCAGATGACAGCGGATCAAAATCGAAGTTCAAAAGCTCATTCGATTTATGTCAGAATAACCACCCAACTGCGGTAGATGAAACATGTAATCAAGACAGTAACAGCAAACCTGTTGGCGAAAGCGACCGTAGTAGATATAGTTTACGAAACAGGAAAACGATTAAATATGACATTGATTTAGAGGAAGAGGATAACCAGCGGAGCGACTAGGATAATCAAATAGAAGTAGATGATGACGACAGCGATACTAGCGATGTTTCAGATTCTTCGCATTCAGAAATTTCAGATTCAGATTCCAAACCAGTCAAAAAGCGGAAATGCTCCAACAACCGAAAATCAAAAGCCGCTGTTTCCAAGGCTGTCAACCCTTTGTATTGTGCTATCTGTTTGTATATATCTCCAAATCAAGACAGGTTTGACGAGCACCAAAAACTTCACGCCGTAGGTACCTACAAATGTCAATTTTGCGAAACAGTGGAAACAACTCTGTACAAATTAGGTCAACACCAGTCCCAAAAACACACTCCATTCAATTCTACGGAAAAACTTTCAAAAGACCGTAAACCTGTTTACTATTGTTCCAGATGCCCGTATCAAAATTTACATGCCCTTCGTTATTACGAGCACTTTGCAGAAGTCCATTTTGGACTGATTGACAGCACACAAGGACGAGCATATACAAATTGCAGCGTTTGCAAAATCCAAATCGTAAGAAAGACTGCAGACAAGCATTTAAAAATGTATCACGATACAACGAATGTCAAACCAGAGAATATTCGAACATGCGAGGAAGAAAACTGTGGAGTAAGTTTTGTCATGTGTCGCAGAAATGGTGCACGTTTAGATGCTTGGGATAGACATAAAGAATATCACAAGAGGCAAAAAACGGAAACACATTCCAGTGAAGAAATTGCAAAATCTCGAAAAGAACAATTTATTTGCAAACCTTGCGGAATGCTTTATTACACCAAAACCGAGCTAGAAAATCACATAACAAACCTTCACAAAAACATTAAATCTAAAGATGCATTTAGATGTTCTGTAGAAAAATGTGGTAAAGCCTTTGACAATCCAGAACAATTACAAGTTCATCAAACCCATCATGGGAAATTTACATGTAGATTTTGTGACAAAGAGGAAACCTACGCCCCGAATTTAGCAATTCATGAAGTTGAGCAACATAAATTTGTAAAAGCTGGAGAAATGGACCCAAAATACAAATTCATCTGCTCCAGTTGCAAGTACAAATGCACATATAAGCATACATACGTCAGACACTTTCTAGAACAGCACTTGAATCTGGAAACGGTTGGATATTTTTGTACTATTTGTCAGCATAAATTTTGTTTCAAGAAAGGTTTGAAAATGCATGTCGAAACAAGCCATCATCAATCGGATAACAAGGACGTGTATCAGTGTAATCTTTGTTCAGCTAAATTTGCACCATCCCGAGCGTTTATCTTTCATCAGAATTTAGTGCATCTGACAAACAGAACTTGTCCAATTTGCAAAAAGAAATTTAACAACTACAGAGTTATACGAACTCACATTAGCAAGCTGCACCCCGAAAGTGAAATTAACAGCAAGTTGTTGAACAGCTTGCCTTTCAAGTGTAGTTTCTGCCCGAAACGAATGGCAAACAAGATCTTAATTAAACGTCATCAGAAAACATGTCTTGAGAAACGCAATGGCAATAAGATTTCACAACCTGAAAAATGTTCCAAGTGCGAAAGCAATTTAAAAACAAAGTAGGATTGTACACGCATGTAAAAACAGTTCACCAGGAACGCATTCATGTTTGTGCCGAATGCGGAAAATCCTTTAAATCCAGTGACGGGTTGAGTACTCATATGGAATTTCACAAGGCTCCAGAACAGTGGAAATTTCAATGTTCCGAATGTGGACGAAAATTTGCATTCAAACAGAAATTGGTTGAACATGCTAGAACACATACCCAAGAAAAACTACGTTTGTCAGTTTTGTGGAGTGAAATATGCTCATAGACATAATTGGAGGAATCATGTGAAGACCAAGCATCCTGATGAGGAGTTGGATGAAACTATGAAAAATCCGCAAAAGGGAAATTTTATGTCGAGAAAGG